>OX375870.1:91337855-91716529 GCA_947359475.1 Heligmosomoides polygyrus bakeri
ACTGTTGTTGCAATGTGAATCCGGCTAGCAGCGTGTGCGAGAGAAACATTGAATCCACGGCGTGTTCAACTTCTGGGAGAGCGGGCGGACGGCCACTGAAAGGGGTAGAAATGTGGGGACGCATTGTCAAGCAAGAACTATTGGACGTTCATGAATCACAGGAGGTTTCACGCTCAGCTGCCTCAGTCCTACATACGCTTCCTTCGGGTTCCTTTGGCTATTACACAATAATGATTTGAGAACGGAGCTTAAGAAGAACCTAGCGGATTGGCCCAGCTATGTATAGAGCACTTCCGTTAGATAACCGCCAAAACGAATGACCGCTTCTGTGCTAACGTTTTAATTCTCTGCAACTGGCTAGAATTCAATGGTGGCCCTGAGGACCGGAAACTTCATCCTGCATCGGTTTGTGCCGGCTGTTATCCCTTAGCGAGTCAGCATGACACCAAGTATATTTTATTTCAGTCGAATTTTAACAGAACTGAGATCGGCGATAGGACAGCAACTAAACGCAGAAGTGTTCGAGCCGTCTTTATTGTTGGTTTTTTCAGATGCTTTCTCTAGATCTCGAAAAGAGTGTGACATTCGTTCCATTCTAGCTTCAGAGCTTTTCTCATTCGTGTTTATGCTTCTAAACCAGCACTCACTTTTTTATCTGATCATTGCCTTTCCTTCTTTCTGTTCAACCATTTGCAGTTGCTTCCGCTAATGTCTGGATACTTCACGAAGTTGGATGTGACGAGAAACCGTAGTAGCCCTGAGGAGACTCGGCGTCACACTTTATGACTGTTTCTTCGAGTAAATCCAGTTCATCTTTCTTGCATAACGTGCTATTGAAAAAGCCACAATAATCTAACAAACGATAAAACGTCCTTTTAGGTCATATAGCCAAACTGTACTCTTTTCAAAGCATTTTTCACGTTGTTCAAATCCAACTGAACGTCGTCCAATTTAAAACGAGCGCCTTCTAATATTAGGGGGGGGGGAGCAAAAATAATGAGACTCTCCCTGCCGTGCCCATATATGTCGTTACTGGAGTCCGGTTTCGTGCTTCTCGTATTTGTATGTTTGTTTGCTACTTACTGAGGACCGCCTGAGAAGTGACCACTTTCGCCCTTTCCAGAAGCATGCCGAAACCCCAGTTCGATGAGTCGACTGTGTCGCTCAAATCTCGCTCAATTCCCAATCCCGAGTAGCCTGGGCTCAATAGTCACGCAAGATGAGAAGTCCGTCTTCTACCTTAATCCTGCCAAGCAGCGAGTCTGGGTGAGGCCTGTTGACCCGTTAGCGACCTTCGTTCGGCGAGATCTTCACGGCGAGAAGCACCTTCTGAGCTTTTGAGGCTGCGCCCATGGACCGGCATACCGGAAGCTGTTTTCCAAAAGCACGGCGACGGAATCCAAGGCCATGGTGAACGAAATAGAAGAGATGGACCGGCGACTCGCACTTATTCGGTCTCAGCGCTTCAAGAAGGTCCCCGTCTTCGACAACGCTGCACCCCATCGGGCAAAAGTGACCATGAATAAACTTGCTCAGCTGGGCTACGTTCACATGCCTCACCCACCGTATTCGCCGGACATCTCTCCATGCGACTACCACTACTTCTTGAACCTATAGGACTTCATGGTCGAAGGGACACAAGGAACCAAGCAGACCTCGACAACCATAACGAGCAGTGGATCAACACCAGGCCTAAGCAGTTCTCGAAGGATGGGATTAGGAAGTTGGTTGATCGATGGCAGCAAGGTCATTGACCTTACTGGCGAATACATTCCTCAGCATCGCTGAGTTGTAATTGAGTTGTAAGAAGATAAAGAAATTTGTTGAGTTTGTCTCATTACTTTGGCCCACCCTAATAGATAAATATAAGATATGCACTTTCTAAGATGGTTGAGTAAGTATTTCTTTGTCCAAGGAAAATTTTGTAAATTTTGAATTCACCTGCCCAAAAAGTAAGCACACTCTTTGAAATTTTATAAAAATTTGTTTTTCGATGAAAAAAATGTTTTAAGTTTGTTTTAAATTTAACTAGTAATTTTGTGTGTTAAAAGAAGAGAACGCGCTATGCACTTTTTTAGCTTATCGCGATTTTCTCTTGATTGGTAGCACATATGCCTATTATGTACCTGGAACAGCAAAGTGAAGAATGTGCTTAACTTTACTTTGTCTAATTAGTTTTTCGTCTAACCAGGATACTATCTCAACGGTAGGTCGGAACGGCGCAAATGTTGTATATGGGCAGAACCGCCTTTCTCTGGGTAGTAACAAACTGCAGGTATCTCGACCCCAATACAACTCTGCGCAGAGTTAGGGGCGACGGAAGTCGCGGGTTGGCGCCCTGTTGATTCACGTGCTCCACAGCTGACGGGCGCGCGCGGGATGAGGGCTCGTATCGCGACTGAATGCAGTGCTCAGGTGGCGTAGTAGGGAAGAGACCGGGTTCGTAAACGCGGGGTCGGGGGTTTGGGTCCCGCAGACTGCGTTCGTTTTGCACTTTTGCAAAATCCATGTTTATCATATAGGTAATCCACCTAGGGGTATTATAGTGTGTTATAGAGCATGTTTACATATAACATATGCTTCAAACTACAGATTAGCTAAAATGTTCACTTCTCTGTGTCACTTATTTTAAGCCTATTTGTGTGAAGCTGTAGTTATGTAACGATAGATATTTTGTGGCACTAGTTAAAAGTTCCGACTCCACTAACAAGACTTCGGTTAAAAAAAGTTTTGCTGAAACTTCGTCTAGGGAGGTTATTTGGGGTGCTGATCACGAATCTGACAGCCGTCTTTCACGATTCGGTCGGAGGCCACCCATACCGTTAACAAGGGTGGTCCAGGCAGGGTCACCGGTTTCGCTGAAACTACGGGGGGGGGGGATATTTGAGGTGCTGATCACGAATCTGATATCCGTTCTTCAAGATTCGGTCGGAGGCCACCCATACCGTTAACAAGGGTGGTCCAGGCAGGGTCACCGATTTCGCTGAAGCTTTGTCTAGGGGGGTTATTTGGGGTGCTGATCACGAATCTGACATCCGTTTTTCACGATTCTGTCTCTACCTGCCGTCACCGGCAGAAACTTTAGGAATGTAATCCTGTGCCTTCCTGTATTTATATTATCCAGCTGAATCGTGAAGAACGGATATCAGATTCGTGATCAACACCCCAAATATCCCTCCCCCCTAGACGAAGTTTCAGCGAAATCGGTGACCCTGCCCGGACCACTATTGTTAACGGTATGGGTAGAATGTTATATGTAAACATGCTCTATAACACACTATAATACCCTAGGTGGATTTCCTATATGATAAACATGGATTTTGCAAAAGTGCAAAACAAGCGCAGTCTGCGGGATCCAAACCCCCGACGCTCGCTCACGAACCCGAGCTCTTCCCTACTACGCCACGTGTTCACTGCGCCGACCCTCGATACGAGCCCTCCCGCGCGCGCCGGTCAGCTGTGGGGCACGTGAATCAACAGGGCGCCAACCCGCGACTTCCGTCGCCCCTAACTCTGCGCAGAGTTGTATTGGGGTCGAGATACCTGCAGTTTGTTACTTCCCAGAGAGAGGCGGTTCTGCCCATATACAACACTTGCGCCGTTCCGACCTACCGTTGAGATAGTATCCTGGTAAGGCCAGGTACGAAATGAGAACCAAACAAGTTCTTTGTTTTTCATACTTTTACATTTAAAGTTACTCTCACGCTTATATGGTTCTAATTCTAATGTTTGTTTGAATTGTTTTGACCAGTGTATAACTTCTCGCATACAGAATTTTTATTGTCAAACGTAGGGAAGTTACATGTCAGTCACGACGTGCTGAGTGAGCAGGTCGTGACTGATATGTAATAGCCCCTTTCTTTGAAATACTCAAATGTTGCTGATTTTTTGCCTTCTAAAAAATACTTCAAGCCAATATTTGTACTTTTAAGAGATTATGAAATTTGAAGCAGTGTGCTCACATATTGGCGAAGGTGAATCTAAAGATTTGCTAAAGAAAAGCGTACTAAATTTCCCTTGGACAGGAATTAGCTTTACCTTCATAGAAAGTGTCTAGTTTAGTCTAAAGCTGCTTGTTTTGACTTCTTGAATATTTGTTTAATTTTGACTGCGTCAAGCTTGTTTTCAAAGGTGTCCAGTTTAGTTTAAGTTCGTCCAATTTGAAGCGAAAATGGTGTGTAAAATGGCATATCGGTCTATATGTCTGTCCGAAAGTTTACACATCTCGGTTGGTGTTTAGTAGGATAAAGGAACGGTAGCCATAGAGCGTGATGAGATAGTTGCTCTTATGCATTAGGAATCGTTTAGGGAGCTAATACGCGCGTGACGCGCGACGCGATGTACATATGCCATATCGATCGCGTGACGCGCTGAATCGATATGATGTGTTATTACTACATCGCGCGTCCCGTGCACACTAGACGTTCCCTTACATATATAACTGCAAGTCTCGGCTCTCCACTACAAAACCCCTAAGATCATTGCACTTATAGGAAGGACTAATGTGTGAGAAAGTCGCCGCAACTTTCGTGAATTCGGTTTCTACTCACTTCAGGATTAGCGCGTTCACTTGGTATTTGTTTAAAATTTGCTCAGCAGTATCACCTGCCTTAGAGTGCTTTAATTCTCAAGTGCTTCTTTTTCGAGGATCACCCGCTTTGGTCATTCAATTTGAGAATTCAGCAAAAGAAGCGTGTGACAAAAATTGAGCGCTGTAGCGGATCAATTTTATTAGATTTTCCCGAATAGAACGTAGAGCGCTATTCATTTATAATTCGTCTTATTCGAAAAGAAGTAGTGGGCACAAAACTGGAGCTTTTAGACTGAGCCACGTTTTACGCTTCTGCATGATATCGACGAGACTGTTTGCGTGTATATTTGGCCCATTTATTAGGTGTGTCCAAAAATAATAGAGGAGTTCAGCCTCTGTGTTCAAACTAAATTATCTTCTTTTATATACCAGTTCCATGCTCCAGGTAAAAAGTGCCGGAATCACTGTGTTTTTTAAGCCCTGGGGATGGGTTACCAAGTGCGTAAAATTTTAGGCTTCCGGAGTTGCGAGAGCCAGTTTTGAATCCGTAAATGGAAACATCGTGATTCCGCATTTTGTATTTCAGAAACAAACGCTAAAATCTAAAGGAAATTTCAAGCAAATTTGGAACATTGTGAAACTGTTTGCTATACCAAGCACTGTAGTTTTAAACGTACATGTACCATGTGAATTTTTTAAAAGAATCTAAAATCTTGATAGGCAGTCCAACACACACAGTAAGTCGTAATCCGTCATTATTTTCGGGCCATCATAGTAAAAAAATAAATAAACAAATAAAGAAAACGCAATAAAGTGGATTGGAAATAGTATTTTATTTCCCTAGTGTGACAATTTACCTGATTCAGCTGAAGTCTTCGCAGGCCTAGATCCGAACTTAAAAGCGATTTTCAGTGTGCACGATAATGAGGCTTTTCGTTAAATGCTCCATATAGGTTTGTACGTGTAAAACTCGTACCAAAAAAAAAAGGATATAGATGCAAAGAACTGAGAGTGAAGGTCAGCACTAGCCATTCTCTTTGTGGAACGCGCCACACGTTCCGCTTTTTCGGGTTACCAAAAAGGAACGAAACTTGGATCCGTGTTTGGCCGACACAATGACTTCCACGGTCAATTCAAGGAGAACACGAACTCGCTATCTCTACCTTACAGTTAGGTGCACGTCTTTTTGTCCACGTCTGCAGGTAGAAGGTTTTGCTGTCTTGAACGAAATCCGTACCGGATGTGAATCGGTTGGTGGTGCACGCGGCAGCCGATGCCACCTTCGAATGCGCCACCAGTCGAGGAATGAACTTCGATGGATTTCCTGAGGGGCATGAAGGGTGCCTCTACAAACCAGTCCAGATATCCCACTCTCCACACGGTGAGTCCACTTGGCGCTCTTGGATGCCATTAGGGCCGTGTCCGCGAAACACTACCATACAAATGGCTGCGTCGAAGCGACAGAAGCCGGGGAAAGAGGGTCCGCTGACAGGTCACGGAATAGGTTCGATGTAACGTGAAAATCTAATGGGCGCGTGGTATCGCAGTTGGAGGAGGCGCCGGCTGTCGCGTGCACCCGATTCCAAGTTCCTGGTATGGATTTCCCGCCAAGGCCTACAAGCCCACCATTCCTTTTCCCGAATCGCTGCCAGACTAGTTTGGCAAGAATAAGGTTTGACCTGTCCATCGGCTGGCCAACGCAAGTTATTCATTGTATAAACCGAACACACATTCAAATTGCCTCCATGATATCCCATAGAGGTAGAATTCGTGGCGCATCCTAAAAGAGATTAAATATGTAGCGCCGTCCTTTATCCTTTATCCTTTCACCTGAGAAGGGTTTGACCTAGCCATGGTCGGCGATTGTTGGTGCCTGCTACGCATCATCGGTGCATCGAAGAGCTGGTGTGCGCGAATGGGAGTGGTGGAGAAGAGGAATTGGAAATGGCCACATTCCAGTTCAAGCCGGAAGACAAGTAGAGGAATGTGAGACTTCCAGCAGGAGAAGATGCCCCATCGTCGGATTTGTGTATATCCTTTTTAAATCGAAGGCAAGAGTATATAGTGCTGACATTCGGGTGGAAGAGGAAAAGAAGGTGATACACTGCTGAGTTTTCACGAAAAAACTTAGGGCAACGACTAGATCTGCTCAAGGTTGCATGAAGGCAAACGAAAACTGCGGGAGATCAGCTGCGGATGTGCTCTGAGCTTCGGTGGATAGTGAGGGAGATGCTGTCGGAAATCGACGAGAGGAAAAGCTGTGAAGGAGACGCACTCGAGTTGGAGTTCCGAACTCTCTACGCTTTGCGCAAGCGCTAGCAGTAAAAGTTGTTGAGTGAGGCGAAACGACGGCGAAACGACGTTAGCGACGAGTCATGCCGAGGGCGAAGAATCCAATTCGGAACAACGATAAGCAGACGAGAGCGACAACTCAGGGGAAGATCGAGCGAATTGTGGGAAATCAGCCGGGAATCGGATTAGGAGTGATGAGCGGCAGGTCGCCGCCACTCAGCCAATTCATGTGCCGCGAAATGCCGCTGAATGCGCAGCGCGACACGGTAAAAACAACCGAGTTACGTACGGGGGGAAGCTAGCCCGAAGCGCCTGCGCACTCTCCCGGACCGCTAGAGGTACTCGATTCTCTCGTGTTTCGCTAGGGTTTCTTAACTACTCTTCACTTACTGCTTCATATAAAGCATCTATACCACTACCCGTCGAACTGAACACTTTTCTAATCAAATTGGACACTCTTCCAAGCTAACCTAAGACTTTTGAAATCAGAGCGAACTCTTCCAAATTGAAATGAACTCCAGGAAGGTTAAACTGCAGACTCGATAAGATGGTTAGAATAATTTTTTGCTCAAGAAAGGCTTGGTATAACAGTCCTTAAAGTTTTTTTTACCTGCCTCCATCAGTGTATAAACTTTATAACATTGCACGTGAGTTACGAGCTCTATGAGGGAAACACTATAATAAACGTTGGAAAACGGCAGAAGATGAGCACAGAGACTCTGGAACTGGGCCGTTTGAACAGGACAGTAGCAAGATGCGATGCAATATAGACTTGATATAGGCTGCAGAGCAGCTAGACAAGGACGATCCTCTGGAACGTCTGCACAAAGCCTGGAGCACTGCTATCGAGGGATCACGTTGAGTGTTTGGTGGCCTGCGTTGCCGGTCCTTAACGCAAAACACAATAAGTGAACTGTCCGATAACGGAACGAGCGTTCAACTGTGAGAATATGAGGACAATGTAAGGAGAATCGCTGGCAAATGTGCTCCGACGTGGTGAAAACCGAAGCCGTTGTCGTCCTTAAGTAGGGCAACGTCGACAAGCGCGTCGGTGTTTCACAAGCAAAAGCTCAGCTTCTACACTTACCGACAGCATGCGAATAAACGTAAAGGTCGGCGCAAATCGATTCCTGACTGGGATACGCCCCGTATTCTACTCCCACGGTAGTATATACCGTTTTCACGTCGAACTGGACACTTTTCGAATCAAACTGGACACTTTAAGACTTTTGAAATCAAAGCTAACTCCTCCAAATTGGAATGAGCTTCGGGCAGGTTAAACTTCAGACTCGATAAGATGGTTAGAATAATTTTTTGTTCAAGAAAGGCTTGGTATAAAATTCCTTAAAGTTTTTTTTTACCTGCCTCCATCAGTGTATAAACTTTATAACATTTTTGTTTTTGGAGAAAAAAATAATGGATTAAGTTTGCCTTAAAATACAGCAAGGAAGCAAGCATATATCGCAATGAAAGATCAGATCGCACCGTGCACTTAAAAAGTTCACCGCAGCGTTCATTTGATTGATAGTGTAAATGCCACTTACATGAACCATCGAAGCGAGAATTTGCGTGTTCTTTACGCCTTTGTTGCATCATTAATAGGTTTCAAAGTCCAGAGCAAGCAGAGATTTTGCTGTCAATCGAAGCAAAATCGTGACGTCTTGGAAGAGGGCATCTCACAATCTCTTTTTATCCACCTTACGGCACTTTAAAACAAGCTTTAAACCATTATTTTTCCTCAAAAAATGTTTATTGTTATTGGGTGGGTAGATGAAATAGAACTTCAAAGAAAATTATACTAAAATTTTCCTCCGACAAGAAATTGTCTAACATTTTTAGATGCTTAGTTCAATGTAGAAGAAATTCATTTCAATTTTGGAGGAGTTTGCTTTGATTTCAAAAGCCTTAGGCTAGCTTAGAAGAGTCTCCAATCTGATGTTAAAAGTGTCCAAGTTGTCGTGAAATTTGTATAAGAAATGCAGGCATAGGTTCAACGGTAATAAATTTAGAAGTTTTCACACACAATAAGGTTTTTCCACTTATTCTCAAAGGACTGAAATGAAAACCGGCCTTGAATCCCTATGGTGTCGTTGGACTGATGCCTGACCTGTCTGCGAAAGACAAAATACTGACTTCTCCATCGCCTGACCACAGAAAGCCATTGTATAGGCCAAATACGCTCATAAATAGCCTACATGATGTACCGTGAAAGTATGATAGAATGCGTGGCGTATTCCGCAAAGTTATTAACTAACGCTGACCTGTGTCCTTTATCCTTTTTACCTGTTGGACATGTTATGATGCTCCCATGACCTATTTGCTAGTTGTGATTTATACTTCAGTCACCAGGCAGCGCTTCAAGCGGAAAGCTATCAATATCGATTACGCACTGAAGAGATCGATATTGGTGCACTTCGTCTCCACCGTATATACAGGGTGATTATGGCGACAGCACATGCGTGAACAATTTGACCTCCTATTCAAAGCGTCTGCTTTTTTCTGTTCGTGTATTGTTTTTATTTCGTCAGTTTGTTTATACATATCTCAATCAATCATAAAAATAACTTGTTTTTCAACATGGTGAAGCGTCCGTGCCATCGTGCTTCACTCATTGAGCTTTACTGTGAATGCTTTTCGGCACGCGATATTCACCACCGCCTTGGGTTTCATGGAAGTGTTATATGTACATCCATCAGGTTATAGGAACACCTGGGAACCGAGGATGATAGATGCGGACGACGAAGACACCTATCTGTGAGAATTACGGACAACATCAGGAAGTTACGTGTACGAATTCGCCGGAGCCCAGCGCGCTCGCTCCGCCAGATATCCCGAGAAATGAACGGCAAAGAGACGTCGTGGAGAAGAACTTTCCGTAAGCTAGGTCTTAAGGCCTAAAACCGTTTCTGGACCTTCGAACAGAAGGAAGCTCCAGCTCACAGAGCAAAAATGGGGCACTGCTGGTGCAAAGGCAACTTCCCAGTCTTCGTCAGCTTCCACGAGTCCCCGCCAATTCTCCAGATTTGAATTCGATGGGTCTGGTTAATTCTGGAAGCCAAAGTCTGAAGAAAATCTCACCGCCCCGTGGATTCTTCGAAAGAAGCTCTCAAGAAGGCGTGGGATGAGCTCGACGCGCCATGGGATGCGTGCCGCCGTCGATACCTTCTCGAAGCGTCTCAAAGCCTATATCGGTGCCGATGAAGATATATTCGAATCTCAATGTTGTGCATATTTAATAATAGGCTAATAAATACTACGACATCGTTGGTTTCTCGAAAGTGCTGCATTTTGGAATTCGGCGATTTGAATACCTTGTCGCCATAATTTTGGCGCACCCTGTAATTTCCTCCTAAAGGCGTGACACCACCAGCGCTGGTTGATCGCTCGCACTTAATGCCTACGTTATCCTCAGGGCCTGTCAGTACTCAACCGTGATATCGAGGTGCCATCCGCACCTGCACTCTCACAATCAGTCGAATTCTCGGCATCGGTAGTACGGTAACAGGGTCAGTGATGCGATTGCCAGAGAGTATATGGCTGCTTTCTGTCAGTATGGTTAGACGTGTCATAAAACATGATTTCATTTTGAAACAGTGTAAGGGAGGGACCCCTTTGCTCAAGAAATTCCTTCTATAATTCAAAAAAGTGCTAGTGTGAGCACAAATTTTGAGGCAATTGTTTTATCAGTAGTCTTCGGGTTTTCAAAAATGTACTCCTTTCAAGTAGGAAGATGCCTTGGTAGTAAACAGAAGTAACACCGTTTCTGATGGGTCCTGAAAGCGGAGTAAGGTGTGCGCCTTCTGATGCAGTCATGATGGTTGTTTATGTGAAACAACTATGCGTGTATGTCATCAGCGTCATTCTTTAATTTTTATCGCTCTGAACGTAGGATTCTCTTTGCTACATGCTTTCAGTGGTTAATGTCTGCAAAACACCAGAAGCAAACGCCGAAAAATGTTAGCTTCTATTTCTTCAATCCAAGCGAGTCGCTCGTCCTCATTCGCCTCGATGACACAATTAACGAACGAGGAAAACACGATGCTAAGCCGATGCTAAAAGCTGGCATGTCCTTCCAGAAGTGTCGCCATCTATGGGCCTACTCATATTTCGCAACGAGAGCAACTCGTCACACGTGCAAAACATGCGTTATCGATTAAAACCGAGCGATCGCCGCCGTAATCTGTTCATACTTGAGCGCTGGCGCTGTCGCTCCCGTCGCTCTTGTCGCTCTCGTCGCTGCTGTTGCCTGTTCATACTTCGCGCCGGCAATGGGAGCGACCGACGGAGTTTGGAGTACGTACATAATTAATTGCGTACACCACACTACGTCCGTCGCTCCAGCCGCTCCAGTCGTTCTTGTTGCTCTCGTCGCTGCTGTCGCCTGTTCATACTTTCCGGGCGTTGTCGTCGCTCTCTTTGTTGCCGTGGAGAAGTATGAACTGGCAACAGCAGCGACGAGAGCCTATGTACATTCCGAAGCGAATTTTCTTCTGTCAACGAGGGTTGCAAAAGGCGGGTTTTGAGCGATAACACGAAAATACGCATTCTTTACTGGTGTCGTCGACTAACTGAAGCCGATTCATGCTGAGCATAAAACGGCATTTTTTATTCTACACGATATGCAAAACCCAGAAATGATGGCATTCTCTGAGTGGTTATAAAATTCTTGTCACATCAGTGACAAATCTGGTTTCCGGCTCATTGTAACTATTAGGTTGTAACGAAATAAATGGCACTGAACCACTGTAAATTTAAACAGTTAATATCTCGGCTTGTAGGCAAGTTTATTAATCGAAATAAAAACCTTCTGATTCTACATATCTTTGCCAACGTGACACAAGCTTTCTTATCCCAGTAGCATAAAAATCAGAAGTTCTGGAATTGACGAAATCTTCGAAGGCACTTTCGGCATCCTGTTGGCATTTGAATATTTTCCCTACCAAGAAGTCGCCAAGATGCTTGAAGAAATGGTAGTCTGTTGGGGAGAGGTCGGGAGAAAACGGAGGATGTGGTAGAGTTTCAATGCTCAGCTCATTCAATTTCTGCAACGTCATTCGTGCTACATGGGGGCGAGCATTGTCGTGCAGAAGGAGAACTCGCCTTCGGTTTACCAAGGCCGGCCGGATATCCTTCAACTTTTTCATCATTTCTTCAATTTCAATGCAGTACTTCTCTGCCGTGATGGATTCACCGGGAGGGAGGAAGCTGTGGTGAATAATTCCCAGCGAACACCACCATACTGTCACCATTACTTTCTTTTGGTGCAATTCCGGCTTCGCAAAGACCTTGGGGCTTTCATCGCTGTCCACCCACTGTGCCGATCGTCGCCTGTTGTCGTACATTATCCACTTCTCGTCACAGGTTACGATGCGATCAAGGAATGGGTCCGTTTCGTTCCGTAGAAGCAGTGCGGACGAGATCTCATATCGTCGGTTTCTTTGCTCCTCAGACAGCTCGTGAGGCACCCATCTTTCCAGCTTTTTAGCATTTTCAATTTCCTTCAGATGCCGGGCAGCTGTGTTGTGACTGACGCCAAGAACCTTCGCTATCTCCCTGTACCTTTGTGTGGATCCTCCTCTGCCACATCTCTCAGCTTGTCCTCATCAACATCACTATGCCTCCCACGACCTTCATGTTCTTCCAAGCTCTCATCTCCATTCCGGAACTTCTGATACCAGCGATACGCCGTCCGAATTGTGAAACATCCTTGACCGAATGCGGCGTTGATCTTCTCGTCCGCCTCCTTAGCTGTAGTGCCCAGCTTGAATTCATACAAGTAAATGCCTCGGGTTACCCTTTTGTCCATCTGCAAAAAAGTCAATAAAACTCCAAAGTTTTCCCACTTTTACATAGAAAATTTGGTACTCACCGGTAGAGCAAAGTTTGCGCTTCTAAATGATATGCCATATGTTACGGTTTGTCTTGATCAAACGCGTAAAGACGCGCCAAAAAATGGCGCGAGCCAGTGCCATTTAATTCGTTACAACCTAATAGCAGGAAAACGAATTTCCGTTATCTCTAAAAAACTATGAAACAGCTCGATCTAAAAGCCTGCTTTTCTAACCAGAGACTAAGCCAAAATGTTTCGGTCTCAATGCTCCAGAGATGGGCCCTGCCTAAACTAGCGGTAATTCATGGTGTAATCTCAACACCTGCTGACTCATAGAAAGAGTTTCTCTTCAACAATGTGAAAAAAGTTCTGAAAAAATTTTTGTATCCAACGTAGCGTTTTAATTCATTAAATCTTTCGTTTTAAAAAAGGACAGTATTTTATTTCAACGCTTTGCCCACCCCATCTATAATCTGGGCTAGTGAGCTAGAACGGGTCTATCCAGGACATTCGATAGTAGATTCAATGAAACTATTCATCATTCAACAATCGGTAGATGGCTGTATCCGGGGTGGGCGGAGTTTCTCTGTTTGCTGATTTTCCGACCATTTTGGGCAGTTTTTTTTTGGTAAATGACCGAATTTAGTCAGAGAACAGAAAATATCATGGCAAAGAAATTTTTGCCATAGTATCCGACCGCCAGAATTCAACCTGTATCGAAACGTCGTCACATCTGCCGCTATAAATGTTCTTCGGCTATTTCTAGCTCGAAAATTTGCGCGGCGGCTTTTACTAGAGATCGCGTCATATTCTCGTCTGATACATACGTTTGATTGATGATGTAGGTACTACTATCACGCAGTTCCTCCTTAGCAGATTTTACGTCTTCTATAAATTGGATTTGTATTAGGTTGTCACATAAGTCCCCGCCGTTTTTTTTCAACGATTCACTGCAGATTTCGCCGGCGGTCTCCTGCATAGCGCTGCATAGATTTCGAAAGAGAATGATTTGCTCTATCAGAACATGTATTGCATTTCTTTTTTCATCATGGATTTTGTCAATTTTTAGGTCGTTGAAGTGAAAAGTGAAAAAGTGAAAAAGTAGCCATTTGCGCACTTGTTCTCTCCGCTTAGGTTTGTATTTTTTTGCGCAGTTTTTTATAGCACTTGGAAGACAATGTTCTGTACTACAAGAATATGTGTTGGTCCTATTTTCTCACTTGCCCTTTATTGATTTTTAGTCCATCAAATTGGGACGTCCGAAGGAGGATGGTTATTTTTGCCGACAGCTCCTGCTCTGTGGTTGGACTTTTTGGGTTGGTGTTATATGTCATTCGAAAGAGAATGTCTTGCTCTATAAGAATATGTGTCGCGTTTATTTTTTTTGAATATCAACAAAATGCCAAAAAGAGAAAAATCGTCTTCACCAACAACTCCATCCCCTTCTTCAGTTGTTGATATTCGACAGAACTCAGCGTGAGCCAATAAACGCGACACAAGTTCTTACTGAGAAAGACATCCTCTTCCAAACGACATATAACACCAAGCAAAAAAGTCCAGCCACAGAACCGGAGTTTTGGTAAAAAAAACGGACGGAAAAGTCGGAATTCCCAATTTGATGGCCTAAAAATCAGTAACGGTCAAGTGAGAAAATAGGACCAACACATATTCTTGTAGCACAGAATATTGTCTTCCAAGTGCTATAAAAAACTGCGCAAAAAATTACAAACCTAAGCGGAGAGAACAAGTGCGCAAATGGCTACTTTTTCACTTTTTCACTTTTCACTTCAACGACCTAAAAATTGACAAAATTCATGATGAAAAAAGAAAAGCAATGCAAGTTCTGATAGACCAAATCATTCTCTTTCGAAAGCTATGCAGCGCTATGCAGGAGACCGCCGGCGAAATCTGCAGTGAATCGTTGAAAAAAAACGGCGGGGACTTATGGGACAACCTAATAGAATCTCTAGCCTAAGAGCGTGCCACTAATATTATATTAACACTAGATGCTCCACTAATGTGGCTCTCTTTTGTGGACCATGTTCCTATAATTACCATCTTCACGGCAAAATGGACACTTTTCACATCATGGTCGACACTTCTCAAAATAGGTTAGACACTTTTGGGATCAAACTGAACATCTTCCAAAGCAAACTGGTCGCGTTACGCATTAAACGAAACATCCATCAAAAAGGTTGAAATTTTTGGTCTCAGAAGAAGTCACCATCACTTTCTGGGGAAAATTGTAATTCTCCTTTTCCGAAAAGTTATTTTTTATGAAGAATATATCACAATTTATTTTAAAGTGCAGAGAAAACAGCAGAATTTCGGTGCGTTTAGAGAATAGATGACCTCATGCACTCGTCCAGCGTCTCGATTTTTCCTTAATTGATTGCAAAATTTTCATTTACGTGTAATTACGCACTTGTAGATGGTATAACATTAACAATTACAGAAAATACACCTACTCTTGCTGCACTCCCTGACAAACAGCTTCACACTATCAGTTAATGAAAAATTGTGACGACCTAGACAAGGGGTGGGATCTCATCTTTTTATGCACTCGAAAGTTGTTGCTTTACTGCGCGTTGAAATATGTAGTATTTGAATAGTATTTTCAACTGCAAAGATCAAAATCACATGAAATTTTAGGCACTGCTCTCTCTCTATTGATTGCGGAAAGTGAATTATAAATTTTCAAATAAAACGAGATGTTCTACTTTAATCACATACCCTTCGCCTTTGTTTGTCAGGTGTACTATTTGCTTTCGAAACTATCCAGATTGCATCGATAAGTGTCCAGTTTGACGTGAAATGGTACAAAAATGTTGGTTATTGGTAAAATCATATTTAGATGCAACAGATATGTAGCTAAGGACCAGACCGAACTCGCTCTGGTACCTGCCACCAAACAAGTGACATGGTCGCGTTAATGCCGTCCAATGAATTTCCTAGCAACTTCTCGGCTTTATTGAAGTCTGACCAGTGCCCAGATTAGCATTTCCTTATCGATGATGTGCAGATACATAAAATCGATCCAAAAATCACAAATTTTCTGTTTCTTAAGCGCTCGCTTCTAACTTTGCGAACGCGTAGAAAACTATGGTACTGATTAATATTGATTGACTAAACGTAATTATTTGATCTGCTTTTTGGGAATCTTGCCTTGTCGAGTCATACTCGTGCCACTCCTTGACTGGTGTGGTCGACTGTAGATGAAATAACACGCACGAAAAGCTCGAATCTTTATGTTTCAAATACTCTTTTTACAGTACGCTCTTCCATACTATGATACTGCATCCTTGTTGCCTAGACATCCATCGGCTCTTGCTGCACAGACAGAATGAAAGAAGGAGTTAAGCGGAGGTATTACCCTAGTAGGACGATTGCTAGCATTCCTGAGTGAGGAGAACGTTGAGAGCTCCAGCAAAACCAACTGTATGCGGATCAGAGCAGCGCTCTCGAATAAATTATGACTGGCCGACACGGTCCTCCATCGATAAATAGGTTAGTGTTAATATTAGCGTTGTTAGCACCCCAGTTGTGGCGGCATTATCTTCGTCCGAAGAACTGCGAGAAGATGTTGGCAGAAGAGGGCTGTGACCGTTCCTGTTGAGCTCCTCCTCCGCCGCCGCCGCCGCCTCCGCGCATCAGAGCGTTGAGGACGGCTGAATCAGGGCGAGAATAGGCTTTTGAACGAGATCCTGCTAGAAGGGTTGACCAGCACTCACCGTCGATGTTCTGCGCACTTCCGCCCGCCAGCTGAGGGTTGAGCAGACTTTGCAGCGGAGCCTGTGTTGTTGTGGTCGGTCGTTGAGTTACGCCTAAATTGCAGGCTTTTTTTCGGGATAGTGAGCAATTTAAGTCAAATTTCGGATTTGTGTTCAAATTTTCACAAAGTGGCTTGCATACAAAAATCGTGAATTTTATTCACAGCGATATTTTCACAAGGTGTCCGGTGTAAGTCAAGCTTATGATGCTATTATAAATCTACTGATAGGCAAAACTCCATCTGTGGAGAGCTGAGATCACGCATGAACGCATACTACGATTGCGCATATCGGTAGAAGTCGCTAATGTGGCCTACATGGGGAGGGGGCAATGTGCCAGTCGATACAGCCAATTACAACACCTCTCGAACACATGCCAGCAAATTATGGACGCCCCTCTCGGCGGGACGTCCACTAGAAGCGGCCTGATTGGTTTGGTGCCTCCTCCTTTCTATGGATTAACGACAAATACTGAACTATTAGTTGGTTAGGTCATCTGAAGCTTCAATCACGCGCGTAAAATGGCAAATGGACGCTCAGGGCCTCCGCGTTTGACCGCCTTTGTTTTGTCTGCACTATCGACGTTCACTTTATTGATTGATTGATTGATTGATTGATTCAAAGCATGCATGTATACACGCTTCAAAACGGACATGATTTAAACAAATTAATGAATGAATAAATAAAGCAAAAATCCTTTCTTCCAAAATCTTACTCTTACTGTAATTTTATGTTTCGTTTTCAAAATTATGAAAATTGTTGTTGGTTTTTCTATATAAATATGCTTTGCTTTATGAACTCACCAAAGAGCTCCCACAGGTTGATCTTGCCTACGTTGGAAGACGACTGCGACTGTTGTTGTTGGGGAGGTGGTCCTCCTAGAATTGCTCACGATTCAGAATAAAGTTCATTCTAGGTGGCCTTAGGAGCGATAGTCGGCGTTAGCCAATCGTATTGGGTGGGATGCGCCTTGCATTCGTCTTTTACGTGATCTCATGGAAGTGACTTGAAGTCATAGTTGGTTCATAAAACAAGATGCGTACCCAGGCAAGTCTGCTAGCTATTAGCTGGTGACGGTGGTTAGTTAGCCTGGGCACGAATTGAACTTAAAGGCCTATGAATCTTGAAGAGGGACCACCTTGCCGCTCTTTCACTCCGCGACTCTGGTACTGCGACAAAGCGGAAAATAACTGCAAACATTCAAACGATCAATAGCAATGCAATATTATTTACAAAAGCTGAAAATTCGTGAAACTCTGCGACAGTTTCAAAGCTGTTACAAAGTGACACTCGTCAATAATAATCGATCTGAAGCGCATTTAGATGTAAACGCAATTATACGCAGGCAACTCTGACGCAGCTAAAAGTGAGGAGCAGTAACAGCAGAGTTCTAATTTTTATTCCCAGCACTGAAACACTGAATTGTCTGATGATTGCCCACCGCAGTACCAGAGTCGCCGTATAGGCCAAATATAGGCCACCGTATAGGCCAAATACGCAAGAAGCACGCCTTTGCCAGGTTTATCGGAATTAGAGTGCATGGCTCATCCCATGAACGAGCCATTCTTACCTTTTTTTCGCCAAAAGAAGACTGAAGCCATTGGCACCACTCACGGCGCCTGCGTGTTTCAAGGATAAAGGCGTTATCCAATCCCTTTGAGGAATTCGCCACACATTCTACTTCTACGGGATGTCGTGGAGGAAATTTGAATGCGTATTTGACTTCTACAGTTGGTTGCGATGGTCAGGCGATGAACAATTCAGTATTTTGTCCTTCCCAGACTAGTTGGGTACTAATTTAGCGATCCCGGAGGCATGGAAGACTTATTAGGCCAGGATATCCGGATCAAGAACCTTGCATCGGAGTGCACGCGACAGCCAGCGCCCCCCCCCCCCCCCCCCCACTGCTGCGCCACCACACGTCCTACCTGCGTGTTTTACAAAGAAAAATCAAGAAGTGATCATTAAACGGGGTACCTAACAAGCCGAATAAGTTCTGTGCCGGCCGCGGTCGTGGTGTTGGCGGCGGAGGCAGCGCTTCCGCTTCGTCAACGGAAGATCCTAAACAATGAATTGTTAATGTAGATGGCTTCAGGACGAGTTATGCTTCATCGTCGAGGTAGAGGCCCTACACATTTCACATTTAACCATAATATCAGGTTGTAAACAAAGTTCTGTCGGGTTTCGCGTGTTACTTTTAAAACATCATAATTCAGTTCAAAATGAACCGTTTTACTCAAAATAGGAACCGTTCGAGTCAAAATAAGCCTGCCAAGGTGACTCAAGTTTGCGCATGCCATTCTCTTAAAAATCTGAGGATCTAGATTGAATAAATTCTTGGAGAAACTCTTCTACATCATGTTAGTTTTCGAATACCCTGTAACTTAGAAAGCTACCTACATGCTTAAAAAAAGAGTGAAAGTCTTGCAAGGCTTTTGCCGACGATCTCAAAATTGATGACAGTGTCACTGACCCCGGAGGGGTGGATAAACTGCAGGAAGCAATCTCGGCAGTGGCCAAGTGGGCCCACACTTCGGGCTTTCCGTTAGCGAAAGATAAAACTAAAGTGCTTCATTTAGGCAAGAACAATAAAAGTGCCTTATTTTATCGAAGGCATACAATTATCGCAGGTTTCGGAAGTTAAGGATCTCGGTTTCGTTATCACTGAAAACTTAGACTTCGATAAGCACTGTAATGAAGTTGCGGTGAAGGCCACTCGCTGGGTATGCAATCTTTTCAGGTGCTTAACTACTAAAGACGAACATATCTTCCTCATAGCCTACAAAATTCACGTCCGTCCCATTCTCGAGTTTGGCACTTTAGTCCAAATAAAATCAAAAAATATTAACGCTTTGGAACGGGTCCAGAATAGCTTCACTAGAAAGCTCTTCTTTAGGTCAAGGCATATAAACTATCGTTCTATCCCGAACCATGATGTGCGGAATCTGCAGCTAGGTTTAGAACCTCTATCCACACGGCGAAAGAAGTTCGATCTCATTATGGTTTACAAAGCGCTGCACAGTCTTGTCCGTCTGAGTGGAGGTAGATTTTTCGTGACGTGTGATTCCAT
The DNA here is from genome assembly GCA_947359475.1 of Heligmosomoides polygyrus bakeri. Classification (NCBI taxonomy): domain Eukaryota; kingdom Metazoa; phylum Nematoda; class Chromadorea; order Rhabditida; family Heligmosomidae; genus Heligmosomoides; species Heligmosomoides polygyrus. The sequence goes on from OX375870.1 coordinate 91,357,349, forward strand.
AACGAGGGGTGCTGCTGTAAAGCTACGGGTTCCTCGGGCCCGGAGTTCGGTCCGCTCCAACTACTTTGTCTGTCGAGCAGGCGCGGAATACTCAAGTTAAGTAGGCGTTTTGCTATACCTGCGAGCGTTGCGGCTTTTAAAAAGATTTTAGAGAATTACCTCTAATTTTCCCAATAACCCTCAGGTACTAATTCTTGTCCCCCTCTGCATTCCGTAGTGGTTTTTGATAATCGTCTCTTATCGCTTTTCGCAGAGCTGTGTTTCTTACCTTTCTAAGTTTACTATTTTTCGCTACATATTTGTTGATTCATTCCTTTGTTCTGTTCGTTACCGAATTGATTTTATTGATCCTCTTTCTCGGTGCGATGGCGAGCGTGCTCACGCTGATCGCTTTACATGTGCTTCTACCATACGTCTCAATGAAATGAAATGAAATTCACCAGTAAAGGCTGCAGTTTCTTCAATTTTGCATACATTTCCTCCAGCTGCTCGCAGAACCGCTCTGCAGTTATCGTTTGACCGAGAGGAAGGAGGGAAAAGTGCACTAATCCAGCTGTAGTCCACCAGACTGTAATCATTGCCTTTTTGTAGTGTGCACCTGGCTTTGGAATGGACTTTGGAGACTCGCCGAAATGAACCCATTGAGTAGATCGCTTTTTGTTATCGTAAAGGAGGGGGGTACAAGCCGAACTCCGTAAAATGCCTTTTGGTCCGTGAACTCGCAACCTCCATCCGCCTCAACTGGTGTGTCTCGGTGGCGTAGTGAGGCTCCCACTTGTCGAGCTTCTTTACCATACCTGGCTGCTTTAGGTGCTTCGCAGAAGCTGTAGAGGAGATGTCTAGGTGTCTTGCTATTTCTCAAAGTGGTGGACGTGGATCATTTCCGTCTGATTCCTTCAAGTCATCCTGATCAATGAGTGATGGTCTTTCGGCTCGTGTGTTGTCTTCAGTCGATCCATTTCTATTGCGAAGCTTACTATACCAGATGAAAACAACTTGATCAGACATAGTGTCTCCTCCCCATGGTGTGCTTACATTTGCAGCTGTCTTCGCCGCCGTTCGACCAAGTTTGAACTTGTGAAGTACAACCGTTCGCAAGGCCGTTTTATCCATGCTGTAATTAAAATCCTCTAGGTAATCATGAATGTTGAGGAACTATCAGAAAAGCACTTGAGAGCAGGAGGAATAACTATTTCCTTGCCCAGGAAGCACAACGTATCGATTAGTTGTACAGTCGTTCAAAATTGGTGCGCGCCCATATTAGAAACGCGCGAAACATGAAAGAACTTTGTTTGCAACCTTCACGAGTCCACATGACACTTCAGGAAGTGCTTCCTATCACTTCAGATGTAAAACGGGTGTGGGGGAGGGAGGCGAAATTTCAGCGAAAAAACGCATAGGTGCTGCTGTAAACTAATAAATAATAAAAAAAAACACTAACCACCCACGGAAGAAGTCCATGCGAATTAATAAAATTGATGAAATTACACAACGTAACTGGGAACACAAAAAAGGCGTGAAACATAAAGCTGGTATCCTCTGGTTCCTATCAACCAGTCTTCAACCGGCTGCTATGTTGAAGAAACATCGCTAAGGAAACAGAAATCTGATAACACAGCTAAAACCCTACGTCCCATCAACCAGTCCACACTCCCCACCCCAAATCCCTTTTGCTTCTCATTTTATACTGTAGAAAGAAATATGAAGATGAATGGAATGGAAGCGATGCGGAGAAACGACTGAGGGCTAACCACTGTGGTGGAGGACGAGGTGCCAACGTCTCCATATAACGGTGGCTGGTGGAGCTCCTCGGGTTCCACCCCAAAGGTCAGTCCACATCTCCACATTGCTTTCATTTCGGTCACCTTTCCTTTCCTATCTGTAGTATGAAATAACCTTTGGGGGAGCAGTTCTTCTTCCAGGCTCCGAAGAAGGCGAAACCGTCGAATCGTAACCCGATCAAAGCGCTGTAACGATCAGTCTCGGTTCGCAGCTTCACGGAATTCACAGGGAACATTATGCCGAGGCTCGTAGAAAGTCAGACATGGAGTCTACTCAACGATGTGCCAGTTCTGATTAGATTTTCCATGTTACTACTCATTCGATACTTGGTGTTTCGCTGATGCAAGGGAGGATCTAAAGGGAAGAATAGAAAAGAGAAATGTTCGAGAAATTAACAGAAAACCCACAATAAATAACGACATAACTGTTTCATGCAGTTGAGAACATCGTGGTAGTTGTTTCCTACGTCCCATTTGACACCTGATGAAGATGAGGCATGACCCCTTCCCAATGGTAGGACCGAGCGCGCAGCGGATACAAGCGGAATGTCCCCCTCTTTTTTGCATGTTAGCAGCGATGTCGTTCCCGATGGGTTGCGCTGCGCAGGATGCTGATACCCTGCTTTTGGTCCGAGCCAGTGATGTAATAAACTCGTTTCATTCCATGCTGATGGAAACTGGAATAGCCAACAATGATCCACTCCAGCAGCGCCCGCGTTTCTTCTCGGATAGCGGAACAATCTTCCCGTTTCTGGATGTGTTTCAAGATGTTTTTTTCCAGTCGGTAGCGGATTCCATAAGTGCTGAAATCGAACGCCGCGCGACCCAACATATCATGTCATCGGTCACACGAACCCGTGTTCTGTCTGGAAGACATCGTCGAAAAACTGATGGAAATCAGAAGACGGACCGGCGGCCATGGCTCGGAGTGGGGGAAGCCCGCGGTCGGTCAGCAGGAGAAGGAAGACAAAGAGCAGAGTGGCACTCACCGAAGAACGTGTTTAGCAGTCCCTGAATGCCCGTCGGCTGCGGCTTCGGTGTTGTCGTCGTCGGCGGCGCGGTGGACAGAAAGCGCAGCAGACCGAAATCCTCCCGAAGCCGCCCGAATTCCGAGCCGCCGTCTCCTCCGCCCGTCACCATATTGTCCGATTCGAAGTTCCGAACTCCCGACGCTGAACAGCAGTTATCGATTGATCTGTGTGATTCAGAATATCCCGACCCGCTGTGGCGGACGAGTGGCCGCACAAGCGCGAAGAGCAATTACACCCCCCCCCCCCCCCCCCACTCCTCCGGCTGTCGACCACCGCTTAATGCGATCCACTTATGAAAAACCGGGCCCTGGATGGGCTTCAATGTGCTATCTGCGCAATAATTGTCCCATTCCAGAAAAAATCGCAGCGAAATTAGTAACTGCTCAATAAATACCCGCATAGAAAGAAGATCAGTCGCAGGAGTGGGCTGATAGGATCCGTTGCTGAATTCCTTCATTTACGTTTAAAAGCGTTATGAGTGAAGGTACAAGTCTCCTTGAAGGGTGCTATCCTCCTAGTTTTTCATGTTGTATTCGCAAAAAGTCGTATGAAATTTGAATCTGACTTGAAACCAGGAGCAAGCCCAGTTTTATCGTGGTGTACTATTCTTACCTTGTCCGCGTTATCAATTTTTTTGCATTTTTAATAAAAATAATAGTTGGCCCCGCTGCTCTTCTAATCATGTAGCTTCATCTGGACTATTTGGACGTGCGCGTTGCCTCGGAAGAATAGGGTGCAATGCCCCCCTCCTACGTATTTGGATTACACCGTAAGGCCCCGTGCATACTTCCCGTCGCCGCGATGGAATCGCGGCGATGAGTTTTGCAGAGCGACGCGAAAGAATTTGAATTTCTCTGTGCTCGGCGCATCGCCCATCGCTCTGCAATGGGGCGCGACGGCGATCCGTCCAGGACCAAACGCTAAACACCGCGCGCGGCGCGAAAAAGTATGCCATGCCCGCGATGGGCGCGGGAAGCCATCGCGCATGCCGACCGCCACTGTTGCGGCGGCCGCGGCGAGGTTTTCTTTGACTAATCGGCCGCGTGCGGCGGAATGGCCATGAACTGAGCGCCGCGATGGCATCGCGGCGATGGAAGTATGCCCCCGGCCTAACGGAACGATAGGCAGAAATTGAATTGAAAAAAACCTCAGGTTCTTAGCGGGAGAATGATTTTATGTGCCTACTGCAGAAGCTAATGTCTCCTCAATGTATGACTTTGCAACGAACCAGACGTAACTGCGCTTCGATTCACAGAAATTTCATGCAAATAAGACTGAATAGTGTTCGAGTTCAACTACTCAGATAGAAAATGGGATTTACTGGAGCTCCGCCAGATGTGTAAAGCTTCAGGGTGTCTATTGCTCACCTAATGGAAGTTCAAACGTCGTTTTATCACTTTGTAAAACACGCAGGGGTAGGTTTAAAACAATCATCACATTTCATCACGCGTCGCCAGCCTAATAGTAAAATCCACAAATTTCTTAACGGCGAAAGCGCGTTAAGGCGAACGCGCTGAAAAATTTCCTTATCCAGAAGTTTGGAAGATAATGCGGGGTAGTAGCTGTTAGCCTCAACTGCACTCAGGTATCCTTCCACCTCTTTTTAATTTGCTGGTTTTTGCCCCATTCCCATTAAACTTCCCAGCAACAATCAAAAATCAACGAGCGAGATGCCAAAATTCGCAAAAACTGAAGCAACAAACATCGAAAGGCTGCAGGCATCGCCCCGTCGAAAGCTCCTCCGCTGCCTCCACCGTTCTGTCCCATAAACGATCCGCTCAGTTCCATAATTCGCTGCGCGATACCGTACACTGAAATCGGATGACGTTTCTCAGAGAATACAGGCGGAATCATCAGAAGAAGGAGGTCTATTACGTACATCTCCGGAAGTTGTCGACGTTTTGAGCCATTGCAGTGGGATCGAGAGGCGGTTGTTTCTGTCCCAAGACGAGAGCTGGCAGGAGGACTGCGACGAGCCACATCTGTTGTTGAGATACGTATCGATGAGGACAAAATTAAGCGTTTGGTGGCTTGTAGGGTACGGGAACGATAGCAGAATGCTGAGTCGGACTTTGTAGAAGCTTGTTGCTTCGGACGGTTGAGAAACTGGTGAGCGCCATACGGGATAAAATATGAAAACTACAGTTTTCGAAAAGCCAAAACAGCCATGCCAGCTTAATAAAAGAGCTTCAGTCTTGGTTCAAACAGCTTAAAGCCATTTTCCAGCTCCCGCACAACGCTACAACCGGACGTGAGCTTCACTGTATAGCATCGAGTTCTGCAGGCAGCAGCAGCACCAGCTGGATTTCCATGTCGTCTAATGTAGCATGTAGGCCAAACAAGAGATGCAACGATGCTGCCAAGAAGGCCCGAGAATGAGGAGAAGCTGTTTGACACGATGCGAAGACAATGATAGACCGCTAGTCTCGTGGATTGGCGGCGGCGTCGGCGTCGGAGGCGACGACGACTACGACATTCCGCCCCCCCCCCCCCACACCCGCTTTTCCCACCATCTGTCACCAGCAAGAGCTGACCACCCCCAGGGTATTGTGGACTGTGCGGGGTTGTGGTGTCCTTGACGGCATACCTAGGGGCGAAGAAGCAAAGTGAAACAGCCACTCAGTTGGTCGGTGAAGGATCGCCTTGTTCTCCCTGTTCTTCTTCTTCTTCTGCAGCGTTTCTCCTCGTGAAGGCAGAGCCTGCTTGCCACCTATCTCTGCCAGCACCTTAATTTGAAAACACCAGGTGATTAGAGAGGGGCGAGAGGTGAACAGGGAACCCCTGGATATCCGAATCGAACACATGGTGGCATACCTGGATAGGAAACTGCAAAACGCGGTGCGGACTAGTTGGACTACTTTGATCCTTGGTCCTTGTCGATAGATTACTTTCAGTTCAGCCGACGTCGACGAACAGAACGCACGAAGTGCTTTTCCCGCCCCATTAATATCGGTCAGTTTTCTACCTTCTACCTTTTTATATGTACTCAACCGGCTATTCAGCCTTCAGGACGGAATATATAGCATCCTCCGTCTATTACAGCTTATTTTCTTGTGGTGGTAACTTATGTCAGCTCAAGGAAACCCTTTTGGAAACTACATCCACAACAAATTTCTCGACCCACAAGCTAAAAGGTTTTCGAATTCAAATTTCACGATTTGTGTCATTTTCAGGCCCATGGTGCATAGCGCAGCTAGCGAGGAGATGCCAGGTGGCATCTAAAGGCCCCCACACACTGCTGCGGCAACGCCACGATCCTATCCTTAATCACGGGGCAGACACGCAGAGTTCGCCGCCGGCGGTGTTCCTGTCCTATCCTTAACTATAGCGGCGAGCGGCGTTGCCGCAGAAGTGTGCGGAGGCCTTAACTCCAGGTCCTTAACTCGGATTTCCCGCCCAGGCCAAGTGGGCCTTCCATTCCCCAGAGTTTCCGAATTGATTTCAGACTCGTCTGGGAAGGGTGAAACACTGACTTGCTCATCGGCTGACCACCGCAGGTCACTGTACGCATTCCGTGCCCTACGTTCAAGTTGCCCCGTGCATCTCGTAGAAGTAAAATGCGTGGCGCATCTGAATTGGATTAACATAGTCCTTTATCCATTTGATCATCATGTACAGATTTTACATAAAATTGACTGCAATCAAACACTGAACACCTTCCAAATTGGAACGGCTGTCTTTCAGAAGACTAACACTCTATAAGAAGGTTGTAAAAAATGTACTGCTCTGGGAAAATTTACCCTGACTTTCTTTGAAATTATATAATTTAACTGCCCCAAAGTGTGAATACAGTCTAGTGAGCTTCAAATTCCTCTTCTAACCCGAGTGCGTTGAAGGAGGAGATCATGCCATGCACTCGTACACTACGTCACTACGTCGCTCTATTTGCCTGGTTGATGGAGCAAATGCTGCATAGTTGAAACTGTGCAGTGTATCGGAATTTTTGAAATTGTTTTTTGATCTGCCGTTAATTAGAGTGTGTGTCCATGCAGGCAAAAATTTTGCAATCAATTGAATGGAATTCGCGACGTGCTAAGTGACCACTTGGGCTGTTTTTGCATACACCCAGAAATCGCTATTCTCCGCACTTTAGAATAACCTTAGACCGTTCTTTTTCTAATTATAATTTTTTTAATTTTCAAACATTGTCTTCTTCTTTAAGCAGTTGAGTTATAAACTTTTAAGTAAAGTCAAAGTCAGTTTTCGTTGAAACAAAAGTTTAACGTTGATATTCTTTAGTAAGAATCTAAGTGAAACGGGAAGACGTTCGCTTTGTTTTGGAAAAGATTTGATTTACATACTTTGCAAAGTGTTGGCTTAGCTTTGAAAAGTACCCAATTTGATTCGCAAAGTGTCCGTTTGACGTGAAAATTGGATAAGAGCCTTTTCCTAGGACGACAAAAGTATAAGAAAAGCCCCGAACAGCGGCTGCAAACGTTTTGACGAAAAGCGATTACATTAGAGCAGTGCACAGTGAATCTCGAAGAGCGAAGCCCGCTTGAGTTAGAAGCGATTGTAGGCAGGATGCCTCATCGGTTCAGTTTCTTCTCCACAAGAGATAACGGCGAAGCAGATCGGCATCTGGCGTCATCTCGTTCCTTGTCCGCCACTTGTTAATGGATCAGGACGTTTCACGCAGAACATAAAACGGCGGCGATTTCCAGTTCGACGACGATGCCGTCGCCAGCTGCGGTTACGTCAGGCAGGCTATCGAGAGCGCCTGTCCCTGCAGTCGCTTCATGAAGCGCTAATGGCCGCTGGACATCTCCCTTAGTCAGCGTGGCTTCTGATCCTCCTCGAAAAGCAAACCGCAGAGAGAGCAGAATTGGAGTTGTCGCTAACTTGCACAAGAATGGATGTTGCATTAAGCTTGAATGCTATTCAAACATAAGGGATAGGGTGTCGAAGTGCAAAAAATGCTCAACATCGAAAGAAGAAATAAAGCCCATAAAATGTCTTGCATTCTATAATTTTGGCCGGAAAATTCTGGCGGTTTTGACTAGCCCACATCAAACGATATCTTTCTCTGTGCTAATTGGATTCAGTCCAAATAAGCACCGTTTGAATCAGCACACTTTTTCCAATGCGATAGTTGTTGATCAATTCCAACAGCTAAAAAACTGGATGGTCGAGATGCGACAAACTCTAGGAAGGCGGTTTCCGCATGGGCCTGATTTTCGAGAAGGTTCTACCAGTGAGGAAGTCCTCAAGGTGCTTAAAAAGTGGTAGTCGGCGCAAGGTCTGATGGTATGGCTGGTGAAGCAGAACTTCAACTCCTAGTTCGTTTAATTTTCGCTGATTTGCGAAACGTGTGAGAAGACGTCGTGCAGAAGAATGACTCTTCCGCTGAATCAGCGCCGGCTGCTCTCATGCAATTTTTTGTACATCCCGTCGATCTCATCACAGTTGGACTCCGCAGTGATGGTTCGGTCTAGTTCCAGAAAGCCGTAGTGAATCACGCCAGCCGCCGACCATCACACTGCTCTTTTTCTGGTGGGATATCGGCTAGGGGAAGTGCCTTGGGGTTCACCCACATCAACTCACTGTCACTGTCCTGATCGCCTTCGCTTATTGTACAGAACCCACTTTTCATCGCGAGTGACGACTCGATGCAAAAACGAATCGGTTGGATTCTGGAGAAGCAAAGAAGAACAGATATCGAAACTCGACAATTTCTGGCGATCACTCAATTCGTGGGGCACTCACTTTCGAGCTTTTCCACCTTTTCGAAGCGTTTCAAATCATCTGTCACAGCAGTGTTACTGATTCATGAAGTTTCCGCAACATCACGGACTGTTTGCGATGGATTAGCTTCCACGAAGCCTTAAAATCGTCTGAATTGCTTTAGGTGTGCCGCTTCGGGGTGCATCATTTTCGACGGCGGATTGGTGCAGTTTGAAATTTAAATAAAGTATCGTTCGGAATTGCTCATTCGACATACTTTAATAAGTTTTCGAAGAAACACACTTATTAAGCATATTTGGAACACATTCCTCAGAGAGAGTGAAGAATTCCGTGTTAGACGTTATATAAAAATGCGAAGTAAGTTGACTATTGATTCAGTAATAAACGACGGAAAGGCGGTTGCCTAAAAACAGCCAGAACTTTCCCGCCAACCTAATACCTTTCTCGTTTCATAGAAAAATGCCTAGAGTTGACCAAGTAGCAAGTGATGAAGCGGGTCTAGCCCAGTCGGAGGAACTGCCGATCCAGGCATGCATCCTGAATCAGTCGACTGTTCGAGTTCTCCACTCCCAGGCCAACAGAGCGCTTCACTCTTCCTAAATCGACCTGGAAAGTGGAATACGCTAGTTTATTTATCATTTGACCATGAGGTATTGGTATGCAAAAAGCAGAATGCGTGGCGCATCCTTCAAAGGTTTTGATTAGCACCCACTTGTAGTCATTCTTTAAGTGAGGTTTTTTTAAAGGATTTCACTTAGTAACATCAGCAACTGGTCTGGCAAATGACTCCGGTTTTGCCCAAGAGCACGTCGTGGTCGCCAAACCGAACCTAGTCAAAATCGAACAATTCTTGACCGCACAACGAGCGCCTTCTCTACACTGTGTCTCCCATTGTACTGAATGCACTTTGGGGATTTTTATATTTTTTAGTTTTTTGTGTGAAAAAAATTCTAACACCATCATGACACTTATTACCCTTGATTATTTTGAAAAGGATCATCTTTTGGCACCTTGTTCTCTCTCGCTTGAAGTGTTTGAATGTTTCTTGAATATTTTCTTATTTTATGGATACATTTTATTTTTATTTTATAAACATTGCTTCCTAAGCAGAGAATTGCAGCAGGCGTCAAAAAAATTAAAAAGATTTATGACTGCTTCGATACCTTAGTGGGGACCCGAATGGAAATAGAGAAAGAGCGAAAAACGTGTTCATCCGTGGAGGGAATTTATGTAGGTTAAGTAAAGAGCGTGAAAGAGGACCTCAACCCCGCAGCGTGTTCATTCCCGTTTCTACTGCAGGATGTGCGGATTTTCGCTTTGCGAAATGGTTGTGTTCGTTCTTTTTAGCAGCGTTTCCACAGAACGCTGTTTTTTAAGCTCTTAAAGGCTCTACTGCAAAGGAACCCACGATTTCTGCTTCTAAAACACCTTCTTGGGATAAACATGAACATAAAAATGCCTTCTACACCGATACTTAGAAAGCCTTTTTATAAAGCAACAAGAATAAATATGGAACTTAACATCTAAGTGGAATTAAGTCCGTAATTATCATACCTGTATATAAAAGAGTTTAGCTATCGAAGGCGTTTAAATAGGTAATATTTGAGAGCTGCGGCGTATCTGAGCCGGTTGTTCCTCCTGAATTTATCACACGCGGTTATCACTAAATTGATAGGCCATCACCCAAATTCGAGGAACACCGACATGTTCACAATCATATCAACACCGCTCAAGCCGTATTCGAGAACACAATGAGGGAAGAAGCTCGACCGAGTTTTTCCACGAAAAGCTTAAAGTGTTTCACAGCGACCAGGTCGAAACACACTTTTTTCAAGGACTTAGCAAGGAATGATACAAAGGGAGGGGATTGCTGGAACTTAGTGGAATAGCTCGCCCCGAGCAAGCTTAGGACCATGGGTGACCATGGAAGCGCTGAACAACTAGGAAAGGAGACATCGCCATTCAGTCTTACATAGCTAAACATCGGGTGACCATGCTGCCTGAATAAGCTGTAACGGGCCTAATATTTTTACATTTGAATACACACATTGTGTTTTAGGTTCGACAGAAGGTTACTCCCAAGTTTAGGTTCCTGCTAGGACTAATCGTAAAGACGACACCAAGTAAACGATTCACTAAAATCAGGATCTATCCTAGTCCGGGGGGGGGGTCGCATAACTAAAAAGTACAATATGTGACAAATTCATTAAAGACTATCAGAGCTGCTCCTAGAGAACAACAGAGGAACTAAACAAGAAAAAGTTACAAAGAAAAAACGAAATAATCATCACTCATGTTAGATCCTGGTTATAACATGTCAAGCGGCCCTCATCATCATGTTAGATCCTGGTTATAACATGTCAAGCGGCGATCAGCACGCGGCATGACTCTATATCGTCGTTCTTTGCCCGCTGAGACGGTTGTAAACCGCGGCGATTTTTTAATTTTTTTGTTTGTTCGTTCGTTTTTGGTTTCTTTTAGGTTAGGTTTCGTACTCTAGGAGCCGCTCGGTAAGTATTAATTCATTTTGTTGCCTAGTTTTTAGTTATATGCCCCTCTCCGGACTAGGATAGATCCTAAAATCCTTCAGCGAACCTTTTTTGTCTTCTATATCATCTTACACAGATGTCTAAAATTACTCTTTGGTGATATGAGGGCCAAAAGTATGTATTAAGACTTATACTTCCATTGCCAAAATAACTGCAAACAAAATTCATAATTAAAAAGCAAGTCAACGTTGTCTGCCACAGCGAGGGGGACCAAGGCCAAACTACAATTTGGACAACGCGCCGTATGCCAGCCTTCTGTTCCTTTGAGCTTAACCATGAGCCATTTTCAGCGAATTTATAGCCCTGGCAGCCGACCATCCAAGTTTAGAATATATTAAGCGGTCAACGCGGCGGGATAGGGATGGGAGCATGCGTCGAGTGCTGAGATTCAGAAGACTTGCCGCAGATTTCGTTCAACGTCCGTCGGGATTCAGAATAAGTGTTCAAGTCTGGTCTTCTCGGGCCGTGTAGTGTACGACTCTTCACTGAATAGATGGCGTGTCGTATCTCAGAAGGAAGAACGGTATTCACAATACATCCTGTGGACACCGGCATGGAGGCAGATAGACGTGATTATCGAAGTGTTAGGAGTAGAAGCCATAGACGACCTTCTCCATTGCCCTTCCGGATGATTTGGCGGTTTCATCAGGACATCGGAGGGCGGTTGTCGTGTTGTTGAAGTTTGCGAAGCACAACGGAAGCTCGTACCCGCCTCCACAACTTTATCGAACTCCTACGGTCTCTTCTCTTTAGAATCCTCCTTCATCGCCTCATGCGCACCCATGCTAGCTTGGAAATGAGTTGGGATTCGCCTCTCTAAGTGTAAGCAGCATGAGCTAAGCTATACATCATGACAGGAGAAATCCTCACTGGTAATGGAACAGGTGCTGTACGCCCGCTCTAGTTTATATAGACACCGAAACTGGAGTGTTTTTTCGAATACGCGAGATTACTGGAAAACCGGAATAAATAGATCATTATCATGGTTAACGATAATATCATGCAAAATATAGTATTTTTGAATTGTTTCTTTACTTTACAATGTTTTACGATACAAATCATTAGACAAAAAATAAAAAATAAATAGCAAAGAAGATCAATGATCGGTTGAGAACTATAAACTTCTTCGCGCTCGTTCTTTTTCTAGATAAAATGCATTCATCTCGTTTGGCCCAATAGGGATCAGAGGATAAAATAAAAAGATCTGGTTGCTGCTAATCATTCTCTTTATGGAACGAGCCACGCATTCTACTTGTACAGTGCGTTGTGCAGGGAAGCTGAATGCGTATCACCGATACACGATGGCTTGCTGTAGCCAGCCGATGAACATGACAACGTTTTTCCCCTGATCAGGCAAGTTTGCAACCGAATCTGCAAACACGAAGTGAGGGAGTGTTGATATACGCTGGTAGGATCCCAACCATAGTGGACAACTCGGAGTGCATTTACATGCATTTATTGTGCCAATTACATTTCACAGTAAAGATGGTGACGAAGTTAGGCGTAGCTTACGCGACAGCTTGATCACCACCTTCGAGTCGATTATTATTCTGTCAGATAACCTACATCGGGAATGTACCAATCAACGGAACAACTGAGTACTTCAGAAGTGAAGATGCTTCCAACCATTATTGGCAGATCGATAAATAAAGGATAAAGGACGGCGTTACTCAATCCCTTCAGGGATGCGCCAGCGCATTCTACTTCTACGGGATGTCGTGGAGGCGACATGAATGCGTATTTGGCCATAGAATGACTTGCGGTGGCCAGCCGATGAACAAGTCAGCACTTTATCCTTCCCAGACAAGTCTGGTACCAATTCGACCTCGGAGGGATGGAAGGCTTGGTTGGCCTGGGCGGGAAATCCGAACCAGAAACCTGGTATCGGGTGCACGCGGCAGTCGCGCCTCCTTCGACTGTGTTACACGCGCCCGCTGGCAGATCGATAGAACAGACAATATTAGGCCGATTCCTGAGCGATCGTGCATTTGCTGTGAGCAATTTTCAAATGTTCACATATTCTTGGCTATGTGGGAAAAAATGAAAAAATCTTTTGAGCACTCGAGAGGAAGAAAATATTTTAACAAATGGGAAAAATGGATTCCTAAACGGCCAGTTGCTTTTAGGGAATTCTTAAAGCAGAAGCGAACGCACCTGACACTTGCTGAATCGTTATTTTGAATAAATACGGATTAATGTTGCGCTTTAGAACTCGACAGTCCTGCAGGTTTGAGCCGACCTGAAACGCCTAAACGTGTGCCTTCGGAAGAACATTAATAAGAGGAAAATGGGAATGAAAAATAGGGACATTAGTCTTATTGGGAAGGCTCAAAATATGACAGGAGGAAGGTATGCCTAGAACTGGAAGCTTCCTCTATTCTAAGCTACCGCGCTCACACATAAGAAGCAAATATTTTCAGTTTCCTTCGCGATGGAGACGCGTGGGAAGCTGCGAGAAGTTTGTGTTATCTTCAAAGTGCTATCAAAGTTGAACGTTGCGGTTTCGCAGTTTTAGAAGATTCTGCCTTCAGTAACAAGAATTGATCCTAAAAAGATATCGAGATCTTTCCTAATTGGAGGGGCACGTAGTGAGTTGCGACTTAGCCCGCTTCCTTCATTTTTTACGAGAGCTTCAGCTGCTGTCCCACGACGCGAGATCTTTCATTCAATTTCAGAAGAAATTATAGGGCTACGCTTTCGTGATATCGGATGGCGCACGCGGTTGGTCTTGTATGTACGGTTACCCCCTCCGACTAGGATAGATCCAAATATCCTACCGCCCTCCTAAGGCAACCGTAAGGCCTTTCGATCTGGCGTGCAGAGCCTTCTCCTCATACTTTGTTCTAAAACGCCGTTTGGAATTATTTGAGAAGGTTTATTGTCCCCTCAAACGATTGGTGAAAAAGGAATGGTTGTGTTATTAGTTTTAAACACTCTTGGGAAGGTTTCTGTGTTTTTCGATGTTTGTTGTATTGGTTCGCTTTTATGACGTTTGTCCTATACAACGTAACAATTAATAATAATAAAAGGTAACTGTGAAATATCGATTTTTATCATATATTGATTACATTGTTGACCAGTGCTTAGAAAAAACACTGCCAAACAAAGGGCAACAGAGTGTCTAGTGGGCGAGGCGGAATACTGGTGTTCTAGGTTCTGGGATTGGAGACGGCGTGAGAAAATGAAAACTAAGCGGATAACGGAACGAAATTGGTGAACGGATGAGCATAACGCGGTCAGTGCCGGATTTGGAACATGACTGTCGAGGATCCTCTGAATGCACCCCACCACAGCACAGCCCGCCGAACCGGTCTGCAGCGATAAGGGTACAGGGGGATTTCGAGGGAGGCTCGAGGTCGGATGCAGACCGTTAGGAGGGCTCACGTCGACGACCAATTCGGGTCTCGGAGCGCTTCGGCTTCGGAGGAACGTCATCTGTTTCAGTGAAGTGGATTTGATTGTAATAAAGGATATTACGATCGATTAAAATCCTAGGAGTTCAGCGCACTGCTGGCACAGAAAGCTGCTCGCAGGTGCTTAAGAAAAAGATGGTTGTCTCTTCACCACACATCTCACCAAAATATCGAATCGGTCTTCATACTAATTGCCACTTGAGGCTAAACGCTTCTTGTTAATCCATTTTAGCTGAGCTATTAGCTTTGCCGACAAATGGACTAGAAAATTAGATGGAGTAGTTTGATAAATCTGGAATATTTCAAGAAAATGGCTCAATTAACAATAAGGACGTTCAACGAGCAGCTAGTGTCCAAGCCTCGACTATGAGAATAGGTTCCTAACAAAGCACCAGATCTGCTTTAAGTTTGTTTTTGTTTCAGTGTCAGCTTTGTAAAACCATTTCGAATTTCGAAGAGGATTTTCTTAGTTTTGGGTATACTATTTAAAATAGTTCAAATGATATGTCTCTAGTAACCCTAGCGACGACAGATGTCAGCACAACCAATTCCTGGGTTACAGCCAGTCGCCCCTCCTAACTTTACTTTACTTTACTTTATTGGGACGTGAATAGACAACATAAAACGTTCACGTGCGAAATAACACGAAAGAAATCTACTAATTAGGAACTTAGGAAAGGAGAAATCTTTCAAGGAACAAAATAAATTCTTATATTGATGCGATCTTGCTATATTTATTTATTTATTTATTTATTTGTTTCAAGGCACGTATCGTAATCACATGCGGAAGGATTGTAGCAATAACATGCTGAAATAAGTATAAAGAGCTAGGTGACGGAGCAACGAAACAAACAAAACGAAACAAGCCCAACGAAACTTTAATGCAATTAGTCGTTTAAATGAAGGCATGTTAACAATGTTCCATTTTCAGACAGCAAGAGGTTGAGCTCGCTGATGCTCCTTTAAATGAGGAAATTTGACCTCACTTTCGACTATGGAAATGACAGGTAGAGTCTGAGATTCCCTCCTCAGGTAGTTGTCAAAGGGATAAGGATAAAGGATAAAGGACGGCGTTAATCAATCCCTTCTGGGATGCGCCAGCGCATTCTACTTCTACAGGATGTCGTGGAGGCGACATGAATGCGTATTTGGCCATACAATGACTTGCGGTGGCTAGCCGATGAACAAGTCAGCGCTCTATCCTTCCCAGACAAGTCTAGTACCAATTCACCGACCCCGGAGGGATGGAAGGCTTGGTTGGCTTGGGCGGGAAATCCGAACCAGGAACCTGGTATCGGGTGCACGCGACAGTCGCGCCTCCTACGACTGCGCTACACGCGCCCAGGGCAGCAAAAGTTGTCAAAGGGGCAGCAAAAAAACCCAACTGGGTCACTTTAAAGCTTTCCTGTCAGAACCTTGAGCAAATAACTAAATCCACTCCCTTTCGTGTAGTCTGAAGGCTAGATAAACTAAGCATCTTAGCTCTGTCTGACCCTTTCGGAATATTGTCATAATTCAGACCACGACATCCCAGAAAAAGCTTACGGGTGAAGTTATTCTAAGCACTTTTAAAGAGTTTTACATCCTTCTTTTGACAGGGACTTAAAACTGAAACACCACATTCTACAATGGGCATTATGTAGGACTTGCAGGCTCTCACCAGAGCAGGTTGGTGTTTGGCTTTCAGTAGCTTAAACAAATTATAAATTTGGTAGGTAGCCTTCTTTACAAGTGCTTTATAATGATGTTCAATGTTTGGGTTACTAGAACAACGGAAACCTAAATCTCGGGCACTAATAAGTCATTTCGATTAAGTGTATAGGTTGGGCAGTGACTTCGTTATTTTGACCGTATCACAAGATAGAGCTGAATGGTGAAGTTCCGAGGTGTTTACCCATTTGTTTACAAAATTCATAGCTGCTTGGATATCACTGGAGGCTTCTTGGTTCTCAACTTCTTTGTAGACCTTTATATCGTTCGCATTTTACAAGAAACTCCAAACCTTATGTGAATCAGGACGCTCATGCGTGTACAAAAAAAAAGGAGTAATGGGGATAGTGCTCGACGCTGTAGAACTCCGCTGAAGGCAGAATATACCAACGAATACTCTCCTCCTACTCTTACCCTATAAGCCCTGCGCAGATGAAAACTCTTTGTCCAGTTTACAATCATAGGATGTATACCTGCCCTTCCCATCCGTAGGTGCTTTGCCGAAAGTTTTTGAGAAGCCGAAAAACCCAATGCTGGTGCGTTTTCTACGAGCTTTGTATGAGGCTCCATACCTTTTTCGTGTGAATTCCTGAGCACGGCAACGTCATTCTAGCCGTCATTTTTGCCATGTCAGCCCCCATTGAATGGCTATGGTTTTTCGCCATTTTTGACCGGCCCAAGTGCCCGCAGGAAATCGGTACTTCCAGACGATCTCCCACAACACTCAGTAGGTCATTTTCGATACCTCCACGGGAAGTACGTTGACCTCCCTTGTCAACCATGCGGCGCAGTGGGTGCGGTGGCGGCTGCAATCCTGATGCGTGAGCGTGAGGTCGAAATCCTTGCGTACAGGATCCTGGAGGCGCCGCGAATTGCATTCAGAAGCCCCGCAATCAGTGAGGAAGAAGAGCGGGCGGCTGCGCCTCAGGAACTGGCTCCATTCGTCGACCCCTGCGGCCTTGACCCCGGAGAGCGTCAGCCAGAAGATCACTGCGGAGGTCGTTCGAAGGGGCCCTCAATCACCCACATCTGTCTCCATCCTCCAACGGTGGCTCGTCTACCGCTCGGCTGCTCACATATGGGATCAGTCGGGTTGTCCTGTTCGCCCTTGTCTCTTTCTTCCTTTAGGCTTTGAAATTGCTGTAACTTGAAACAGTCCTTGGACGAATAATTGTTCCAACTCAGCTTATTTCCAGGTTCTGAAGAGCTCTTTTACAGGCTTCAGAAGCATGCGAAGATCCAAGTTCAGTCGGACGACTTCATCATCTGCTAGCCACCGTGAGTATTTTGTTTACGAAACATTCATTCAAATCGCCTGTGGGATGTCCCGTTTTGTTTCTACAATTATTTCAGGATGTATCTTATTGTGTTTTCTTTCTCATTCTCCTATTTTTGGTTTTAGCTTTAACCAATCATATCCCGGATTTCGTTTTATAGAGTTTCTGACTGTATTGTTCTTTTCACGGATTTTAGCCGTGTATTAAGTAATAATAATAATAATAATAATAATAATAATAATAATAATAATAGGTATATGTCGCGTAGATGAGCAGCATTGGAAGGTGGGAACGCCCAAACCAATCAGACCACACTGAATGGGTATGCCGTTCAGAGAGGGCGTATTCAGTCGGTACGCTGA
The DNA here is from genome assembly GCA_947359475.1 of Heligmosomoides polygyrus bakeri. NCBI lineage: Eukaryota > Metazoa > Nematoda > Chromadorea > Rhabditida > Heligmosomidae > Heligmosomoides > Heligmosomoides polygyrus. The sequence continues at coordinate 91,375,157 of OX375870.1, forward strand.
TGGGCTGGCATGTGTTCGGGCTGTGCTCTGTTTGGTTATTATTGGCTGGCGGGCTCCCACCTACCAATGCTGCTCACCTACGCGACATGTACCTAATAATAATAATAATCCCTCTGAAGAAACTGTACGCATACTTGTAGACTCCATCAGATGAAGCCGCTCTGAAGAATACCTAAAGTAGCCCTATGTCTCCTTCGTCCTTCCATTTTTCAAATGAACGGGAATGCTATTAGCGCAGGACATAGCCACGCTTTCGTGGCAAGTGCAGCACTAGGCTTAGTTGCTGTGGGAAGAAGAAGATGTTCATTTGCTTGGTATTGCAGTTCTCTGGTGTTAATGAGGAAGAGCTTCATCATCATCTTGACGAGTAGGTTTATCTTCTATTCTCTAGACGTTGCGTCGGCGCTGTAAACGTAACCAGGAAAAGCGTAATGTTCTCAGAGGTTAATTTCATGTCCACGTTTCGGGAGTTCTTTTATCTTTGATCTCTTCAAATAATGACGCTTCTGAAGTTTTTTTTTAAAGTTTAACTTATTGTTTAGTTTTAGATGTTTTAGATGCTTTTAAAGGCATTCATTTCAATCATACTCTATAATAACGTGCTAAGCGATGAGTCATACTATCGGCGCCGCCGCAGAAATTACAAAATAGGGGGAAAATTACGACACGAAAATACCGAAAAATACCCAGTCGTCTTCGCCCAACCTGGGAACTTCGTCCCTAGGGCAATCGAGGTCGCTGAACACGAATCTGAAGTTTGTTTTTGAAGTATCGATCGCCATCAATCAAAATTGATCAAATTGCGGTAAATAGCGGAAAATACCCAGACGTGTTCTACCTGCCTGGAAACTTTAGCCCTGGGTTAATCGCGGTTGCTGAACACGAATCTGAAGTTCGCTTTTGAAGTATTGATCGCCATCAATCGATATTGATCAAACTATCGATTTTTTGTGGATGTCGTCCAGGCGGTCCGAAACTTCAGCACTGGGGTAATCGCGGTCGCTGAACACGAATCTGAAGTTCGTTTTTGAAGCATCGATCGCCATCAATCGATATTAATCCAATTATCGAATTTTTGTTAATGTCGTTCAAGCGGTTTGAAATGTTAGCCCTGGAAGTGATCGAGGTCGCTGAACAAAGTAGAGCAGCTAGCTTGATGTGATTGTCCTTAGCTTAGTGATACTGCAACATCGCGCGAAGCACGCAAGTGCGAGGCACGCCGATAGGTGTGACGGAGCACTTGTAATATTATAATCAAAGGAATCAAGAGTCGGGTTTCCTTTCAACGATTTTTTAGAAGCATCCAAAGCTCTCTGACATTTTCCTAGACTTTGCAGAAAAATGGCTTCCCCCTCTGCTAAGTGTTCTTAAACGGAGATTAATAAATTACTTTGTCAGATGCCCCACGCATTCTACTTCTAGTGAATGTCGTTGAGGCAAATTAAATGCGTAACGGCATATTCGATGGAAAACACCAACTACAGCATTTTATCCTTACAAGGCAAGTCTAATGTAAGAGCCGCAACCCTTTTTGGAAAGATATCTTAATTGCTCTGGAGACTAATCGAACCCTTGATCGATTGGAAAGTACGCACGAGAACTGGCGCCTCCTCCTTTTCGTCCGTTTGTGCGTTTCGTCCTGACTGCATAATACTAGCGGTAGAGCACCGTCGCCAAGAAGGTGTAACTCCGAGCCCTTAGGGACTTTCCTCTGCTGCTAGGCTTTGCTGGTCGGTTGTTCTGCGATCTTCACAGTTGTTGTCATTCACATTTTTCCCAGCTGCTCCTATGAAATCCGTTAAAATCTGTTATGGGCATGCGACAAGCCTACAACCATGAAAAACGAAGGTATTGCACGAGAACTAGTTCGGGCGCTAGTTTCTAGTTGTTTTCCTTAGAAAAGATTAGGTTTTTGGTTTGTTTCCTAGTTTATATCCATTATAGATACATCATACATAGAGCTGCACTGAATTGAATTCCAATCCAGCGAACGACTCTATGGAGCTCTTTCGCCGATTTGGCTGTTGCATATATGTATGCATGATTTGTTCCGTGTTACAATCATCATTATCCATATTGAGTTAGTCCGCTTGGCAAGCATCTGCTATTTTTGACCCATAGGTTCAACGTATACCACATTCCTTCTCTAAAGAATCTCGTCTTTTAAAAATTTAGGCTGTTAGAGCCTGTAAGCGTTTCCGCAACGTTCTGAATTTTTTTACAGGCTCCGGTTTGTAATGAAAATCGTCATCCTATGGAGAATACTAACACAATGATGCTGGTGTGCATCTGGTAGTATTGTTGCTCAAAGCGGCAACTGTTTTTTTTAACTCTAAATTGAGGTTCATATCTCGGATTCCCTCAGACCAAGTAAACCTTCCAGCTCTCAGAGGATGGTGAATCTGAATTGTTACCAGACCCAGACTTGTCTAGGAAGGATAATACTCACTTGCACACCGACTGGCCATCGCCGATCATTGTATAGGCTAAGTACACATTCAAATAGCCTCCACGATGTTCCGTGGAAGTAGAGCGCCAGACCCATTCCAGGCAGGGATTAAGTAGCGCCGACATTTCTTCTTTTTCGCTTAAAACACTGAGATAATGTGAGCGTTGCAGTTGCAAAAACTGGAACCGTGCTTAAGTGTTGTTTTAGCGAATAAGGGATAAGGATTGTGGTCCAATCAGGGAATGACCCACGTACGCTAATTACGCGAAACACCGTGAAAGCTGTCTTGTCGCGTATTTGCCCTATGCTACAATGACCTGCGGTGGTAAACACTTAGGCAGTTCAGTGTTTGATTCCTTCACGAATAGCGCTGCTTCTCTATGAAGGATAGATGTGTGGGTTGCACTGATTGCGTATAGAACCTAACATCGATTGAAGGTGCACGTAGTAATCAGCGCTTCCTGCCGACTGCGCAATCTCGCCGCAAATTGGAATCAGTCTTCTATTCTTGCTGCGCGTTTGTTTTAACTTCGTCAACGTTCTCTGTTCTCGATTTCGTTCGTTTCTAGAGATCGATTTTTTTTCAGATCGATTGATCGACCTGTGAGTCGATTGATCGACCTGTGAGTGTCACTTTGTAACAACCTTTTCATGCAAATACATGTTTTATAACAGCGTATCGGTTTATATACCATTTTCATATCGTTTTGAACACTTTCCAAACCAATTTGGGCACTCTTCTAGGCTAGCCTAAGACTTTCGAAATGAAAGCGAACCCTTCCTAGGTTAAATAAGCTTCTTCTACGTTAAACTAGAGACTCTCGAAAAAGGTTAGAATATTTTTTTAGTCAGGGAAAAGTTAAGTATAACTTTCTTTAAAGTTTTAATTCATCTACCCAATAATAAGTGAACTCGTTGTTTGAAATTTTATAAAATTTTTATTTATGAAGAAAAATAATGGTTTAAAGCTTGTTTTAAAGAGCAGGTAGGCAGTCGATTTCAGAGTCAAAAAGAGATTGCGCCGTGGCCTTTTTCACGTTTTTCATGCGATTCATAGCACGACGTCGCGATTTTTATTCGATTCATTGCAGCATTCCTGTTTGCGTGGATTTTGGCACTTGTTAGCGGTTCAACAAAAACAGCCACAAAGAACACACAGATCCTCACTTTGATGGTTCATGTAAGCGACAGTTATACTACCAATCGAATGAAAGTTGCGACAAACTTTTCGAGTACATGGCGCGATCTGATCCTTTAATGCGATATATTCTTGCTTCTTTGATGTGTTTTAAGAAAAATCATAATTTATTATTTTTTCTTCGAAAACAATGTTTACACACTTATTGAGGCACGTGAAAAAAAACTTTTAAGAATGTTATACCAGATTTTTCTTGACCAAAAAATTGTTCTTACCATTTTATTGAGCATGTAGTTTAACCTGCATGAAGCTCATTTCAATTTGGAGAAGTTCACTTTGATTTCAAAAGTCTTAAAGTGTCCAGTTTGATTCGAAAAGTGTCCAGTTCGACGTGAAAACGGTATATACTACCGTGGGAGTAGAATGCGGGGAGTATCCCAGTCAGGAATCGATTTGCGCGGACCTTTAGGTTTATTCGCATACTGTCGGTAAGTGTAGAAGCTGAGCTTTTGCTTGTGAAACACCGACGCTCTTGTCGACGTTGCCCTACTTAAGGACGACAACGGCTTCGGTTTTCACCACGTCGGAGCACATTTGCCAGCGATTCTCCTTACATTGTCCTCATATTCTCACAGTTGAACGCCCGTTCCGTTATCGGAGAGTTCACTTATTGTGTTTTGATATGGACCGGCAACGCAGGCCACCAAACACTCAACGTGATCCCTCGATAGCAGTGCTCCAGGCTTTGTGCAGACGTTCCAGAGGATCGTCCTTGTCCACCTGTTCTGCAGCCTATATCAAGTCTATATTTCATCGTATCTTGCTACTGTCCTGCTCAACCGTTTTCCAACGTTTATTATAGTGTTTCCCTCACAGAGCTCGTAACTCACGAGCATGGCGAGAAAAACTTAGCTTTACAGTAGTCCAAAAACTGCCATTCGCCTGAAATTATTACCCGCTGGTTGCTATATTAGCGCATATTCGTCTAATTTTCGACTACTCTGTCATCCTAATTTGGTAATCACACGAGCGAGATTGGCGTATCCGTGTCCTGAAGCTTTAGCACAGGCCTATAATTCGTAGTGCGTATTCGCTTTGACACTACGCGGGTTGGGGAGGGGCACCCTAGACGTGGATTTCTTCGAGGAACAGCTCACGGAAGAACAACATGATGCTCTTTCTTTGGCGTGGTTCGCCCCAGTTCTAAGATTTTACTGAAATATGAAGGTACAGGAAGAAAATTAGGGAAGAAAAGTCATGGTTGCGCCCTCAAGACGCATTGCGTCCAGTTTTTCTCAAATGCCTGCGCTATTAGTAGCCTTAAGGACAAAAAATTTCTGTTGCTTTTTCCTATTTCCACTTTTCCGAGCTCTTTCCATCGCCCTGAATCTGATGCCGCTGTTTTCATTTTTTTGATTTTTTTAAAAATATTTATGTCTATTTCGGCCATTAACCTTATTAGAGCACGGTTAGGAATAAGAAAAAGAAATTCCATGATTGTCCATGTAGCAACGTGAACGAAAACGCTACTCACTGGAGTTGTGGTTAGTAAAACTCGAGAGCATCCCGAGATTTTGTCGGTATCGAAAAGGTTAAAGAAAAGGAAAATTGAAATTAAATAGTACAAAATAAAAAATGCAAGACTGGACGTTTTTATTATCATCCTTATTTTCCTTCCTAGATTTCCTCACATTTCAGCACTTCATGGCACTATCATTGTAGTGTATAAAATAAGTAAATAAACTTAAGATGAATTGTTGCAAACATTATTATTATTATTATTATTATTATTATTATTATTATTATTATTATTATTATTATTATTATCGTCGGTATTTCATCCTAGTGCGGTGACATCTCCTAATCGGAATTCCCTCTTTGCTACATCTATGCAAATCCATTGTTTGTCCAGAAAATTTGCTCAGTGCATCAGAGGCTCCCAATCAGAAATATATCCGATGTCGGTCGTAAAGTTCAAGGCTTTCCCGTGTTGACTGAATTGAGGCCATCGTCTTAATTTTCGCCCGTTGGGCAAATGCGGGCACACGTACCTTGTTCCAGCTGAACGACTTGTTTACTCCGTATGGAATTCTGGCCGACAGAAAAGAAACTAAAAGACGGTGCAGTTGCAGCTCAGGAGAAGAATGTCGAGTTTCCTACTTCCTATGAAGTCTGAAATAGGATGAAGCTATGCAAGAAAGGCATTTGAAGAGATTTACTTACTAATCACATCGATGGGGGAGTGCTTCAGGATTTACAGCAGGATCTGTTGCCCTTACATTCTGCTAAGAAAAATAACAAAAAAAAACAATTCTTAATTTCCTGAGATTCTATTGCATGTAGGGTGTTGCAGGGGGAAAGCACGTGGTTGCGCAGTCGGAAGAGACCGCCGGTTGGCGCGTGCACCTTACACGTTTATATCTATCTCTGCCGAGAAAAACCAATCTGAAAACGTCCTGTTCATGAATAGTTGGCCTCATTGAGCTCATGGGGAGTACATCTTGAGATGTGTCTTAGTCGGAGGAGACAGCGCTGGAAAACCGAAGCAAGCACAAATAGAGTGGCCTTTCTCGACTAAGCAATTGCACAGAAAGGTTCTGTCGTAGGCCAGCTCAGTGTGTCGCCTTTGTGAAATAGGTTACTCTCAATTTTGCTGCGGTTGTCAAGCAGACAATGCGGAGTATTCCTCCCCGCCAGGATTGACCCTACATCGCCTTGTACACCGTAGAATGACCCTTTTAGTAGCCTGCGTAGGAACTCAACAAACTTCCCCTGTCGTGAGAAGTGAGTAAAGTGCAGTGTCGAACTCCCCATTTTACTCACTTTTTCATATTTCAAAGTATTCGCTCTTATAAAGACTATTTGCCCGTACTAGTTAGAAATATAAAAAAATGAGGAGAACTCTCGATAAAATGTTGAAGTATTAAGGCCTCCGCACACTTGCGGCAACGCGGCACGTGGGAGGCAGCAAAACGGTCTCGTAGGAGGCAAAACTCTCGCGTAGCCGGCACTCATCCTAAGCTTTGCCTCCCCATTCCATCTCCAACGCGGTTTTATTGTCATTATCATTGTCAGTTTCCTTCTAGATCCCGCCACGATCAGCTAGAGCCCAGATAGAAATTGTCGGGGCAAAGCGGCTACAGCGGCGATAATGCATTGAATCGTTATTGCCGCTGCCGCGTCGACGGCAGCTGCTACCGCCTAGGCGGTACATCAGCGGCAAACTCAGCTTCTCTACCTTATGCTTAGGGATAGGGCTACCGCGTTGCCGCAAAAGTGTGCGAAGGCCTTTACGAAATTTCTGAAGAAATTTGCTAATTCCAAGGGTCTTCCACTTTGCGGAAGGAGGAACTGTAAGAGAAACTATATTGAAGCGCGCTTCTTTCTTCTTCTTGTTATTCTTATTCTTATTCTTATTCTTATTCTTATTCTTATTCTTATTCTTATTCTTATTCTGATGGTGCGGGACGCGCGCCTCAACGCCGCGCGGGAGGCGAAGGGGAGAGGGGGGGGGGGGGGCGACATTTCCGGAGTCCGGCGCTTGCTCATCGCCGCGTGTGACGTTCAGTAGAGCAACGTCTGCTCTGTCAAAACGATGTGAGCCCAATTTCGTAGCAGTACAGGAGTTACGATAATTTTTGGTGTCGAAAATTGTGAAGCAAACGCTAGGCTGAATCGGTGGCGTTTCAAAGAAAAATCTCTCTTAAATCATAGCCTATTTGTCCGTACACAACGAGGTTCTATCTGATGCCGCGACACTTATAGTAATTACCTGGACTGTAATGTGTTGCATAGCCATTTGATTTTTTGAGCTGCGGTCCATATGAAATTTTTTGTTCCTTGTGGTGCGGGATGAGTTTTGTCAGTCTCAGTTTTTTCACATAACGCCCTACGATCTTCATGTCATTGTTTTCATCCATGCCCTGCTTAAATTTCACATTACGCTCAAAGCATCCGCTACGTATAAATAGGCTTTAGGGAAGTCTAAAAACGGGCAAGGAATAAGGATAGGAATTGGTCAGATCCTTTCTAACAAGGGGCGCCATCCATTCATCCATTCCATCCTTCTATGGAGTTCAATGTGAATGCAGATCCAGTCTATTTACGCAGTGGTTTGTGATCGTCAGTTGATGAGTTCTTTGTCCCGTTTCATTTCTTTGCAGACTGGTATGGTACCAATTCACCGATATCGATGAAATGAAACACCGGGTTTGTTTCGGTAGGACCCGAACCTTGCGTCGAATTGGGCTGCACGCGGTGCTCAGCTCTTCACCCGACCGCGCTACATGCATGCGTTGTTAGGCCCCGTTTGGGCCTGTTCATACTTCGCGACAGCAGCGACAAGAGCGCAGCGCGCGTGGCGTGCGCGGCGTGTGCAGCGTGCGCAGCGCGCGGAAGTATGAACAGGCGACAAGAGCGACAAGAGCGACTGGAGCGACAAGAGCGACAAGAGCGACTGGGGCGTCGGGCGTAGTGTGGTGTACGTAATTGCACCATAACTTCGTGGCCTAAAATATCAAGTGAATAGAGGTCTTCACGTCTAACTTCAACTTCAATTGCATTAGTTTTTGGAAACTGAAACAGACACAAGCAAACAGTTGTATTAGTAAAAAGTTTCCGGAAACTGAGATAAACACAAGCAAACAGACATATTTTTAGTCAAAAAAGTTGTTAGAAACTGAAACAGACGGAAGCAAACAATCATATTACCTACATCGTCAGTCTGGCACTCAAAATAGACATAAAAGCCCTCCTTACCTTTGTGTGAAGAACGTCCGAACAGGAATCGTTTCCTTCCAGCGCTAGTGTGCCTTCCAGCACTAGTGCGGTGTAATTACGTACTCCACACTCCGTTCGTCGCCCCAGTCGCTCCAGTCGCTCCCGGCCCCGGCGCGAAGTATGAACAGGCGAGAAGAGCGACAAAAGCGACAAGAGCGACAAGAGCGACTGGAGCGACGGCGCCGGCGCTCGAGTATGAACACTTTTCGGCGGCGCGCGCTCGGTTTTAATCGATATGCATGTTTTGCACGGGCGACGAGTCGCTCTTGTCGCGAAGTATGAACAGGCCCTTTATACTTTCAACGCCGAGCGATGCGACGCCATGTAAAGTGGCCAAATTGATCGATCGCGTCGCTCAATCTATGGCCACAATGCGTGGCGTCGCGTCGCTCGGCGTCGAAGTATAAACGGGGCCTCAGGAATCCTTAGGTAATCGAAGTTTTCGAAGAACTCTCATTCGAAAATCACACACGTCTTTGATACAAATCTCCATGTATTCCATGGCATTTACGACATGGATCATCCAAACATCAATCATGGGCACCTCGAGCGAGCTCGCGGCGCAGTCACACACCAGAAGATTCCTGCGCTTGGAGTGAAAAGGCCCTTCTTGCAGTTAAATGAAGTAAAATGATGCCCATCTAAGCAGTGCTTAGTTTTAAGGTGCGTATAGCGCTGTCGAACAACGCAATGTCTCCATTGTCTTCACATCGATCCACGTTTCGGGTTCATCTGCTGCTGGGCTAGCCAAGCCTTTCATGTTTCAGGCATTGATGAGTTTGCAGAAGACCTGCGTGCATGTATGGGAAGGATAAAAGACTGGCTTGTTCATTGGTTGTGCACCGCGATTTACTGTTTAGGGCAAGTACTCATTAAGGTTGCCTTCCGTAGAAGTTGAATGCGTGGCGCTTCCCACGAAGTTGAACGAATTAAGCCGAATTGAGTCCGTTGAATTTTTTGAGACACCCTATATGCCGTATGTCAGAGACGTTCTGTTCTTCAAGGCTTAACCTCAGAATTGCGAAGGCGTGAAGAAGACGGCAATAACAAGCAGACAAGTCTTGGCGCTTCTCGCCGATAGGGGATGTCTCATCAGACTGCTTAGATGTCGGAAATAGCGGCGATATGGCTGTAAACAATGCACTTGAAATTTCGCTGGGTGACGCCATCGTCGAATCCCGTGGAGAGTTCAGGTAATTGAACGCTGACGACGCCAATTCCAGCAGACGCTTCGTGGATATGTCTCGTGTCTCCTCGATTTGTGCCCGTCCACTGTAGGCGAATTGAATCGTTGCTACTGCATGACGAGGACTTGAGTGATTCCTACTCCACAACGGCGCCAGGCGTGAGCGAGTCCGTGCCGATCTTGGACGCGCCGTGCATTTGCATTGGAATAGATTGTGGACACGGTGTTACACTACAGAAGGATCGTAAGCGGGAAACAGTGTTCGCGCATATATGTTTAGTGCTACCGTATTAAGTGGAGGTTTGGTCTACTCGAGGAGAGCTCTCATTACGGAGGATAGTTTAGAATTAATTAAATTTATAGAGTGATGAGCCACGCATTCGATTTCTGCGTGATATCGTGGATGTAGTCTCAATGCATATTTGGGCAGCAGAATGGGTTTCAGTGGTCATGCAATGGTAAGATCGGCATGCTTCATGGGCCGAAACTCATAGAATGCATATTACCATATAAGAATGTATGGCTGACCTGGGCGAAACCCGAATCTTCAATCGACGCATGGTGCACGCTATATCTAGCGCGTCATCGGTTGCGCTACACTGCCGTCAGGTTTTCATCATGATCTATGCGCATGAATGTCTCTCTCCACCTCGTTGAAAATCGCTGCCATTCTGCATAGCCACACTGATTTCATCCTAGGGACATTCCCTAGGGGAGGGGGCTGCCGCCACCTACGCATCCAACCCGCCCTTCAAGGTCATCTCCATTCAGAGTGTCCTTTTTCACGTTATAGGAGCCCAACGAACACTGAAAATAGCGCTCTCAGAGCGGTTGAATTCCTGTTAAATGGTTTGTTGTACTTGTTTCTGAGTTCGGTTTATCATCTAGTAGTGATGGAGCATATCCTGACTAGCCCGATCTGCTGAAGTGGCCTTATGAGGTCGTTCAGCTGCGTCCCGGAAATGGTAAGCTGCTAGTGGTTCGAATCCATCATGTAAACGATCAAAACGCCCAAGAATGTAATGACGTGCATTATTTATGGCATTATCGATACCATTTTGCTGCCTGGCTCATCATGCTGCCCACAGGAGTGAGGCGGCTTGGGTCCTATCCTTCTATTCCATTCTTAAGGAAATCCTTCTTCGTGAAATGAGTCGACTGTTGAACGTAGTGGCACCACTCACAAGGAAGGTCAGTGAGCTCGGTCCGGAGATTCTGAACGAGCCCTGTATGGTCTTGTAGGGCATCGTACGAGGATTACAGAACGGTGCTTCTTTTTTGCTAAATGCCTCTGAGTGGTCCAAAATGGCAAAAAATCGTATCACTTCAAGGCGGGCTGAAAAGGCAAGACTGACTCCTGTGATGGCCCTGTCGTGCTCAACGATTAACCTACAAAAGGTTCTGAGCTCAAACCAAAGTTAGATTATAGTAATATGATAATTTCCGGCGTTTCTTAGACGAACTGCAGGGTGCTTTCAAGTGCTTCATTCGCAACAAATGCGGCAGCCACTGGATGGACGGACGAGTGGGTAGCGATGCGAACATATGGGAGGGGGAGGGTTCTATTCTTATGGTGGTTCTTCGATTTGCTAGGGAGGTAGTCCAGAAAATGAAGATGACATTTTGGCCTCGGTAGGGTTCCGTGTTCGCTTCCTAACTCCGCTTTCACACTGTTGTCAGATGTGGAAGAAGCTAGTTTTGTCGTGAGGAGTGTTGTCGCGCGTCCATTAAACAACGCCTGTCTCGTTCGCTTGTTACAAGTTATTCGTTTATTAGTTGTTACAAGTGGTGTCAACCGATGATCTCTTTGGACGCTGTGTTCGAAATTGCTTCAAGAAGGCATCAACAACATCTGGCGGCGTCGTCGAACATTGCGGAGTCTAAAGAATCCGCTGTGAAGAGAACTTCAGAAGGATCTCGCGCAAATCGAGGAAGCTTTTGAAAACGTCTAGAAAAGTCTCCCTCAATGAGTATAAAGTGGCCAGTCCGATCTGGAATCTTAAAATTCATGATGCTGTCGTCTTCTACTGGTGCCCGACAAGAATGGGGAGATGAAGTGATAAAGTCTGATAGATGGTAGCTATGGTCAGGATAGGGTGCGCGGTAATGCAGTCGAAGTAGAAGCGGGCTGTCGCATGCGGTTCGTGGTTCGGGTCCCGCGCACGCCAATGGGGCTTCCTATCCCTCTCTTAACTAAATTGGCACGATACTTCCCCTGAAAGCATAAAATACTTGCCTAACTATCTTTTGGGCAGTGTAGGCCAATGACTACGCCAAATATGTACGTCTTCAAACTATCTCCACGATGTCGATGAGAATGCGCGGCGCAACCGAGAGCCTCACTAACACCGACTTGTTTGGCTTAGCATTGGCTGTGTCGTTCAGAGCGCTCTTTTTGAGCTTGCGAAACGGGCCGGGAAGTCATGGCTCCTACAAACCTAAAACGAAACCTCAGATTGGCAGCTATACGGAAGCGCGAGTTCTCGCCTGTGTAGTGAATCCGCTTTTGTCGGCTAGAGCTTGCACTCCAAGAAGCTATAGAGCGCATACGGAACATCCGACGCAAATCTATGCAGAAACATTGAATGGGTCTCGTACGCATTCAGAATTACGCTCATTTTCGCTTAGAAGTTGAGAGCATTGCAAATCGTAAGAAGAAGGGGTTCGGTTCTCCTCGTGTGACCCATTCTGCATGCGCATTGCATATGTCGATTTTAGGTTCGGTGCAGATCAGGGGTGTGCGTTTAACGATTTACCGGATTTACCGGCATTTTTCGTTAAAGTTTTTAACGAAATTTAACGACGAAAATTTCCGTTAAATTGCGTCATTTGTGTTCCATTTTTGAAATTTCACTTCTTCATGGAAATGCATTTCGGGCGAATACTTTGTAAATATCTCCCAAAAACGAGCTGCACCAAATAATTCGTTGTGGTCACTGCCTGACGTGGTTTCTTCATTAAAACATTCTGTGGTTTTCCGAAACGATCACGGCGGTATAGAAGAATGAAGGCCTGTAAAGGTCTACTTAGCGAAAGATTTTTTTTGTGAAACGTTTTGTCGGGATAAATGAAAACGGTCAGAAACGCTTAGCCGTACTATGTTGCATAACACTATGGATCTTAGCAGAAGCTGAACACGTTCCACAAGCTAAACGAACTGGGCATTGTAAAAGGTTTGTTATTCTAGAGGTCTTGTTGTTACTGTTGCTACTGCTGGTTTTGGAATTTTAATAGTTTTCCTCGTTTAGCGATTTTATTATTGATAGATGGACTGTTGTTATTCTGTTGTGAAGATACAAGTGATATTATTGCCACGTAGATGGAGATGAGGAAAATCAGTAAAGAAAGAGAACAGGCTTTTCACATACCAAAATACCGCCAAACTGACTGCAACTAAGGGATAGTTTATTTAAAGAATTTACCGATTTTAACGGAGAAAATTTTCGTTAAAAACAGTCGTTAAAAATTTACCGAAAAAGATTTAACGCACACCTATGGTCTATATCGTGGTCAATCAAGCCGTCCATTCGTATAGGATGGAGGAAATTGGTTGTGCATGGTTAATAGTATCCCACTTGAGAGGACAGAATTGCGTATCGGTTGGGCTCTTCAATTAAATGCCAAAGGTCAAATACGCATTCAAACTGCAGAATATTTCACGTCCTGTTCTCGATGAGTCTTTGCATCTTTGACTCTGTATTTGACTGATCTAAACCTGGTTTAATTACCCAAGTTTGAGTTTCTGAACAACACAGAGACATACCCCATAATAAAGGTGCATATCTATCTTGGCTACGCTAAAGGAACACCTCTACAAATGAATTCAAATCGCCTCCACGCATACCACGTAGAAGTAGAATGCGTTGCGCATCCCATGAAGGCGTTGATTTTCGTCGGTGTCTGTATGTTCTTCGCATTCAAAAGGGTCCTTCATTTTGCAATTTTATGGCTATGCTCGAAAGACTTGAGAAGCGCGGGTGGAGAGGGCGTTACTTGCGAGGAGACGAAACGGAGCGCTCGGACGGATTGCCATAGTTTGTGATGAGGGGCAGAATGCGGAGTCTTGATAAACAGGACGAGATGTCGAAGAGAAGACGAGCACTGTCACCACATCACTCAGCGCCACCCGCCCAGTAACCCCACTCTTACGCCTAATCGCTTTCTTTCGCAGTGGAAGACGTGAACAAGATATGGGCTTTAGTCGTGCTACCAAGATTCGTCTCAGGAAAGGAGAAGGAACTTTCAGTGAGGAAGTAAAGGACTCCGGATGTCTGTTGCTTGCCCGAATAAGCTCCATGGTGCTGAGCAAAGGTTGGGGGAAGTTTAGGACCAAGACAGCCACTCTCCTATCTGTAGAACAATCACTTCATACTCAGCTTATGAGGCCGTCCGATCTACTAGAAAATCGCGTTCACCTGCTCATGCCATCTTCCGTAGAACAGATGTGTCATCTCCTCTGTCCTCCCTTCCCAGATCAGACACGCCATCTCGTCGGTGAAGAAACGTACAACAGCCGGTGCTGACAGGATGAAACCAGAACACCTGAAGAACCACCTCCCGCCAGTGCTCATCAACATCTTGATGCGGCTCTTCACACGTTGCCTGTCGGATTGCAAGGCTCTATCTTAGTGGAAGATCAGCAGGACCTTGCTATACAAGAACGGAAACGTGCTTGACATTGGCATCTATCGCCCGATGTTTGGGGTTCCGGTGAGGATTCAGCACTTCAGCACCTTCGACCAAAAACACATAGTTACGAAGCTCATAGAAGTATCGCGAGAGTACAACGCACCTCTGTGATGTGCGTTCTTCGACGTGAAGAAGGGAGTCGACTCTGACGAGGCTGAAGCGCTCATCGAAGCCCTGGTCGCTTGCACAGAGCGTTCCTATGTACTTAGTGCGTCGGAGTACTTCGAGAGCTGTACAGGCATCATCTTACCATTCCATAGGTCATGGCTAATGTGCAGAGTAACAGTTCGACAAGGGGACGCCATATTTCCAAAGCTCTTCAGCGGCATCGTGGATTGAGGACTTGTTGAAGTGAAGATCGGTGTCCGACGCTTGTTAGCCGCATCTACCAATTTCGAGGGATGCTAATTGAAAACGCAACAATTTTTCTTGGAAAAATTCTTTCTATTTCTATTATTATACATTGAATAAATAATAGGTGCTGTGGATTCTTAGTTTAATTTCATTCACAAAGATATTTTTCAATAACAACAGCAAGTATGACGAGCAGGCGAAAAAACGCATTGTTGCGAAGAGGTTGAAAGAGAACTGTAGTTGACCAAATCTATAATAGAAGAACAAAATAAGGTAACAATAACACGTCGTCCAACGCGGTAGCTCGTCTTCTTCCTAAAACTCACTAATCGAAGCACAAGACACTGTTTCCTGCTTCACGCGAGAAAAGGCGACTGGAGAGGTTGTTGGCGCCGTTTGAAAAGTCGGTGATCCAAAGAGTGGTGGAGGTGATGAACCGTTCGTGAAGTCAATGTGCAGTGAAAGCTCGCGTTGAGCTTTCGGTAAACCTTGGCGTCTTTTGACGTCGAATTTGACTGATGTGTGATTGCTGCTTCGCCAAGGTTGGTACAGATTTCGACTTACGCTTCGGTGTGGTTGCCTTCTTCAAGGCCTCAAACATGGGTAACTGAACCTACCCAACTTTGAGGCTGCAGCTTGAAATTCGACCATGATCCCACATCCACCAAAAGCTAAACAAACAAGTTAAATCTTCCTAATAATCCTAGAAAACAACTGGTCTAATTAATAATACTTTTATATCGAGCAATTTTCTTCTTTGGAATAAGTCTCAAAATTACTGTCTTCGATTGTTTTAAACTCGTAGATTTTCACAAGTCGCGAAGTATCTAAGATCTATCTGGTCGCGAAGAGTTTCTAGGAATTTGCTGAAGAGTGCTGTCATAGAAGACTTCTATCAACAGCAGGGAATGATTCCCACTATAGCAAGGTTTCATTAGAAAGGCAATTCTAGTTAGAATATATGACCAGCACGATAAACCAGCACGATAAAAGCTTCTTCGCTGCCCAATAAGAGCTCTAATATGACGTTGTTGAGTTTGTTGTGTTTGGTGTGCATTCTTCTGAGATACCAAGCCCGTGCCCGCTCAGTTCCCCAGGGGATGAGCCACGCTCTCAACTCGTTGAAATTTGTGGAGACAATTGAATAGTCTAACCACTCGGCAAGCTCAGTTGGCAAACTCAGGCCATCTTTTTGCAAGCAGCTCTGGTACCGTCAATCTGTAGGTTTCACTAATAGGCAGGCCAGTAGTAGTTCTTGGAGAGCCATGTTCTTGGAGAACTACAGGTCACATCGCTGCTCGATGTGCTCCTCTGATTTTTGCCTTCCCATTAATGGCTCCCTTTTGAGAAAGAAACATGTGAAGGTTTTGTTTCCTTTCCTCGAGAGCTAAACGAACCATTCCCGTTGTTCTGGAAGTTTTTTTAGACTCGTCCATTATGCTCTGGCTGCTGTTGTGCAGTTCATTTGCGATAACTCAGCGAAGTCGTTGAAAATGCCCTGCTCGTTTATTTTCGATTTTTTTCGTTTTCGCCGAAAATATAGAAGCGTTTTACCATTTTTTCTGACCCCATATACAGTGCTGTTCTGGCTCTATCGTGATGACATGTCTTTATTTCCAATAGTTATTTCATTCAATGTTATAGACATACTATTGGGCTCATCACTTCGCATGAAATACATGGGTATTGATCGTATTTTCTGGATGTTTTTTGGCCACAAATCTGCTTTTTAAGATCGAACGTCACTGTCACTTCTCACAATCCAATGCTCAGTTCCCTGAAGTGCTAAGGAGCAGAAACCTCAGTTGAGATCTTTATCTAACGCTGCACAAATCTGTTATCAGTCCCGATCTAGCAACGTCTATGCACTGTATAGGTATTGCCAATTGCTGCTTTTGTCTTCAAAAACTATCCCAAAGTGCCGTGGTTACAGGTTAGGTGGAACTTAAAGACGTTAAAGACCTCGACCCACTTAATGCTAAATACGAAGATCCTGTTGGGAGCATGGTAGCGCTATTGGAGGAAGAATGGGTTACCGCCTGCACTCCGATTCAAGGTTCTTGGTTCGGGTACCTTCCAGGCTGACCCAGCTTTCCATCCTGGCAAGCTGATACGAAGAGTAACACGGCTGTGCTTGTCTCAGTTTAAATATTTCCTAGCTCATTGATGATTTTTGTATAGGGTTTTTTTTGGCGGCCCGATACTTTTTTTATGCTCTGTGTTTTTTACGCGTGTGGCTGATTGTGGCTCAGGCATACAAGGAATAAATAAAAAATAAAAACTGACGTTTCGTTGACTGTTTTTATATGGAAATAAATAGGAGTTTCAACAACTAAAGTCCTTGTCGAAAATTCAATTCGTTTAGTCTTCTATTTCGTGGAAAAGAAAAATGCAGGACCACAATTTCGTGGACAACCTTTCGCAGCAATCGTCATTTTTTCGTCATCAAATTTAGAGACCTAGGTGGTTGTTGGGTCTGTTAGCAAGAAACTAGCGCCTCATAAGGAGAATGCTGGACGAAGGCTTCAGCATGAGACTATCGTTTTTGGAGAAGAAAAAACTTTCGAAAAGAAAACTGGAAGAATTTGATCGTGTGGATTCTTTACGAAATCTCCAACAACAGCAACGGTGAACATCTCAAGATGTTGCCTGGTTTCCGAAGTGAACGAGCAAATTCCTCACAAGAAGAATCTCGTCTAAAGAATTAATTGTGCCTTTCCGTCCAAGAAGGAGTGCGATAAGAACGAACTGCTCGGAGAGGTGTTTTATCCAAAGCGGCATCAGCAAGAAGGCAGTGTTTGTGCTGTGCGTAGTACGCCACATCTGCGAAATCGAGTGAAAAATCGTCTCAAGCAATTGTTGTTAACGGTAAAATTCCACAAAAAGAGCCACTTCTTTGGTTATGGAACCAATTTTTTCACTTTTTCAAACTCTGTTTTCAACATGCAGTTTTTTCAGACGGTTGTGAATAGTATTAATCGTTTTGCTAAATTTTATGGTTATAATTGTTCAATAACTTCTGTAAAAAAAAACATCGCAAAAAAAGCAAAATACGGAGAAATTAGCGCGACCTTATGATATCGCTTATGACTAAAGGATGGCAGGATAAAACATAAAAGACGGGGATCAGTCCCTTTGTGAAATGCGCCACGCATTCCACAACAGGATATTGTAGAAGCAATTTGAGTGCGTCTTTGACATATATAACCGCTTGCGGTGGCAAGTTGGCAAAGAGGTCAGTGTTTTAGGTATATGTCGCGTAGGTGAGCAGCATTGGTAGGAGGGAACGCCCAAACCAATCAGACCGCATTGAATGGGCATGCCATTCAGAAAGAGAGAGATGTACAGTTGGTACAGTGATGAACTGGCATGTGTTCGGCCTCTGCTGTTCAGTTACTTATTGGCTGGCGCGCTACCACCTACCCATGCTGCTCACCTACGCGACATGTACCGTGTTTTTTTTTTTCTCAGAGAAGTCTGACGCTAATTAGCCAACCCCTGACTGATGGTTGGGTTGGTCTATGCGTGATCCGTACCAAGAAGCTTATTAATATAAATCGGATATGCGTGATAGCCGACGACTCCTCCGATTGCGCTGCCACGTGCCCAAGACTAAAGAGCTCAACTAATTTTTGCAAATTTTTGATAAATATTCCACCTATCTACCTTCATACTCAGATTCACTGCAGAAATAAGCCAAAGGCGGTATTCTGTAATCACAGACTTTCCCAATAAGTTCGGGAGAAGGCATGCGCTGCGGTAACGTCATGATTCTCCAGAGAATCGAGAAGAGGAGAGCGACATTATGTTAAGAAGCCTCAAATAAAGTGGGGAGAATGTTCGATTCTAGACGTGTTATGGGACACTCACTGAGCACTTTCGAAGTCCGATGTGGAATGTCATAAATACGATTGGTAGCACAATAGTGTTCCTTCTTACACTATAGCAAATGGTTTCACTGACTTCTTACAAACTAGTTTAATGGCAACCAAAATTATCTGGCTGTGCATTCACCAGAACACCCATATTTTCGCCGTGGGTAGCCCAAAAAGTGACTGGAGAGCAGGTTTTTGCGACTTGAGCAGCTTATTTCCCAGGGCATACGTGCTTTCGGAGTATCTTAAGCGTGGCCTACGTTGTCAGTACTCTGTTGTCATGCCAGGAATGCTCCGAGAGTGCGCCGTACCCAATGCATACAACATCGAACCTATCAATTGAGTGAGCGAACGCAAGTCCTCTGCGCTTCTATCCTCTCTTACTGGGAAATGCGAAGTCTTCAAGACTATTTCGAACCGTTTGGAGATTTTTTTCAAAAATTTCCAGCCGCCGTACTTAGGAATTTCTCTAAGACTGTCCAACTAGCCTTTGGAGTGCGCTGTGAACAATGCATATATGTAGAAACGAACCATTCAATCGAGGAGGGACAGCTTGTAGAACGAGCGTTTCAAGAAATTGATAAGAAATTTCCAGCCGCCCTGCTCCGGAATTGCTCTAAGGCTGTTCAACGGACCGCTATGCGGTGGAGGATACAAGTCATTCATCCCAGCGCTCCTGAGAGCACTTCGCCTCCGCCGCGATAGTAAACTTTGCGGACCCTTACTCGTTTGGTTTAACGACTTGGCAGAAAGGAAACATACTTCTATACTAATTGAAGGGAGGAGATTCTTCCCATATGACTTGCCTTCCTCGCTCGGACATACGCCTCAGACCCCTCTCTTGTAAGTAGGATGTACGGCACATTCTGAAAGAGGCTGAGTAATGCCAACCATAAGGATTAGTTATAGACCACATGGTACGTTTCTGTCTACATTTTGAAGTCTTTTATTTTTTACAATTCAAAACAAACTGAAAGTTCAAAAAACACTGGCATTTCCACTATGTGTCGCTACATGACACTGGAAGCGCCTTGAGGATGCGTTAAAAAAGTGTACGTGGCGCATTCTTTGAAGTTCCAATGACGATTTTAATGATTGATGACGAACATACATTGCATGCGTAGAAGACTATGAGGGAAGATAAAAGTAACAGTCAATGTCAGCCGGCGTCAGCATGAAAGGCGAATAAAGATTACCAATATTTTGAGATTAAACATTTTTGCATGGTCAAAATAACGTTGCTTAAATTTTACTCATAATTGTGGTCTTTCAGATTTTTATTGTAAGTTTAAGGCTGAGTTCTCCGTTAAGGGAAGCCTGGTAGTGTAGTCAGAGAGACGCCGGCTGTTGCGTGCATCTGGCGTCGAAGTCCTTGCTCCGGGTTTCGTACAAACCTGCCAAGTCCTTCCTCCCTCCGGCTATGGCAAACTGGTGCGAGACTTTAATGGAGAGGACAAAGCACTGGGCTGTCAATCAGCTGACCACCGCATGTCATTGCATAGGTCGAATACATTGTCTCCGCGATTGAATGCGTGGCACATCCTAAACAGAGGCTTGCTCCTTTATTCTCATTTTTTGTTCCACTTTGGGCTAGATTCGATTACGTTCTCGAAGTTAGACTGCTATCTCCATTCTCTCTCCTAGAAAAACGTCAGTTGTTTGACAGTTTCTTCCTAAAGCAGACTGATGCTCTCGTGGTCTACTCGTGAAGAGTCTGCTGGCTAAATCCTCTGCGTCAAGCCTGTTTTTGAATAAGATATTTCTTTATTTCTGCTCGTCTTTCACTCCTTTTCCTCTGAGATGTCCTTTTCACTCGGTTGTTTTAACCTGTTCGTTTTGGATTTTTCTTGATTTATCACATAGCTGGGTTTGCTGGCTTACGTGTGCGCATTTCTGAGTGCAAGAGATAAACAAATAAATAAATATTGAGGGTACACCAGGTATTCTTCTCTGTCATTATGAAGACTCTTCCACAAAGTTTGTTTGAACCGCTAGATATGCGTGACATATGGTCATGTGACAAACAACTTGAAATTTTATTCATCTCAAAGGAATGTGATTGCTAACGGGAACGAATGTAAGCTCTAGTTGTCCGAGTACGAAATCGAACCCCAATTCGTTCGAATGCGTACTACCAGTACTCCAAACAGAAAAAGTATTTGATAAATGCTTTACGTGTTTGCTGCAGTTACTACCTGTATCCGTTCCGTTGAGCACAAACGAGAGCCAGCAGCATCTCCATTCATTCCTATCGCGTGCCAAAGTGCTCCAAGGGATCTTCCTCGCTCGAGGGACACGAAGAGCCATATCGGTCGTTCAGAGCTTTGCCGCATTTATAGAGATAGTAAGCTGTAGATGAATGCACATCTACGAACAAATCTTTTGCGCCAGGATCAGTGGTGTCAGGTGTAGCATTCTACCCAGAAAGCAGAGGATGTGGGTTTCAGGTGTCGCCTGGCGCGAAAGTTCTGCTAGATAAATGTCCGCATTTGGAGCATGGCCGTTCGGCGACTGCAAGGTTTATAATTTCCTAAAGCCAGCTACTTGATATTGAAATGGTATGCCAACTTTAGCAAAGAAGTGAAGAATAAGTGTTAATTAATCCGCTCTTGTCATGCGCCATGCATTCCATACTTTTAGGGAAGGTGAGGGCAGTTTCAGTGCGCGTTATGCCTATGCAGTGACTTGCTTTGAAGATTTGCTATCTGGCTCTTGCGCCAAAACAGCGCTTCCGAAAGGTTGCAAGGCTTGATAGAGGCTCTCCGCGAAACTGTCCTTCCTACAGTCGATTCGTGGACGAAGTCGAGATCAAGCCTTCTGCGAAGTCCCTCAAACACGCATATTATGTTTAGAGTAGTCTCTAAAAAGTTTTTTTGTGTTTTGATTTTTTGATTTTTTAAAGATTTAGATTCGCTCTAACGTATAAATAAAGAGCTTCCGTAAGCTAGGAAGATGGCTTCTTAGAGACGTAAGGCCAACTAGTAAAACCCACTATAAGAGCCAATAACTATTGGAATAATTTTATTCGAATAGTTGATGAAGATAAGATAAAGAACGGCGTTACTCAATCCCTTCTGGGATGCGCCAGCGCATTCTACTTCTGCGGGATGTCGTGGAGGCGACATGAATGCGTATTTGGCCATACAATGACTTGCGGTGGCCAGCCGATGAGCAAGTCAGCGCTTTATCCTTCCCAGACAAGTCTCGCACCAATTCACGTACCCCGGAGGGATGGAAGGTTTGGTTGGCCTAGGCGGGAAATCCGAACCAAGAACCTGGTATCGGGTGCACGCGACAGTCGCGCCTCCTCCGACTGCGCTACACGCGCCCTCGAATAGTTGAGTATTCGATATTTCTAGATTTTCGGATATGTGTTCGAATTTGGACATAGATGGTTTTCGAAAGTCGATTATCCGTTCGAATTCGAACATCGAAAGGGAACCATATTCAAATATTTTAACTTTATGCGAAAATTGAGTATTTCTATTCATATATCGATTAAATTCCAAATCCTCATGCACAGAACCTCATTCAAACATTTTATTCGATTGTTCGAATTTTAAATTACTCGAAAAAATGGGGATTGTTCGATTTTCCATTATTCGAAAAATTTGATGGACAAATAAATTCGTACGTTCATTCGCTCTAAAATTTTCGACAACGAATTTATTCTTTCATTCATTTATTCGATAAACTTTCTCAAAACCACAACTATGCGAGACACACAAGGCACAGATAACAAAACTCAGAGTGTCGAGGGTTTATGAAGAATACAATTGGAGACTTACTCACTGTTGCATAAATAGAACTTGATGCCGTAGAATTGAAGTGGATCCAACAGCACCCGGTACAGAGCTCAGCTCTTATCAATCTTACAATCGGCTAAGGGAAGGAACAAAGCGATTTTAAGATTTTTATCATATTTTTTTATTATATCATTTTGTATTGAATAATTACATTGTTTTATATTTGTTTTCTTTTGTTTATTGCTTGGAAAGCAGTGGATCCAGCCAGATTCGTATGTCACTTACTTAGCTAGCGCAAAAGTTTTGATGGCTACGAAACAGCAACGTGCACACGAAATATGGGCCAAGTGTTCGAGGTGAAATATTCCAATGAGGGTAGCTGTACTATTTACACTATCTCTTCTCCACTTTCTTCCGGGAAGTCCGCATTGGTCTCGCTATTTACGAAGATTCAGTCTGCAGGTCGGCGTCGCGTGTAAATGAGCCACGTAAGACCTGAAGATCTTCCTCAGATACTGCCTTCTAAAGCCGTGGACACCTCTCCACAGCTCACAACTCTAGAGCCTCCCTGACGGTGTTTGTTTGCACTATTAGCTGTTATGTCAGAAGTATTGACGAGGTGGATAAAAGCTGCGCAAAGAAACACCCATACTTCGACTTCTTCTGGTCACGTCTTCACCAGAATTCTCCACAGTTTTCCAAACGACTCAGCTCGCATTCGAATTTTTTGCCACAATTCGCACCGTATAAAAGTCGCCAATACCTGTGGCTGGTACGAGCTAAACGATTTCGGATTGATCCTAATGGGTGGAGCACGCCACTCTGTCTGCTTGACAACGGCGACAGATTACGAAGGCTGGACGTAGCGTACGAAAGGGCCCTTCTTTGCAGTTTCCTAACAAGGAGAAGCCAAATGGTTTTGTATGTTTCGCTTTCATTTCAGTGCCACTTCTGATAGGATAGATCCAGAATTTCTGCCGACAAAGTCAGTTTCGTGCTTTTTGACAGTCTTTCACGGCTGATTCCCACAGCGTGTTTCTTCTTTACAGGCTGGCCAGAGTTGCACTTTCATCTGTTCATTAATGCTCCTTGAAAAACGTGTACTATTATTAGTAACATATGATTGCTTATTGACAATATCACGAAAGGTGCGTGGTACATAGCACAGTCGGCAAAGCCGCCAGCTGCGCAAAACGTGAACCGATTCAAGGTTCAAGTCCACGCAAGATAATCAGGACTTGCTTCCCTTCATGGGTAAGCGATGTCGTAGCAAGAGTGTCTGGAAAGGATAAATGCGCTGGTTGTCAATCGCTTGTTTACCGCAAGTCGTTGTGGAGGCCAAATACGTATCAAAAACCTCATGCTTGACACACCTTGTGAATAGAATGAGTCGCATCCAAGGAAGTGATTGGTTTAACGTTGGCCTTCATTCATACCTTTTTTTAAACCTTAAGACCCCTGTTATTTGTCTACTGGTGGCGATGTCCGTTCCTCCTCGTGGTGCCACTGGAAACTGCTCGTTTGGTGTGCTAAGCTAAGCACGGACACTCGAATGCAGGCGACAGGCCCTTGTGACAGGCCGGCCTACGAAGACCCATGTCACATCACATGGTGTATGACAGTTCAAGTATTTCGAGATAGTGCTACGGCGTCCGCGGGAGCCGACGCGCACTCGCAAAGCCCGGCGAGTGTGAGAAGTATGCGAGGGTCCCTGATGCGAGGACGGCATCGGGGGGCAACTGAGCTAGTCCGAAAGTCCCGTAACGTAAGCAGGACCCGCGTGGCAACGCTGAATGTGGGTACGTTGACGGGCCGCTCGTGCGAGTTGGTTGAAGCACTGGAGCGTAGAAGAGTTGATTTCTGTGCGGTGCAGGAGACGAGGTGGTCCTGCCGCAAGTCAAGGGACATAGGACGTGGCTTCAAGGCCGTTCTATGTGGAAGTCCCAGGACCACCAGTGGTGTCGGTGTAATCGTCTCCGAACGATTTCGTGACTCGATTGTAAGCGTCGAACGCTTTGACGATCGGTTAATGAAGATCGTTGTGGCCGCTAAGGAGCGACTCTATCACTTCTTCTCTGCGTATGCTCCGCAGACCGGCTGCTCAGAGCAAGCCAAGGATGAGTTTTGGAGCCTACTTGATGAGAAGACAGCAGAGATACCGTCGAAAGATGTCATCATAGTCGCTGGTGACCTTAATGGGCACGTAGGTGCTACGAAGGACGGTTACAGCTGTCATGGTGGTTTCGGGTACGGGTCACGTAACGCGGATGGTGAGCGTATTCTTGGTTATGCGGAATCGCATAACCTCACCATAGTGAACACCGTCTTCCGAAAACGCGACTCCCACCTCATCTCATATTATAGTGGGAGCTCCAAGTCTCAGATAGACTTTGTGCTTGTTAAGGATCGTGACCGGAGTCTTGTCACAGACGCGAAGGTCGTGCCGTATGAGACGGTCGCCCCACAGCATCGACCGCTGATCTGTACTTTGAAGATCGCCCCTCCGAGGCTGAAGCAGGTCGAGCGATGCGGTGCACCAAGAATAAAGTGGTGGCGAATGAGAGAGAAGGAAGCAGCTGTGATTTCTCGCGTGCGGTTACCGACAGTTACGACTGTCGATGAAACTTGGAAGAAGGCGACCGACGCGATTCGTCAAGCTGCACAGTCAGAACTTGGCATTACGAAGCCTGCGCGACGGAAGGTCAACAAGCAGACATGGCTGTGGACAAACGACGTGAAAGCAAACGTGCGAGAGAAGAAATCGCTCTATCACGTGTTTCTCGGCGAAAAGACAGCCGATAACTGGCGGAAGTACCAAGAAGCGAGGAAAGCTGCAAAGAAGGCCGTGGCTGTTGCGAAAGCCACTCATTATGCAGATGTCAACGAGAAACTCGAGTCACGCGATGGCGAGCGGTATCTGTACCGGCTTGCTAAGAATCGCCATCGGCAGACCGAGGACATTGAAAAGTTTTTCGGCATCAATGATGAGAACGGCCATCTTCTTATGGACCGCAAGAAAGCATTGAAGCGATGGCGCGATTACTTTGAGGAAATCTCTACGGTAGAATTTCCTCATCCAGCCATCCCTTCAACGGCTCCAACCCACGGCCCCGTTCAGAAGATCACCGTGGAGGAGATTGAAGCGGCTTTAAAGAAGATGAAGCCATGCAAGGCGGCAGGACCGGATGATCTGGCAGCCGATGTTTGGAAGTCGAAGCTCTGGTATCCGGCTGAGTGGTTGGCGAAGTTCTTTAATCAGGTTGTAGCAGAAAAGAAAGTACCTGACTGTTGGAGCCAAAGTACGACGATTCCGATTTGGAAGAAGAAGGGCAGTCCTGCAGACTGCTCCAACTACCGTCCGATTCGCTTGCTCTCGCACAGCATGAAGATCTTTGAGCGAATTGTCGACGGACGAATTCGTGACATCGTCCAGCTTTCCAGCAATCAGTGCGGCTTCGTGGCTGGCTGTGGCACTGTTGATGCCATACACGCCGCCCGCCTCCTGATAGAAAAGCACCGCGAGAAACAGAAGCCAGTGCATATCGCCTTCCTCGACTTGGAGAAGGCCTTTGACCGCGTACCGCGTGAAGTGATATGGTACGCCCTGCGACGACATGGAGTTCCTGAAGAGCTCATAGAGTGGGTGCGAATCCTCTACTCTTGCCCAAAGAATAGAGTTCAAGCTGCAGCCGGAACCTCGATGGAGTTCCCCATCTCTGTCGGGGTACACCAGGGTTCTGCGCTTTCCCCACTCCTTTTTGTTGTCGTGATGGACGCCATTACACGAGATCTTCAGAAGCCTGTCCCCTGGACACTGCTTTATGCTGATGACGTAATGCTCGCTTGCGAAGATAAAGATGAACTGGAGCGAGAGGTGCAAGCTTGGTGTGATCGCTTGGAGCGATTTGGACTCAGATTGAACGTGAAGAAGACCGAATATCTAACGACAGACGTTACTGAGTCCAGCTCCATCAAGGTTAACGGCATCGAGCTCCCACGCACTTCGGTTTTTAAGTACTTGGGATCAGCAGTAGCATCTGATGGCAATCTGATGACTGAAGTGAACTCACGCGTGAGTGCAGCTTGGTCCAAGTGGCGCTCGTTGACTGGCGTGCTCTGCGATAGGAAGATACCAGAGCGCTTGAAGTCAAAAATATATAGAACAGTTGTCCGGCCGGTAGCGATGTACGGTGCTGAATGTTGGCCTGCGACCAAGGAGGTTGAAACGCGCCTCAGCATCATGGAGACGAAGATGCTGCGCTGGACGGCTGGAGTCACGCGCATGGACCGCATCCGAAACGAAGCTATTCGGCAGAAGTTCGGTGTCGCGCCGATAGCGGACAAGATGCGCGAAGCTCGCTTACGATGGTACGGCCACGTTCTGCGTGGAAAGGAAGATAGCGTCCGCAATATAGGCCTTAAGTTCGAGGTGGTAGGAAAACGGCCTAGAGGGCGTCCGAAGCAGCGCTGGTCTGACACGTTACATATGGACTTGAAGGTTGCTGGTGTCCACCCTGATCTAGCGCTGGATCGGGAGAGGTGGCGTCATGACACCAGAATAGCGGACCCCGCTACTAAGCGGGACAGACGCTGAAGAAGAAGAAGAAGAAGACCCCTGTTATTTGTCTACTACTTCTGTTCTAGCCGAATAGATCAGGATTAGCTGACGATGCCATCGCGGCGCTTAGTTCATCGCCATTCCTCAGCACGCGGTCGAGTAGTCAAAGGAAACTTCGCCGCGGTCGCCGCAACAGTGGCAGTCGGCATGCGCGATGGCTTCCCGCGCCCATCGCGGGCATGGCATACTTTTTCGCGCCGGGCGCGGTGTTTAGCGTTGGTCCTGGACGGATCGCCGTCGCGCTTCCTTGCACAGCGATGGGCGATGCGATGATTACAGAGAAGTTCAAATTCTTTCGCGTCGTTCTGCAAAACTCATCGTCGCGATTCGATCGCGGCGACGGGAAGTATGCACGAAGCCTTAGAAAATGTCTCTGACAGCTTTCTACTACAGTTCCTGTGTGCTACCTTTCCGAAGAAATAAATTTCCTAAGTAGACAACGGTCAGAAATCTGTTTCAATTGCATGTGCATATTACTAGTAGTCTAGAATCCCTAAAAGTTGTTGTACCACTTTCATCAGCCAAAGCTAGCCTAGTGTGTATAACGGAATTCTTGAAGAAGGTTGAAAGAGGATTGTCATTGCCCGATTTTGCGGTTTCTTATCGATTTTTGATTCCCATATGGGAACATCGCGGACTGTGGACTGATATCTGTGCTTGGTACATTACATTCTTGATTTAAACAAAAAACTCGGCAGTCGGAGAAGTGTGTCAATTGCCACCACAGTGGAGTGCCGTCCCTTGCACACTTACAAGGAAAGGTTTCCAACTCAAGGTGAGCTTTTGCGACGCTATTTTGAAATAATGTAGTGCCGTGTGAGTGGAATCCAGAATTACAGTCTGCTTTTGCTGAACACCTTTTTAGGGACCGGCAAAAGGGGCGTGAAAACATGTGCGCAACACTAATCAACCCCTATGACACTCCATGAGGTGTGCCTCGGTGGCGCAGTGGGTTGGAGTGCCGTCTCATAGAAGCACTCCGGCAGGGTTTTGAGTTCGAGTCCGCGTACTGCCAATGAATTTTCACATGTTAGTTTGTTGTTGCACTTTATCATGATCACAGGAGTCTATTTTAGACCATCAATACCCACAACAAACCAAGCCTGTTTATCTGCGCCTTCATATGTACTGTTTTTTTCGTGGCTAACAGTTGGCAACGTCGATGTTCACCTAGGACCCTTCTCTACACCCAAGGATTACGCATTCAACGAATAAGCAGTGGTCATTCTTTGCCAGGGAGAAGTGAGTTGTTCCTCACTGGCTTTTGGTAGATGCTGCTGATGACAAGCGCTTGTGTTTTACTTGTTTCATAGTTTTGTACCATAGCTGTTGACTGAAAGGGAAGAGCAATAAGACCTTCTATTTCGAGCGAAACGATGTGGTGCAGATACGCATGGTCGAAAAACTAGCACATTTGAAGGCGCAAACAGACAGCTTTGGTTTGTCGTAAGCACTGATGCGATCTCAAATTGACTCCTGTGATCATGAGAAAACGTGTACATACACACAAATTTAAATCATGGGCTCTTCTCAGCTAGCAGATTTATTTTGGAAATAACATGCCTTCCTTCCTTGTTATATAGCCAATCGTAGAGTTCTCATGTTTTTTGTTAGTTGATTTTGTCGTTTTGTTATTGGCTTAAATAAAATAGTAAATAGTAATAAGAACAAACTAATACGTACAAAGATATTCGCAATAGACGAACTCGAACTCGAAAAGCCACCCGGTGTTCTTCTGAGGCGGCTCTCCTACCGACTACACCTCCGAGGCACACCTCGTGGGGTGTCATAGTGGTTGACGATTCTTGCGCACACGTTTTCACACTTCTTTTTCAAGCCTTTAACACGGTGACGACAATGCGTCCCAAATTGGAACGCACTTTTTCGGTCTCGTCATACAATGCGTCCCAACTTGGGACGCGCCTCAAATAAAATTATTTTGAAACAACCAATTCGGCTCAAGCTTCACCTATAGGGGTTTTTGGGGACGCTGAACACGAACCCGACGCCCGTTTCACCGAATACGGCCGGATACCACCCATATCGACAACTATGGTGGTCGGGTCAGAATCACGGTTTTGGCTCAAACTTCGCTTAGGGAGTTATTTGGGATGGTGAACACGATTCTGATGTCCGCTTCACCAATTACGTTGCGCAGCGATAGGTACAGGTAAATGAGGGTGATCAGTCGTCTCATTCTCGAAGTAACAGGTAATAATTAAAGTACACTCACATCAAATTTCTGATTTTTATAATTTATTAATTGTTGAACAGGTACTACCACATTTTTATGGGTGGTAGTACCTGTTCAGCAATACGAAAATTATTTAATTGAGAATTAGAAATAAACACTTGTGAGTAAACAGTTACTACAACAATGCAGACACAGCTCGAATTTCAGAGAATAGAAGTATAACATGAATTGGCCTTGTTTGAAAGCAAGGAAGGCAGATAAATTCGTGTCAGAGATTGCAGTACGTCCTGACCTTTTTGGCTTTGTTATTAGCAGACGTTCGAGCTTCTTTGTTGTACAGCATATTGTAGCAGGTTTTGCAGCGACCGATTACTGCCGCTGAACTCCTGGTCGGTGACCAGCTACCGCTTTCTGGCTTGGCTGTGGACGCGTCTTCCGCTTCAGTCCATCAGAATTTGGACTGCCACCTTAGTTATCTATGTGGGTGGTCTTCAGCTGTATTCGGTGAAACGAACATCGGATTCGTGTTCAGCATCCCAAGTAACCCTCGTGAGGGGCTTGGTCCCACACGACAGACGCGCGAAAGTCACTCTGGTCGTCAACGTGTTAGAAAAGCGTTCAGCAAAAACTAGCTGTAATTCTGGACTCCGCTCACACGACCCTACATCCTGTTGAAATAGCATCGCAAAAGCTCACCTTGGGAACCTTTCCTTGTTAGTGCACGAAATTAATACAGTAATGATAAATGTTTTTTGTGTGCAAGTCGACTACCAGCTGGAATGGTTCCTTATTCTTTTCTCTATTAGAGTTGAAGCGACATCCGTACGAAAAGGCAAAACTAACGCCATCAGGAATACTCTGTACCACCTGTTACCTGCATAATCTGTTGACTATCGTATTTCTTCACTTACGGCCAGCAACATCTCTAGTCATCTCTGACGTGTGCCTGAGTAGTCCCTACTGTTTGGTCTATGTAGGGGCTCCAAAAGAGACACAGTTTTCGTAAAGAGCTTTAACGTTAATGTCCTTCTTTCATAACTACTACAGAAATAGAACTCGTCGGTGTAGTGATTTTTCATCATCTCAAGGAATTTAGGCTATATTGGCTCTCCTCCAGTTGATGGCAGTGATCGGCTCACCTGATTTTGGACGACTTGCTTCAAGTGACAGCGTCTCCGATTCTGGAAATAGAATAAGCAACCCACTCATTCCCAGGGCTACGAGCTGTTTTGCGATCCAGGTTTTCTACAAAAAACGCTTAGTCCTGAGAATGAGCGGATTGCTCATCAGCGCGGAACGCTCACCCACCTCAACGTCTTTGCATAGCCAGCTCATCTGGTGCATGGGTGAAATCGGATTTCATGATAGCCTGAGCGATTGCTCAAGTCTTTCTCGAATGGTTCCTCGAATTCGATTTTAAGGCCAATTACGTCTTCTCGTTTTCGCATCTCCCGCCCCCAAACGTGGTTCAGTAGCAGAGCAGCAGCATTCCGTGGAACTATTTCCGCATTCCATTCCCTTTCATCGGAGGCTTCTCAAACTGAGATAAGCCTGGAGAATTACATATCCTTTGACAAACCCACTGCTCATGTGGCGCTACTTACTCAAAACTATTGGACATAACTATTGAGCAAATTTTAAAGGTGAGCTCTACCGAGACAGAGACAACTTTTCTTGGGGTTAAGTTTGACAAGCGAAAAATTGCTTTCCAAACACTTAAGGTTTTATCTACACTTCCTTCTCCTGATCTTTTCTTATGCACGAAAGAAGCTGGATACCGTATAGATGTAGCACTCTATTAATCGCTCGCTTTTTTTACAATTACTTAGGCACGCCTCTGTGATGTTCTACTGAAACATCTCAGATTTCTTGAGCATCTCTTATAAGAACCAGAAAAATGGTGCTTGTTGAAAAGCGGTGTCTGGTCTATTGGCTACATTCTGAGGATCTGTTGGTGCCGTTCAGCCTCTTTTCTGTCGTAAGATATTGGGGCTATTGTTTCCGATTTCTGGTTTGCGATATGTCTCCTACTTTAAGAAATCCTTTAGTAAAAGTATAAAAGAGTAGAGAATCTACTTCAGCATTAATTTTTCTCGATCTCGTGGGAGCATTTTGAATATCCACTGGCATACGGTGGGCAGTGGTGTTTTATCCTTGCATCAATTCACTAACCTCAGTATGAAAGAAAGCTTTGGTTGGCACGATACCCGAACCAAGAACCTCGTTTCGTTTTGATACTCGCGCGAGAACCGTCGCCTCCTCCGACTGCGCTACCACGTGCTTAAGAAATTAGAAGATGCTTTTAATAGCATAAAAGGCTTGTAACGGACAGGGTCTACAGCTCTGTTCTGAACAACTTCTTGTGGTATAACCCTAATTCCTCCACTATTTCGTTACGGAAGTTACAGCTTGCCCCGTTAGTCTCCGCTGTTGTTCTCGAACTCTACCTTTCAGTAGCAGCTTACGTAGAAGGTGGACGATGTTTCGATTTTTGGTCCTTGACGGTTGTTCCGAATCTCAGACGAGCAAATGTGGCAACCGCCGGAAAAGAAGATTATGAAGCTTTTCCTAGAGATGTCTGAGAGCAGTGTGCTTCAGCTTTCTCGTCATGAATATTAGTAGCTAAAAAACTTGACATACTGTTTTAAGTCTACTTCTATGCAGCGCCCACATTTTGTGCTTAACATTTCGCAGTTAACCTATTCAGCTAGTTATGATCATTTTACATGAAAGCCTTACTTGGTAAGCATTTTTCCTTTAAAAAAAATGAAGGTGGACGTCACTGCTGCTTGGGAGTCCCAGTTTCCAAGATATGCATATGGATCTCAGCTCCTGTGGAATGCGATTTGGTGGCCGTTACCTGGATCTTCCAGCGCTTTCTGACATTCGGACAGCCGAGTTCCTTCCACAATACATGGCTATGCATTGTGCCGATAAGGCTTAGCCTATAGCATTCCTTTTACGATTGCTCAAAATATCACAGAATGTTAGAGCAACTGGGGACTTTGTGGTTCTTCGACACATATGCCGCACAAATGAATTTCGCTACTAAATAGCTACGGTGCCCACTCGCAAAGCTGCTCTCAATTTTCGATGCGTTGAAAGTCTATCTCCATGCGCAACAGCTGGAGGGGAGAGTCTGCGCAACGGAAGCGAGGGCATGTCAGCCGAATGACGCTCGCAGATAAAGTTCAGTGTGATCTATTGAGAAGTGGAGTGGGAGGGGACACTTTGTCGAATGGCGTCATATATTCGTCGTCGTTCCCATCTACGTCGGGAGCGACGCGCGACCAGGAGGAGGAGGGCAAGAAGGATGAGGAGGCGGGCAAAGAGTTATATCCACTTCGGGACCTTGTCGTATCCCCTTATCTCTATCCTGGAATCGGCGCTGCACAGATGATTTCTGCCGTCATCGTCGACCGAGTTTGGCTCTCCAAACACTCCGAACATTCGAACATGTAGCGCATTCCGACTGACTGACTGGCGTGTAGGCCTTCACATTTCCGATGCAATATGTGCTGCTCTAATTCGCGAATAGTTTGGCAGTTAGTGGCCCGAAGAAGTCACTCAAACTGTCACTTGTCCGTCGCCCCATCAGCGTCTTCAGATATTGCCAGTTACGCCCTCCGCGCTACGGTACCGCCACCACCCGTCCGTTGACTGGCTGCTTAGTCTAGTGCGACTTCTGGTGCAGCATGCCTGTCGACGTCGTCACTCAGACAATGTCTGCACCTCGTCTTCAGTTCTTCGCTGCCTTTATGTCCGAATATGGAGCTTAGATTGCTTGCCGCACGTTTGCTAAGTCCATCGACGTTCTCCAACCGGGACCTTCTATGAAGACATGGCGCATACTCATAGGCTGAGTTGTTAGAACTATGGCAAGCTGCTTGCAGTATATTTACGCCCTGCCCTTCTAACATTGGAGACATGGCCTGCCCAAAACGATTTAAATAAACCACACAATAGACAGCAGGCTCAATAAGGCGTCACTGAATTGAGCTCAATTGCTCGCCTTCTCCAAGCTCTCGTCCACCTACGTTTTCTTTCTTCAGAAAATTCTCACTCGAATTGTCAACGTCTACGTTGTCCGCGGTACCACTTCGAGAAGAGTGTTCGCAATTTTCCGTACACAATTGATTTCTAGAAGCATTATCTATGCTTCTGGAAATTGATTTAGTGAGATTTGCTCAGAATGCTATGTTTTCACTTCGGCTGACTGAGCCTTGCACGAAACGTATATCAAATCACAAAAAACTAAAATTAAAATAAATAAAATGGAGTCACAGGATAAGCCAAGCTCATGTCATGACACCTCGCGCTTTACCCTTTCCGTGTAGATGTAATTGCATAACTAAAAGCATTTTAAAGTTTTAAATGCTTAGTCCTCAACTTTTAGTATTTAGTTGTCTGTACTTTATGAAGCCGATCACTCACGAACCTCCCCATTTCATTTCCATTTAAGTTTGCTCCTTTCCGGTTTAGAATTACTATAAGCATTGTTAGCGATTTTTTTCGAAAATTAGAATATCTTCCCTATAGGGCGGAGTCATGTCTACTTCAGTAACAATTACTTTTCATTGCAACACTACGAAATTTTTATAAAGGCGGTTGTGTCAATCCGAATGCAATCTATGGAACAATTCTTAGTGAGTCCTTGTCGTGGAGGACGGAAAAAAATATATAATTATTTCTTGAAACTGAATCGCTCTCCCTAAATCCGCTTCTTCCTCTGTATACATTTGAAAGAACCATGTCTGTCCCATTAGCAGCCACCAGCCTCATCACCCTTCCCACTAATCGCTAAAGTAGGCGGTAGGAAAGTTATCGTTCGCTACATGATGTGCCAGACTAGCCCAGCGGGTTCTCCTCCTTCAACGGACACAAACTGCTTCACATCCTTTGATGAATTTTTTGTTGAAGATTTTATCGAGGCAGTGACTACTTTCATGCTTGTCTGATGGTAAGGGCTGCGCCGATAGCTTTTCGTTTAGCGTGCCAGCTTCAGAGCTTTATTTGAAACGCCTTTTATGTCTAAGAACGTTCCAAATTACCCACTTTCTCTTCCTCTTGCAGATGTCTCCATACCTTCTGGTTCGTCATTGTACAACTTTGCCTCCGTGCTTTCCATTCTGAATACGGATTCTTTCAGGGTGTCATGTGGCGGGTGTCGGCTTCTCTTGTTCTTCTGGCGGTGCTGACATACGCGACCGAAGTCGAGGAAAACGGTAAGACCATCCGGAGGCCTTGCCGCCAGCCCTAGAACGGCCTCGTGAGCTCGGTGCCGCTACAGAGACAATCGAAATGGCTAACCCAGTAATTCACTTTATACGCTGTCCTTTTCGCTCTCGATCCTATTCCCCAGTGTGCGCCGGACGTGCATACGTATGTCAGTGAGGAGGAGATTCGCGCCAAAACATCTCATCCTCCTTCGGAATTTCATAAGTATAACAGCAGCAGTAGCAGAACAGCACTCAGCTCTGTCTGGCTCCACTTTGTGCATTTCTTTTTCATGGAACGCTGTACTAAAGGGGTTTCGGTGTTGTCCCGTGTTTTGGCTATGACATGTTTTCCTGCGAATAATGGGTTGAGCTGGTGGCGGGGGCGGTGTAGGTGATAATCCCCCGAGAGAATCGACACTTCAATTCGGATGATGGGGCTGCTGCTGAGGAGCAGTGGCAAAGAAATTGAAATTTGTAGAAAAGCAGGATTGATTAAGTTCAGGAGGGAAGGGACCTCTCAGGGTAATCAGTTTCGTCAGAGAAAAAGCAACCGCGGACCGAATTGAAATGAAATGTCGACAGTGCGACGAGTTCTTTGGCTTCAATAGCATTAGCAGCGAGGCCAGCGATGCTCCTAATGCTGATTTTAGCTAATTCTGTGACGATTTCAGTTTACGACGTCCCCGAAGAGGAGTACACAGAAGCTTTAACATTGCTGGGCATTGGACCAGAAGCGCAACATATCTACGCCAAACGAGGTACGATGCCCTCTGTTTGCACGTTTAAAAAGCGGACCGGAACGGGACGACACGCACGACGGTTTTCAAGCGCCTCACCAATCAAACACTAGATAAAAAGCGCGTTGTTTGGCCAGTAATTCAGCGAAAACAGGGCAACGCTTCCTACCAGATGTTTCCTACCAGATGATGCGACATGAAGTGATGTATTCCACCCCGTTGATTAAGCTAGTAGCGAGTGAGTGAACTCTACCGAAGAAGACTTAAGGGAGACGAACCAACATGTAATTGGCATTTTCCAATACTGTTATGTGTCTGCTTCTAAACGATTTCTTCTTCGAGCGAAGTAATTTCATCTGCGATTGCACATTAAAAAGGGAAACATGGTGCAGTACGGGTTGAGTGGTGCTGCACTATCTAAGGAATGTTAGGCCTCGTGCATACTTCCTGTCGCCGCGATGGAATCGCGGCGATGAGTTTTGCAGAGCGATGCGAAGGAATTTGACTTGCTCTGTGCTCATCGCATCGCCCATCGCTCTGCAAGGGAGCGCGACTTCGATCCGTCCAGGACCAATGCTAAACACCGCGCGCGGCGCGAAAAAGTATGCCATGCCCGCGATGGGCGCGGGAAGCCATCGCGCATGCCGACCGCCACTGTTGCGGCGGCCGCGGCGAAGTTTCCTTTGATTATTCGACCGCGTGCGGCGGAACGGCGATGAACTGAGCGCCGCGATGGCATCGCGACGATGGAAGTATGTATGCCTTAGGCATGAATGAAGTCGATGCACATCATGAGACTCCGAAGCAACATTCATTGGCTATGAGAAGGCAATTAGGATTTGATAGGTGAGCAGAATAATGAAACGTAGAGCTCACATCCGAATGTAGGCAGTTGGCACCTCAGCAGCTGGAGCGCTTCAAGTCCATTATCATGTATGTATGTATGCAGACGATCCTTAAAAAACTCGCGCGAAAGCGAGAAATTTATCCACGCGGTGCGTTTTACCTCCTTCTCTGTAAGTGATTTCCTCCAATTTTTGATTTTTCACCACGTTTCCTTGCTCGCTAATGTTGTGACTTCAAGGCCCGGGGGTCACCGCCGGCAAAAACGTGGAGAGTGGCGCTTTCAGGCTAGAAAATCGCATGATTTGGCCGGCTTTTTTTATTGATTTTCTATCCGCAGGTAATTTCCTGTTAGTAGTCTCCGTCAGAGTCAGTTAGGTTTCCCATCGTACTGCGCAAATTTCGTAAGGAGGGAGGTGCTGACTGTCGCATGCACCCGATAGCAGGTCGTTGGTTCGGATTTCCCGAGCAAGTCAGTCAGGCCTTCCATACCTTCGGGATCGGGGAATCGGTACCAGACTTCGTTGGGAAGGACAAAGCGCTGACTTGGTCGTCGGCTGATCACCGCAAGTTTTTTGTAGACCAGACGCACATTCGAATCCTACACAGCATGCCGTAAAACGAGAATGCGTGGCGCATCCCAGAAAGGAATTGGTTAACGCTGTTCCTTAGCCTTTATCCTTTACTACACAAATCTTGTGCAGTCTATAGTTATGCCTTCACAAAATTATTTTTCGATTATTATATTGGTTTCGAACGCTTAGAAACTTCTAACATTCGAGTTCGAATAGATTCGAAAAATGCGGTTTTTCTTTCTGAATATCCGAAATTGAGAGGACAACTGGATTCAAGAGAAGAAGAGAGTATGAGGATTGTAATGTTCTTGACGTAGTTGGAAAATTTTCCTTCCTTGCAGATCTTTCCAAGAGGTTGTTACACTGTTTTAGGGGATAATCTATTCATTAAATTGCTTTTTTTTCAAAGCCGGGAAGAACCAAATCTATCAGAGGTCATCGCGGTTAAACCTTACCCTCTACGAAATTTCGGTTCAATTTTTTCACAATGCGGTCGATTGGTAAGTTCAAAAACCGTACCTCACCCATAACCGTACCCCAACGAATAGCCAGCTTAAGCCGCAAAGGTTTAGGAAGATGTTGAGGGTCCCGCGGCATGAGGATGTTCATACAGCTGACTAGCAGACTTCCAGACTAGCATTCCCTATTAAGCAGGTAAGTTTGGTGGGTTGCAACCCAACCAAAGGTTCCCTTGAGCACCTCTAAATGGGACTGATTATTGTAGTGGAGAGCAAGGTAACTATAATAGAGATCTTCGAAACAGGGGCCTTGCTGAACCTTTCTACCAGATAACCTAGGAGGCATGAGCGCAACATGCAAATGCGCAGCTACCGCTGCGTATCTCCTAAGGGCTCTCCTTGACTGTTTTTCGGCGTCTGCAATGTCAACAATCTCTCCCGCCTGGATTGCAGGTGGATGACATCGGATTGTCTTTATCCTTATTGTCCGAGGTTTTCCACCATTGGCAAGGGTGATAGTGGGACCGGGACCAGTCGTGTTAACACGCCGACGACCGCGCGTTTCTCGCGCGTCTAGCGCGTGGGACTAATCGATTTTTTGCAAAGTCGAGAAATGTTTGATAATTGAAGCCATTACTTGTCGAGAAGCTCAATAAATCAGTAACTGAGAATTTTTTTCGTTGACCACGCTTTTTACAGCAATATCTAAAGATGAAGTCACGTTAACAAAGAAGTTCCATGGAAAGATCTGAATCCAACTAGAAAAATAAATTACAAAATTGTGATCCGACATAGTGTTACGCGTTCGTAGGTGCCAATGAAACATTAGTTATGTTCTTCTGTCTTTCTCCTCCTCGTCGTTTTTTTTTTTGCAGCTGCTGACTATGCGGCTTTCAGAGAGTGCGTGGAAAACACGAAAAGCGGTTTCAGGAAATATGCACTTTTTCGGCGGCTTCAAAGGAATGCCACTATGAAAGCCTTGCATTTCTTAGAAGATGTCCGACTGTGAACGCTCTATGATCTTGCATCACATTCTTGCTTCCGAATGCGTATTTACCCCCATTTCATTAGGAATTAGGAAGTGAGGTCGTGTGAGCGAATACACGTCAGTCTACTCCTATGTAGTTCCTCTAGGCCACCAAAGAATCTCCACATCTCCAACGTTTTCCGTGGAACTCATGAAATCCTAGCCTAGTGGAATAGGCACTGGGCTTCCTTCTCAATAGCTATGAAAATTATTGATTACACATTCGAAAACTGAGGAAAGAACAAGATCAGAAGCCCGAAAGGGTCATGGGGTAAAACACCTCCATCATCCTGCTTCCCATGACTTCATTACACTAGTGAATAAAGCGTCAAATCTTAGCACCAATTAACATCCATCTCCAGCTAAAAGGGTTCGCCATCGTCTCATTTTGCATGAATACAGCGGTGCAGCCATCAGGTGTTGTATCTATCGCCCCTACTGTAGGTGGATTTCATTGCATAATTTGAGCATATTTTCACTAATAGGGCATAAATTGTATGTGGTATAGAACAGGTATTGCACTCCAAAGCTTCAACTGGGCGCCTGTAGCGCAGTTGGAGGAGGTGCCAACTGTCGTGTGCACCCGATACCAGGTTTCTGGTTCGGATTTCCCGCCACGTCAAGCCTGCCATCCCTCTGGAGTCGGTGCATTGGTAACCGACTTCTCTGGGAAGAATAGAGTACTGACTTGTCTATCGACTGGCCACCGCAAGCCCTTGTATGGCCAAATGCGCATTCAAATCGCCTCCGCGATATCTCGTAGAAGTAGAATACGTGGCGCATCCCCAAAGGAATGGACTAGCGCCTCTCTTACCTTTTATCCTTTAAAACCTCAACTGAGTTCACTTTAAGGGCTTTGGCTGAGGCCAGATGGGCATTTTGATATTCTTTTTCGGAGATGATCTCATGTTGTATTACTCGTGAATACAGGTTGATTAGTGAGCGGAAATGCATTACTTCTTAAAGATGTACTAAAAATCGTATTTAGGAGACTGCTTCTATACAGGAACAGAAGATTCTGTACTTTGAATCCTTTGTAGGTAGAGATTTCTGGCTTTTGTGATCCAGAACTTAGAAGAAATCACCTGTAGTTTTGCATTGATGGACACAGAGTTTCAATAACTTTAGTAGTTTCAATACCTAAGTCGACATCAGTCAATATATAAGTCGACATCGATATAGTCCATCCTATTTATATACGTAAAAAGTGTTGAGTTTGACTTGCGTCAAATTGAACTTACCAGGTCAAATTGGACAGCATTCTAAACAGACTTGGTGTTTTTGAAATCAAAGTGAGTGCAAGTCTTTCAAATTGAGACGAGTTCCTT
Organism: Heligmosomoides polygyrus bakeri; assembly: GCA_947359475.1. Lineage (NCBI taxonomy): Eukaryota > Metazoa > Nematoda > Chromadorea > Rhabditida > Heligmosomidae > Heligmosomoides > Heligmosomoides polygyrus. The sequence continues at coordinate 91,414,372 of OX375870.1, forward strand.
TCAGGTTAAACTACAGACTATCCTTAATGGTTAGGTTTGGTTTAAAGCGCAGCAAGACAATAGTCATTTATTGCATAAAAGGAATAGATCGCGCCATGCATTCTGTTAGCTCGTTACGATTATCATTTGATTGGTAGAGTAAATAATGCTTACATGAAGCATCAATGTTAAAACTTGTGTGTTCTTCACTATTTTTTGTTCTTGTATCGTTTACAGCTGTAAAACTCTATTCAAACGAAATTTTTGCTATCAATTGAATAAAAGTTGCAAGTTACAAGTTTGAAGGTCCATCGTTAAATCGTAGTGAATTTATGGCATAAATTGTTGCAGATAGTACTTCCACCCTACTTTGTCGAATGCGCTTTGTTGACAATCACATCTAGTACATAGGTCGCCGTTATTCGCTTTACAACTACAGTTATAGCTGGATATTATAGTTGCTTCTAATAAATTTTATCGAGCGAATGTATGAAGGAACTTATTCGCTCAGTAATTTTTGCGAATGACCAAAAATCGAATAAGCATTATTTTCCGTTTATTCAAATATTCGAATAGTCGATCAATTTGTTCGAATTGTGTTCTTTACTTAAAGATTCAAAGTCTATATGATATTCAAGTAAATTACTAGATTTTCAAATAATATTCGAATATGGTTCGAATTTGACCGAATATTCGACTTTTAAAAACCATCAATGACTGCATTCGAACGAATATTCGAAAATTTAAAACTTAGCATATTCTAATACTCGAATAACTATTCGAATATATTCATTCGAGTTGGATACGTCCGACGTCTTGGTGAATCGAACTCAACTTCTCACCTAGTCTTCGTAGCCCGACTTCTGGGCTGGTTCGCCTCCCCCTCCAGAGAAAAAAGAAAGGTTGAGGGGCGCTATGATTGTCTGATAGCGAGAAAATTGGAATTTATACTATACTACGTATAAATACACCTGAAGAGCAGCGTAACTAGAAACTGTACATGGTGCGATTTGTGGTTCCGTCGCGGACGGGCGCTGTGTTATGAAAGCTATCAGTAACGATTATCTGCGCTGTCGTCTGTAGAGGCAAAATTTATAAGCCCAACATCTGATGTATGAATTTCGCCTAGAGCGAAAAGCAGTGTAGAACTTGTGTAACATTCTAAGCCAAGTAGGAGAATGGGAGAGCTAGACAGAAGCAATGAGAACCGTCTCAAAGTAATTGTTGAACTAAGTGGGGAACGGAGTCATCTGTGAATCGATCAGCATTCTCAACAAATGCTTTTAACGTATATGGGATAATTCATCAAATAAGGGATAGAATCTGAGAGGTGGCATGGAATTCCCTTTGCCTACTTCGTATTTAAAGAGTTGATGCAACCAAACAGCCGTTCATTGGAGGGCTGCCTTATGTAGAATTGAGAATTCTGAGTTGAGCCCTGTTAACGAAAATGTTTTCTTTTCCATGAGCGCCTTTCAGCAATTGCTTGCTCAAGTGAGCGTCTGGTGTGCATGAGATGCATGATAAGCTCCCTATCGATTCATTGCATCGCGCGATCGGTACGCGAGTTGATCAATACATCGCGTCGCGCATCGCGTGCACACTAAACGCTCCCCAAAGCGACTTCCGCGCTTGAAGTGTCAACGCTTCTTTTTGAGTGTTGAGATCCTATGTCCTCCCATCATAGCTTACACGCTAAACATTTGTTCTTTCAACCACCATACCTCAATACGCAGTACGTCACTTCGAGTTTCTAACCGGGAATGCTTACTGTGCTTCTAAAAGCAGAAGGGCCCGTCAGGAAGCCAGTCCTCTGCTGCCCGAATGTTTGGAAAAGAGCCTAACAAACACTGCGCGCATTCCTTTCGTGTCCGTTAATCGACTTCAGCTTTGGTCGGTCCCAGAATTCATTGTTTGGCACTCCAGACCAGACATATTCACTCATTCCGCTGTTCACAATTATGAATGGAAGAGTGCGTGGCACACTACGTACAAAGGCACCGGATCGGCATCAACCTGGGCTCCCTGCCATGAATAGCAGCAGGTGAATAGCCATACGAAATAGCTATGACAGACGAAAGGTTTGGGTTTGGAGAGCTCAGACTTCGTACTGGCTGGGAAATTGGAGAGCAAATAGCAACGGATAATTACTCTCCGACTGCTTGACAATCGGTGCTCAGTGTTGTGACTTCTGGTTTGGCGTGAAAAATGGGCAACTCTTTTAGAACAGGAAGAAATTCAGGGTAACCCAATGAGGTCAAGGCATTGAGGTAGGCCGACCGCCTTGCCGAAAGTATAGATGGAATGAGTACCATCTTGGAATTCTTGACGCATTAGTGAACTACTATTCTTCCCTTTCACATTTCTGCTTTTCTACATTGTCGTTCACCCCACCCTTTTCGCTCACAACCCCTATGTGAAAAGCAGAACATCTATGTCTTATCTTCTCCCTCTTTTGGTTTTTGGCCCTATTTCAGGTTTAGTTTGAGAAATTTCTCGATAATGTTTAAATTTTTGTTTAATCCTGAAACGACCGTTGTATAGGCTGTAATCTGTTAGAAGTTGCGATCGAAACATTTTCCCGTGGCTTTCCCCAAGTTGAACCCGTACTCTGCTTTACGGGCAGGATGCTAGTCCATCACATCAGGAGCACTATTTGATCAAACGCAACATCCACGATCCTACACTGTATTGTATTTTCAGACCTTGTTGTCAAGAGGGTATGAGGTCTAGAAATCGTATAGAAAGTATAGAGGTAGGCGTCAGTCACTTTCGTTGTGACATGCGTCATGTTTTCCCCTCTTCACCTTCATCCAAGGTCATGGAGTCGTTTTAACTGCCTACCTCTTTTAAAAAATATCCTCCGGTAATCACCCTTCAGGGGAGTCCCTCTTTTTGTTTCTAGTAAGTATTTAAATATGTAGTGATTTAAATATCATACTATAGTGGGAGCTCCAAGTCTCAGATAGACTTTGTCCTTGTGAGAGATCGCGACCGGAGTCTTGTCACAGACGCGAAGATCGTGCCGTATGAGACGGTCGCCCCACAGCATCGACCGCTGATCTGCACTTTGAAGATCGCCCCTCCGAGGCTGAAGCAGGTTGAGCGATGCGGTGCAGCTAGAATTAAGTGGTGGCGAATCAGAGAGAAGGAAGCAGCTGTGCGGTTTCTTGCGTGCGGTTACCGACAGTCACGACTGTCGACGAAACTTGGAAGAAGGCGACCGACGCGATTCGTCAAGCTGCACAGTCAGAACTCGGCATTACGAAGCCTGGGCGACGGAAGGTCGACAAGCAGACATGGCTGTGGACAAACGACGTGAAAGGGAAGGTTCGAGAGAAGAAGTCGCTCTATCACGTGTTTCTCGGCGAAAAGACAGCCGATAACTGGCAGAAGTACCAAGAAGCGAAGAAAGCTGCAAAGAAGGCCGTGGCTGTTGCGAAAGCCACTCATTATGGAGATGTCAACGAGAAGCTCGAGTCTCGTGATGGAGAGCGGTATCTGTACCGACTTGCAAAGAATCGCCATCGCCAGACCGAGGACATCGAGAAGTTCTTCGGCATCAATGATGAGAACGGCCATCTTCTTACGGACCGCAAGAAGGCATTGAAGCGATGGCGCGATTACTTTGAGGAAATCTCTACGGTAGAATTTCCTCATCCAGCCATCCCTTCAACGGCTCCAACCCACGGCCCCGTTCAGAAGATCACCGTGGAGGAGACTGAAGCGGCTTTGAAGAAGATGAGGCCAGGCAAAGCGACTGGGCCCGATGACGTGGCAGCTGATTTGTGGAAGTCCAAGTACTGGTACCCTGCTGAGTGGTTGGCGAAGTTCTTTAATCAGGTTGTGGCGGAGAAGAAAGTGCCTGAGTGTTGACGCCAAAGTACGACGATCCCGATTTGGAAGAAGAAGGGCAGTCCTGCAGACTGCTTCAATTACCGTCCGATTCGCTTGCTTCCGCACAGCATGAAGATCTTTGAGCGAATTGTCGATGGACGAATTCGGGACATCGTCCAGCTGTCCAGCAATCAGTGCGGCTTCGTGGCTGGTTGTGGTACCGTTGATGCCATACACGCCACTCGCCTCCTGATAGAGAAGCATCGCGAGAAACAGAAGGCAGTGCATATCGCCTTCCTCGACTTGGAGAAGGCCTTTGACCGCGTACCGCGTGAAGTGATATGGTACGCCTTGCGACATCATGGAGTTCCCGAAGAGCTCATAGAGTGGGTGCGAATTCTCTACTCTTGTCCAAAGAGTCGAGTTCAAGCTGCAGCTGGAACCTCGATGGAGTTCCCCATCTCTGTCGGGGTACACCAGGGTTCTGCGCTTTCCCCACTCCTCTTTGTTGTCGTCATGGATGCCATCACACGAGATCTTCAGAAGCCCGTCCCTTGGACGTTGCTTTATGCCGATGACGTGATGCTCGCTAGCGAAGATAAAGGAGAACTCGAGCGAGAGTTGCAAGCTTGGTGTGATCGCTTGGAGCGGTTTGGACTCAGATTGAACGTGAAGAAGACCGAGTATTTAACGACGGACGTTACCGAGTCCACCTCCATCAAGGTTAACGGCATCGAGCTTCCACGCACTGCGGTCTTTAAGTACCTGGGATCAGCAGTCGCGTCTGACGGCAAACTGATGGTCGAAGTGAATTCACGCGTGGTCCAAGTGGCGCTCGTTGACTGGCGTGCTCTGCGACAAGAAGATACCAGAGCGCTTTAAGTCAAAGATCTACAGAGCAGTCATCCGGCCAGTAGCGATGTACGGCGCTGAGTGTTGGCCTGCGACAAAGGAGACGGAAAGTCGCCTCAGCGTCATGGAGACGAAGATGCTGCGCTGGACGGAAGGAGTCACGCGCATGGACCGCATCCGAAACGATGCTATTCGGCAGAAGTTCGGTGTCGCGCCGATAACTGAAAAGATGCGCGAAGCTCGCTTACGATGGTACGGCCACGTTCTGCGTGGAGAAGAAGACAGCGTCCGCAAGATAGGCCTTAACTTCGAGGTAACAGGAAAGCGGCCTAGAGGGCGGCCGAAGCAGCGCTGGGCTGATACGTTACATACGGACTTGAAAGCGGCTGGTGTCCACCCTGATCTAGCGCTGGATCGGGAAAGGTGGCGTCATGACACCAGATTAGCGGACCCCGCTACGAAGCGGGACAGACGCTGAAGAAGAAGATTTAAATATGTAGTGAAACAGTGAATAAGAAACTATTTAAATTGTCTTTGCCAAATTTGTTAACGTAAGGAAATAATACAAGGTTTGTTTCGCCACTGCCTTCAAACGAACCTTTTTCCCAGGAGGTGGCTCATCAGTGAAGTGAGAAGATGCTACAAAGTTCAATCTATTAATAAACAATATCAAAATAAACTAACGTATTCTCACTATACAACCGCATCCAAGAAGCAAATGTCGGAAGCAAGCAAAGTTTGATATCAATTCACTAGCCTGGTACGATAGGTTTGTTTGGTCTAGGCGAAACCCGAGCCCAAAACTCCGATAAAGGGTGCACGCAACAGTCAACACTCCTACGTGTGCCATACGCGAGTGGCAGATTAGTGGTTGAAATCACAGTGCAGCTAAAAATTTTTGTTCATAAATGCATCGGATGGAACACAACCAAGGTTCGATCGTATTCTGCAATTTCTAGCACGCTTCTTACCAGCTGTAGATGTATTTTTTGTGGTATAATATATGAGCAGATTCCATTCAACTTCCATTCTTCGAGTTCGCAGGTTTTTTATGGTGGTTCAGGTACGTTATCCCATTCAGATCTAGACGGTGGTATGCCCGGTGTTCTACGGTTTGGGAAGCGTGAAGGCGGTGTGGAAAAGAAAGAAGTGCCCGGTGTTCTTCGCTTCGGCAAACGAACCAACAAGAAGAGCATGCCAGGTGTGTGTCGCACTCTATTCGCTTTGACGACTTACTTTGCATTCCACATGGTAAGACTGAAAAGCTTCAACTTAGGAACGCCCTCCTTGTTGTTTCAGGAGTGCTCCGATTCGGTAAACGAAGCGTGCCTGGTGTTTTGAGGTTCGGCAAGAGAGAAATGCCAGGAGTGCTGAGGTAAGTAGAATGTTTCCAAGCCTTTTGTAATCGGGGGGGGGGGGTTATCGGTCGATGTCGCTAATGTGGGCAGCACTAGGAGCCAGTCAATCGCAGCCAATCACGTCTTGGACACACATCTCGTCTCCGAATGGCGCCCATTCGATGTGTCCTGATTGGCAGCCGCGTTTCTACCTCCTAATGCTGCTCCCCTCCCCCTCCCCCATCCTCGAGACTAGGGCCGTTTTTTCTAGCCGTCATAATACAGTTGCATACGCGCCTTGTAGGAACGAAGGCTTTTGGTAGACATTCACTGGTGACAGTGACAGCATTGTTCACCGATATTTCTTTTAATTTGACGTACAGTGTTTGCTCGGCCTTATCAAAGCTTAATAATCCTTTTCGAAACCTTGGAGAGTGGTGACCAAATGCTTCTGTCAAATGCTTTGTGCTCTACTAGAGCTGAAGTGAAGCAGAACTCTGAACATATTTATGATCAATCAGCTCAACTCTACACAGTCATTCTGTAATATCAAACCGTCCAAAAAGTTGCTGTGGTCCTCCCCTTCTCCCAAATCAACAACGTAAACATTCATCCCTATCCCAAAGGTGGCACCACTTCGAAGAATTTTCATAGCTGCTACTGGACAACTACTGACATGTCAAAGAGTGTGGCGAACAGAGTTCTACTTATCACAGATTCTCATCCCCTCGACTTCATACGGCACAAGCTTGTCGAACAGGTGAAAAGCCTCTACACTAGGTACCTGCATAGAGCATTGGCTTCATAATCATCTGTATCGCCCGTGGCCCCATTGGTCGAAGAGTTGCTGGAGCGGGCATCAGCGACGTAAACATTCATCCCTATCATGTGCCAGAGTAGACCAGCTGCTCCTCCTGGCCTAAATGGCACCAGGAACTCACATCTGTCGTCGTGCTATAGCGGAGGGAATGGACTCCAAGTCAGTCTATGACATAGAATAATGCAGAAGAAATCAGAAACTCCTCTTCCCAGGGACATGAGTGTTCTCGAGATTGCACTAAAGTTCGAGGTTTCCACCAGCATCATCACCTATAAGCATCTTGTTCGATTACATTCAAATGCTAGTCTCATAAGCTTCACCTATTAAACATTTCATACAGTTTAAAAGCTTCGACTTTGTAGAATTGCGGGGCTCCATCTGCCCTGGCTTATAATTGGTTCTCAATAATTTGAGCTGTTTAGTTAAAGGTTCTCTAGCACAATTATTAAGAACTTCAAATCAACTACATCGTTGCAGATTCGGAAAGCGAGCGGTTCCTGGTGTTCTTCGCTTCGGTAAAAGACGCGAAATTCCTGGTGTAATGAGGTCGGTTGCTTGGAAGTCTGGGCGTCATCGTGTAATGTTGTTTGAGAGCTGTAGCACCCAGCACTTTGTTCTACATAGTCGCCGGCTAGCAGGGGTCGTCGAAGCGTAATCCACTCAGAAATCACACACGCACACACACCATAATATGACACCCCCGCGGAGAGACTTCAAGGAGCCTGAACGTTGAGTGTCCGAGTTCTACTTTGTGGGCAGTCCAAAGCTTCAAGTTCAGTTATTCGTTGCTTGAAATCATGGAGAATAGGCGACGAGCATATGTTTGTTCATTCAACGAAACACTATGTTGTAAATAGGGCGTAGCTTCTGCATTTTTTCCGAAGCAGTGTCCTCCACGGGGCTTTTCATGGACACTTTAAACGATTTTTTCGTTTTGCACTACTACTTGAACAAAATTTGGAGCTCTCATAGTCTTCTTATGACGCGCACATTATTTCATTAGAAGACTAATGATGAAGAGGATGACTTTCTGTTTATGGGATAGAAGGCTGTTCCCATGTCATCATAAATCTTGGCTATGAAATTGAGGCTAACGTGAACTCAATTGAACGATCACAATTGAATCCGGCGATCATTTCCAATACGTTGCGTCGTGTGGCGCAGAAGCAGAGTGCGCTGATCTCATCCGCACCACAATTTGACCAAAAGTTCGGTTTGCACCTAGTCTAGGCACGCTGTTCAGGATTTGCGCATTGCCGCCATACATTTCTGGGAACGATAAAACACTAGAGAGATCACCTTATTTAACTTAAATTTGTATTATTGTAGTCTTACTTCTTCGTAATACCGCTTTGAAGTAGAAACAGAATTGTAGAAATAATAACAAATAAAATAATGACAAAAAATAAAACATAAAATGAAACAAAATATAAAAATAAGATAATGTCAAAAATAATAAAACAAAAATAAAATTAACACATTCCCAGCCTATGAGAACTACATCTGTTCAGCGATTTTACGGATCTGGTCGGGAGTTCTGGCCCTACAGGCCTTCTAACGAGCTGAGTAATTCGGTTCCACATAGCTTAGTCGCTGCTAAACGAACCGTGGTAGCCAACAGTTGTCGCAGACCATTCTGTCGACGCGAGTTGTTCTCGGCTGCCTAGCCCAATTCCCATGTGTCCCCTCCAGCTGACTTGGACACAAGTTTTTAGACAACCAACTGCAACCCGCCAGCAACGATGCGACCCTAATATCCTCGGCGTAGCGTCGCGCAACGAAGACCTATCAATCCTTGACTGTTATGGAGCCTTCTGAATATATGCTTCTCCTGAAATGACACTGAAGGATAAAAAAATTAACGGTGAACATTGATCGATGTGGTCCAGGCTTTCGCTTTCTTAATGGCTTATTTGGTTCCTTTAGAGGGCTCCAGTCTGACACTGAAGTCATCCATCCGGGGTATGTACTTTTTAGGCAAGGTCTGTTTAAAATTGAATTAAATCTAGTGAGATGAATTTTCTTCGCACTGCTTCGCAAAAGAACTCCTACTGTTGAGTGGCTCATGCGGCTATCATTGGCATTGTGTTTTCTCGACTTTTGTTCTAGATTATTTTCACTAGATCACTTCCGACCAGAAATCGTAACACCACCAGCGCCTACCATAGGGTGCAGGAATAACTCCTGTTAGAGGGTTTGCCCACATGCATGCTGATTCATAATGTAAGTAAGCGATGAATTCTGGTTCAAAATTGAGCGCCAAATTGTCGGTATTTGAAGGTCGACTTTCGAAACATATTTCTGAGAAGCTTCAATGCCGAAATGGCTTTAAGACGCCGTGCCGAGATGTGATGTGCTGAAGAGGTTTCTTCTACTACCCGGTTTGCAAAAGAAAATAGAAGGCTTAAAGCAAGACTTCTATTAACAATAATTTCTTTGAAAATCTTCTAGTGGGCAACTCAGTCTGGTTTCTGCTTGGATCCGGGAATTAAATGCTCTGCTCTATAGAGGATGGACGCATGGCGCTATCTTCGCCTACACCACTACAGAAAACATAGCGCTTTATTGTCATTTAAAGCATCCCTACGCGTACATAAGGTTGACCATTTTTCCACATTTCATGCATCCTGTTCAGCATTTTTAGAGACAGAGTCCTCTATTAACTAAAGTATGGTTTTTGTTCAAGAAAATCAAATTGCTCTACATTATTGTATATATTCTTAGACGTTCTCACGTGTCTCTCTAACCCTATGTCTTAGGTAACACGCTGGTAGTAAGCCATCTTGAGGTTGAGGATGCATAACTCTCATCTCCTCATTGCCATTTCCGTGTTAAATGAGACAATATGTTTCCAGATTCGGCAAACGATCAACATACGACTACATTCCGTTGGAGATTCTTGACAAGAGAGCAGTGCCCGGAGTTCTTCGTTTCGGAAAGTAGAATCGCGACTCAACCAGGTGCCGTTTTTCTACGTGCTCTTGTCATAACTGTTTCTTTGTATGATCACAGGTTTACTTTCAGGACACTTTCGTAGTTCCGCACACGTGCGGTGGGCAAGATTCGTTCTCCGAGTTACCTATGTGTGATCTAAGAATAAATGTTGATACTTTATTCGAAACTGCCTGGTTGAGTTGAAATACAAGAGTGTATAGAACTCTATGCTGATTACTTGCAGAATGTGTGACAGTAACACAGAAAGCCTAAAACATACACGACTATTTCCAAGGAAGAAAAAATAGCAAACACCACATGGCTGTAGAGGGCCATAGGAAAACGATTAGAGTGAACCCTACTCCACTGCTAGGCTGCCGCGATAGAAAAGTTCCTTCTGCGGAGGCTCCAAAGATTGTGAGGTAAGGTGATTGAGCGTTTTGGTAGACCAGGGCCCGAATTCTTCAACGCGCATACCCACAAGTATGTTGGGTATAGCGGTGGACATACCCACGATTCATGATAAACCTTACCCGCAAAATCGTGGATATATCAGTGGGTAGAGCAAACCCTCCGATCGCCGTGGGTACATCCGTATACCCGCTATTCGTTCGCGCCCCAATAACAAAATGGCGCTCCAGTGAGATCAGCTGTTCTCGCGAGAGGCCTAGTTGTACCTTACCCTTGAATTCTTTCATGAATACGAATCGTACCCACTACCCACTGCTGGTAGTGGGTACGACTCCCTTACAGTATCTCTACCTATACCCATTGCTTGATGAATCCGGGCCCAGAAGAAATAGAAGAATTGGAGGTAGCGTCATGCCCTGCAGGGCTAGATGGAACTTGGTCCGCTTCTGCGAGTGGTGGAGTCGGTAGAAGGTTCCGGTTTCCGCACGCACCTTGAATCGATCGCGTGTTTGTTGTTTTCTCTCTGCAACAATTGAACGTAAAGATTGTTTAAAACTCCAACTTGGGTCATTTTTGTCTTACGAAAATTCAATGATACTTTCTTGGAAACTTTATAATTCACCTTCCCAAAAAAAAGCGAACGACGTATATAAAACGCTATAAAAATTCTATCTTTACAAAAGGCAGGAAAACAGCAATTTTTTGGTGTGTTGGAAGATTAGATCGCCCCATGCACTCGTCCAGCATCTCGGTCTCCTTTGATTACTAGCAAAAAATTCATTTACGTGTAATTCGCACTAGAAAGTGGCAAAACAAAAACAGTTGCAGTTAATACACACAAGCAGCCTTTACACTATCAGCGAAAGAAACATCGTGACGGCATAAACGAGGGAACTGTGTGATCTCTTCCTTCCATACAGTCCAAAAATTGCCGCTTTACCGCAATTTAAAACAATGTTCATTTCACTGTTTGAACTCCAAAAATCAAAATCTCATGAAATTTCATGCGCTGTACCTAATTTATTGAGACACGTGAATTACAAATGTCCAAAAAAGAGGGATATGTTGACTGGACAACTGTCAAGCTGACGCCGATAAGGGTCCAGTCCGACACGAAATGCTATAAAAGTGTTGGTTATTTGTTAAAACGCAAATTCATGTAGATACAATAGATATGTAGCTAGAGCGATAGTTTCGAAATATTCTCTTTTCTGATTTTCCTGTTTTCTAGAGTTTTTGACTTTTCTGCTTTCTGATGAAGTCGATTTTCCATTTTTGTTTTCCAGGAAAATTTTCAAAATTTCTGCCACCCCTTTCGCCACAATTAAACATCGTATCCAGTTAACACGATGAAGGTCGTTAAAACGCGTACTCGGAGTATTTTGTAGGGGCCACGTTAATAACAGGTGGATTAAGGAAGAGGTATGTACATAAGGAGTTCAGTATTGCTGTCAGGGCACTCTTGAGGTCACCCCTCATTGATCGAAAGTTCAGATCTTGCTTTAGGTCGTTCGAGGCTTCAATCCTTCTGTAGTTGATAGGTGAACGGCGTCAGCCACGTCCGGTAAGGATAAAATGCTGAACAATTACGAAAAATAAGAACAAAACGCTAAAATACTGACTCCATCAACAGGCCACCACAAAACATTGTGTTACGCCAAATTGTGCATTAAAATCACCTTCGTAGAGCTATTAGGTTGTAACGAAATAAATGGCAATGAACCACTGTAAATTTAAACAGTTAATATCTCGGCTTGTAGGCATGTTTATTAATCAAAATAAAAACCTTCTGATTCTACACATCTTTGCCAACGTGACACAAGCTTTTTTATCCCAGTAGCGTAAAAATCGGAAGTTCTGGAATTGACGAAATCTTCGAAGGCACTTTCGGCATCCTGTTGGTATTTGAATATTTTCCCTACCAAGAAGTCGCCAAGATGCTTGAAGAAATGGTAGTCTGTTGAAGAGAGGTCGGGAGAAAACGGAGGATGTGGTAGAGTTTCAATGCTCAGCTCATTCAATTTCTGCAACGTCATTCGTGCTACATGGGGGCGAGCATTGTCGTGCAGAAGGAGAACTCGCCTTCGGTTTACCAAGGCCGGCCGGACATCCTTCAACTTTTTCATCATTTCTTCAATTTCAATGCAGTACTTCTCTGCCGTGATGGATTCACCGCGAGGGAGGAAGCTGTGGTGAATAATTCCCAGCGAACACCACCATACTGTCACCACTACTTTCTTTTGGTGCAATTCCGGCTTCGCAAAAACCTTGGGGCTCTCATCGCTGTCCACCCACTCTGCCGATCGTCGCCTGTTGTCATACGTTATCCATTTCTCGTCACAGGTTACGATGCGATCAAGGAATGGGTCCGTTTCGTTCCGTAGAAGCAGTGCGGACGAGATCTCATATCGTCGGTTTCTTTGCTCCTCAGACAGTTCGTGAGGCACCCATCTTTCCAGCTTTTTGGTCTTTCCAATTTCCTTCAGATGCCGGGCAGCTGTGTTGTGACTGACGCCAAGAACCTTCGCTATCTCCCTGGTACCTTTGTGTGGATCCTCCTCTACCACATCTCTCAGCTTGTCCTCATCAACATCACTATGCCTCCCACGACCTTCCTGTTCTTCCAAGCTCTCATCTCCATTCCGGAACTTCTGATACCAACGATACGCCGTCCGAATTGTGGAACATCCTTGACCGAATGCGGCGTTGATCTTCTCGTCCGCCTCCTTAGCTGTAGTGCCCAGCTTGAATTCATACAAGTAAATGCCTCGGATTACCCTTTTGTCCATCTGCGAAAAAGTCAATAAAACTCTAAAGTTTTCCCACTTTTACATAGAAAATTTGGTACTCACCGGTAGAGCAAAGTTTGCGCTTCTAAATGATATGCCACACGTTACGGTTTGTTCTTGATCAAACGCGTAAAGACGCGCCAAAAAATGGCGCGAGCCAGTGTCATTTAATTCGTTACAACCTAATAGAATACGCGGCTCATCGCAAAAGGAGACCTGTAAACGCCGGTATTCCCTCCAAAAAGGGATAGTGCCTTTACAAAAACTTTCCCCTTGCTCTTACGCCTCAATAGCCTCACAAGCGAAGCAGGTTCTAAAAGGATGGCTGTATTAACCAGAGAATTTCACACAAACTTGTATTTTTTGCTGTTTTGAGCACAAAGAACTTGTTACTCGCTCTCAAAGAACAATCGCTGACGATGCGAACTGTTCGCAAACGTTCTCTGATGCTGTGCACGTACAAGAACAGCGGTTTTTACGGTGAGCCACGTTTGCAGGCCAAACCGGGCCCCTTTTTGGGCGATTAAATTATCGTCGCTCACTGCTCTTCTAATTCGATCACTTTGACGTTTGCAGGTTGCGGTGAGCAATTTTCGCACTGTGCTAGGTGTCGCATTTCCATCTATGGGACTTATAATGCGGCTATTAATAGGTGACCGCTCCACCACAGCTCTTGAAAGTAAGTGAGAGCATGTTGTAGAGAAGCAACGCGTTGTTTTTGTTTGACACATATATCATAATTATGTGATAGTATTTATATAAGGAGGGCGTAACGCAGCCGGAGGAGGCGCCGGTTGTCGCGTGCAGGTTTTTGGTTCGATCCCCACTTAGGCCAACGAAGCCTTCCATTTCTCCGGGGTCAGGATATTGGTACTAGAACTCGTCTAGCAAGGGCAAGGCAATGGCTTTTTCATTAGTTGGTCACCGCAAATTATTGTATAGGCCAATCATACGCCTTCAAAGTGCCTCCACCTCATCTCGTTGAGGAAGAAGGCGTGACGCAACTCACAAAGAGTTTGGTTAACGTCTTCTTTTATCCTTTATGAATTTAAGGGAAGCTCAAAGAGCGAAGAAGCTTAGTGAAATACACTAAGACGTGAACAGTCACCTCTTCCATCTGTTTCTCTTCCCACCACAGAGTTGGTGAAGCGAGCTTCCGCAACACCTTCATCCCCCCCACCACCATCACGTGCCAGAGTAGTCCACTGGGTTTTCTTCCTCAGCGGAGACATTTCCCTTATCTGAGTGCTTGCTGAAACTACACCGCATTCTCACTCACTGATAGGACTGGCGCGTGTCCGCTTCTGTGCTTCTTATCGAGAATTCCCGCAAACGCGAGCTGATAACGACGTCTGCTGGTTGCGGACACATTAGCAAGCAGAATGTCATCTATTCACACCTGCGAACATGTAAACCGGTAACTGCATGGCAGCTTCGATTCCTTTGAACATACTTCTAGGCGATACACGGCTTCCCGATGCATTTCTTGAAAGCTTGCATTTGCTTTGGGGAAAAATGTTGTACCGAAAATAGATATTCAGTTGACAAGCTTAACGGCTTCTCGTCTTGAACCTGTCAAAAATCAATCATGTCGATATTGATTAGGGCGAACGTGCAACCAGCGACAGATCGGGAAGGCGATACCAGGAGTAGCGAGCCGCCTCACGGAAGCGAAATGAGGTCTCCGTAGGTTCGAGTTTCGCCGAAATTTGGGATCAGCGGCGTTACCGTCTGGACCACATCGTGTAAATTTATGTGGACCGGTGAAGTAGTTCATTTCGAAGATTACCGCTGAGTGAGTGTCGTAACTGACTGAGCTCTACGAGAAAAATCAAAAGACCACGTGATGGTCGGACTTCTTCGTGGAAGCTCTAAACGAAGAACGACCTTTTCTGTAGCTTAATGTATATCAATCTTGTAACTTCTTAAATAAGTTTTTCCTTTTTCGAATGCTCTGCGCTTCTTATTTAACGGGAATTCGTGATGGTAGTATTAATCTTAATGGGTGTGGTGTGTATACAATTACTTGTAAAGTGATCTGACAGACGTTTTGTCTGATTTTACTCCACCCAGACAAATTGATACCAATTCACCAATCACGGAGGAAAACACGGCTTAGCTGACCTAGACGGGATCCATACTTTGGGTTGACTCACAAAGGAAAGGTCTGAAGCGTATGTCTGGGGGAGCGAGTCATATAGGGAGAATCCTCACCCCTCAATTGGTTTGAAAATGTGTTTATTTTTTGCCAAGTCGCTAAACCCAAGGAGTAGGGGGTCACAATGGGATGCGACGCAGCACGCGGTTGGGGGTCTTGTACGCCCGCGATGCTTCTGCAGCCAGTGGCTCGGAGCGTATTGGGGAGAGGGTTGACTCATGCGAGAAAGGTCAAGGGTTCGGTTCCTTTGCGCTGCTACATTTTTACATTTTAACTGATTGGTTGAGATTTTGGGGATTCTGACGTCTATACCATTTTCAGACGTTTTCTGCGCATTTTTCCAGCTGTACGATATGGTATTCAACATGGTGATAAATGTTTAGCACCAGTGATACACAGGTACAAAGTGCCTGTGTAGTAATCGCGGTGTCTTCCTCCATGTTTATGAGCACGCAACCGAAATCCAATTGAAGACGTACCCTTTCCTCCAAAACAAGAGTTCCACCCGAAAACGTTATCGTAGGCCCACTGCTTGCTTGCCTCTCCACGTCCATCAGTTCATCTTGCTGATCCCAATCTTCCTCTTCTTCTTCCACCACTTCCAGCTGTTCGTCTTCGTCAACTTCAAGTTGACGTGCTTCGAAGTCCTTGAGTATGCTGGCCATCCGTTCGGCCAGCTTGATTTCTTCCCTCGAGGATTCCTTGTCTAAAGGTGGGCCATACTTCAGCGTGAGCAGGTGAATCACCACTCGACCATCGGCGGACATTGTTGGTGTTAGGTTCTAGAAAACCTTCAGCAGACCTCTGATTTCCAGGTAAAAGGCATACATAAGGCGAAGAGTGTATCGATGCCGTTTAGCTTAATTTTCGGGGTCCGCACACCTCGTTTCTCATTTGAACCACCTCCGACGTCACAACGTGGTCTCCTTTGAAAATCCGAGCAGGATGTTTTTTCCCGAGGTCATTGGTCCATGTATGGAAACAGACTGTGAGGAACCTGTAGCCTTTATACGCTTCCCGTAAGGTGCCCAGTGGTGCTTCATGCACTTTGTACCTGTGTATCACTGGTGTTGAACATTTATACATCACCATGTTGAATACCACAACGCACTGCTGGAAAAATGCGCAGAAAACGTCTGAAAATGGTATAGACGTTAGAATCCCCCAAATCTCTACCAATCAGTTGAAGTAGAAAAGCGCAGCAACGCAGAGGAGGCAAACCCCTGACCTCTCTCGCATGAGTCAACCCTCTACCCACCTTAGCTCCGAGCCACTGGCTGCAGAAGCATCGCGGGCGTACAAGACCCCCCAAATGCGTGCTGCGCCGTATCCCATTGTGACCCCCTACTCCTTGGGTTTAACGACTTGGCAAAAATAAACACATTTTCAAACCAAATAAGGGATGAGGATTCTCCCTATGTGACTCGCTCCCTCCGTTCAGACATACGCTTCAGACCCTTGTCAGGGTGCTCATGGCACCTTCGCTATCTCCGACTGTGCTGCAGGTGTACTTACTACTAGAAACCTAACGCCACTAGGCGAAGAAACCCTCGCGCATAGTTGCACATAGACTCGTTCTAAGTATCTCCTCTTAGCATGTTATACAGCGTGCGTATTAATTATGGGCCTCATAAAATCGAAGTGCCATTGTGATGCAAACTATTCAAAATGGAGAAGAACACTTCGCAATCTTTATTAAGATCCTGAGCAATCAAAAATTACTACAATCTCCATTCGAAGTGCTATCCTCTTGCGCTTATGCCGCTTCTCAGACGAGCCAGGAAGGCGTCGCAGATGGCACGCGGATAGTCCTCATCGATATCGCTCCACGCTTCCGTAACTACTGCTTTGAGCGAACCTAGGTTGTTGCATCTTGTAGCTGAGATCTTCTGCTCTAGAACTGACTAGACCAAAAAGTCAAGTGGATCCAGTTCTATTGAATTTGATGGCCATTCTTCGTGGATAAAATTTGCAAACACCACTTCTGGACGACACTCGAGTTGTCTGCAGGAGTGGAGTCTTTCTGAAAGCACCATAGCTTGTCTCCGAAGGGAGAAATGGACTGTGACTTCAGAACTTTCTCCAGCACCGATTTCAAGTATATTTACTTGTTGATCTTCACTTCAGCATCGACGAACACCAGTGGCGTCTTCCCATCTGAGGCTATCGCACCCCAAACCATAACAGAGCTCGGATGTTCAGTTTTTCCGATGGCTTTTCCTCTAGAAATGGCCTGCTTCTTATCTGCTGTGAGGATCCGATTGTCCTCTAGATTCACAATAAGTTCTATTTTGGAAATTTTCTCATCACTGAGAACGATGCTCCGGTGCGTGTCATCTGCGTAGCGCTCCAGAAGTCTCCTGTATTTCTTCGTCCGCAGGGTCGAGTGGAAATGTGCTGTCTGCTGTCAGCAAGGACGAAGTCCTAGCTTCCCTCACATAATATTTCTCAAGAGCGCCGCTGATGTCTTTCAATTTCGCCATCTTCCTCATTGAGCGGCGAGGAATTTTTCTCATGAATTCTTTCTATGGTATCAGAAGTTGCAACAGAAACTTTTCTACTTCGTTCTTTTCTGTCCGATGTATTTTCAAGCTTCTCGAGCCGTTCAATTGCCTTTTGAACCAATTGCTAGAAAACAGATAGAAGATGAGCAATTTTCTTCGACTCATGACCTTCTTGGTGCAGACCGATAATGGCGGCGCGCTTCGGATGAGCTTGAACCGTGGTCTAGAATGCAAACAACGTACATAAAACTTCCCGGGTAGCATAATATAGACAAAACAAAAAACAATAGGACTTAAATTTCCAGAAAAAAATGTCACTCGTGGTTCAAATACGCAAATTTTCGCCGAGGCCCATATTTAATGCGCACCCTGTAGAAAAGCTTCAGAAAGGATTTGGTAGCAACGAATAAATCCGTGGCTGAGATCGAATCACGCTGCGTTTGTGGATCGGTGACGGCAACCACATAATATCACACTTCGCTTAGCGCTGCGACAGCCGGTCCAACGCACACAGCACTCGACTTCGGTCTCAGATTGTCATGCATTGCCCTTTCAAAACCAGGCGTTAATCCGGACAGCACCCCTGTGTGAGGCTCGCCATGCGTTTATCGGACAAACCCATTTATTCGTCACACTGTCTCACTTACTTCACCAGCGTTCGACAGATTATGCAACTTTCATTCCTAGTTTTGTTTTAGAGTCAATAACTGAGCTAGAGCGTGCAAAATCTCAACACTTTTACACTTCTTTCAGACCTTAGAAGAAATCGATACACTAGAAAAACCTCTGAGCACTCGCTGAGTTCAACGGTCCTGTCCGGAAAGACGGTAAAAACAGAAGAAAAAAGTTTTTTTAAACTAGGAAATCATAAATGTGGTGACTTTTGCATTATACGAGCATAGTGTGTATTCCTATTCGAATGGGGAGCAGGTAGCCTGATCATGCGCTGCGCTGTGGGACCCTCCCGGGGAATCAGTGGGCTTAAACATGCTCGCCTAAAATCTGAAAAGCTTCTCTCTTCTTCTTTATTCGGATTTTTTTCTACTAGTTTCTACTACTCCTTGACACTACGCCGTCGTTCTAAATGTAATGTGCTATTTGATGTTAGAAGGACGTTTTGTTGCGATCAAAACTGTTGCGCCAGACGAGACTCACCAGGATACTATCTCAACGGTAGGTCGGAACGGCGCAAATGTTGTATATGGGCAGAACCGCCTCTCTCTGGGTAGTAACAAACTGCAGGTATCTCGACCCCAATACAACTCTGCGCAGAGTTAGGGGCGACGGAAGTCGCGGGTTGGCGCCCTGTTTCACGTGCTCCACAGCTGACGGGCGCGCGCGGGATGAGGACTCGTATCGCGGCTAAGCGCAGTGCACAGGTGGCGTAGTAGGGAAGAGGTCGGGCTCGTAAACGCGGGGTCGGGAGATTGGGTCCCGCAGACTGCGTTCGTTTTGCACTTTTGAAAAATCCATGTTTATCATATAGGTAATCCACCTAGGGGTATTATAATGTGTTATAGAGCATGTTTACATATAACATTATGCTTCAAACTACAGATTGGCTAAAATGTTCACTTGTGTGTGTCACTTATTTTAAGCCTATTTGTGTGAAGCTATAATTATGTAACGATAGATATTTTGTGGCACTAGTAAAAAGTTCCGACTCCACCGACAGGACTTCGGTCAAAAATTTTTTTTCGCTGAAACTTTGTCTAGGGGGTTATTTGGTGTGCTGATCACGAATCTGATATCCGTTCTTCACGATTCGGCTGAATAATATAGATACAGGAAGGCAGAGGATTACACTCTTAAAGCTTCTGCCGATGACGGCAGGTAGAGGCAGAATCGTGAAAAACGAATGTCAGATTGTGATCAGCACCCCAAATAACCCCCCCCCCCCCTAGACAAAGTTTCAACGAAATCGGTGACCCTGCCTGGACCACCCTTGTTAACGGTATGGGTGGCCTCCGACCGCATCGTGAAAAACGGATGTCAGATTCGTGATCAGCACCCAAAATGACCTCCTAGACAAAGCTTCAGCGAAAAATTTTTTGACCGAAGTCCTGTCAGTGGAGTCGTAACTTTTAACTAGTGCCACAAAATATCTATCATTACATAACTATAGCTTCACACAAAATAGGCTTAAAATAAGTGACACACAGAAGTGAACATTTTAGCCAATCTGTAGTTTGAAGCATATCTTATATGTAAACATGCTCTATAACACACTATATTACCCCTAGGTGGATTACCTATATGATAAACATGGATTTTGCAAAAGTGCAGAACGAACGCAATCTGCGGGACCCAAACTCCCCACCCCGCGTTTACGAGCCCGAGCCCTTCCCTACTACGCCACCTGTGCACTGCGCTTAGCCGCGATACGAGCCTTCATCCCGTGCGCGCCCGTCAGCTGTGGAGCACATGAATCAACAGGGCGCCAACCCGCGACTTCCGTCGCCCCTAACTCTGCGCAGAGTTGTATTGGGGTCGAGATACCCGCAGTTTGTTACTACCCAGAGAGAGGCGGTTCTGCCCATATACAACATTTGCGCCGTTCCGACCTACCGTTGAGATAGTATCCTGGTCAGACCCAGTCCATGGGCAGGATGCCAGCTCACTACGCCACCGCCAATATTTTGATATCAGATATTGAAGTTAATCGTCCTCGCAACCACTTTTAGCCTCTGTAACATCCGCGTCAGCAAACGTGTGGACCAACAGTGTGCTATTTACATTTGCACATATTATTATTGTTACGCATTATTGCTATCAGTGCAGCCGCTGGAGGCGCTTACTGTCGCGATCACCCGCTTCCAGGTTCTTGGTTCGGACTTCCGTGTGAGGCCAACCGAGCCTTTCACCTCTCCAGGGTTGGCCGATTGGTACCAGATTTGTCTGCAAGGAAAAACACTGACTTTTCCATCGGCAGGCCACCGCAAGCCATTGTATAGACCAAGTACTCATTCCGGTTGCCTCCACGATATACCGTAGGAGTAGTATGCGTGGCGCATTCCGCAAAGGGACTGACTAATGCCGACCTTCACCCGTTATCCTTTATGGTTATCTAAGTAACTGACACAATGGATACGATAATATTTTGTGGAGTTACTTGGTTGATTTTCAGGCAGGTTACGTTTAGATTCATATCCTCCTCCATTCATACCCGTCCCTTTTCCTCCCTCCCCCCCCCCCCCCCGCCTGACTAGGAGAGCAATTAGTCTCCACTAAGTAAGGAAGTTTCAAGAAGCGGGCTGACAGCTTTTCTATAACAATCCCCCTATATGTGTATAGTTCATATATATCTACAATATGATTAACAATGAAAAATGATTCATTTCCTCCCGGTTTTCCTTTAAAAAACACATGAATTTTACCATCCGCTTACAAGGAGGCTACTGCAATAAAGTGCTGGAAAAGCCCGTGCTAGGTGATACGTGGTGTCACTAATTGTTCGGAACGCATGAGCACTCCGGCCCAGTGAAGACAGCTCGAAGCACTGCCACGTGGCATGAAACGCGCTCTAATCCCAATGGCAGCGCGGTTGCGCAACGCACCTTGGCTAATACCCAGCTTTCTGCCTTGCTTCTGCTTTTCCCATCTCCCCTTGAAGCTGTTGCAAATTGAGGAAGCGTTATGAGGTCTTCAGTAGACGGTGAAGTTGTTTCAGGGGGAACTTCATTCGGCTGGCATGAGACCGTGATTTAACCTTCCTTTTTGTGGCCATTTTTGGCCGCTTCTTCGTATTTTCTTTTGAAGAACCATCTTTGTCATTATGTTTCTCGGTGCAGATCACGATGTAAAGTGGGGTTCACCCTACACTTCCTCCAAAACGACGCATCTCTCTAGTCTTAGTGATCTTAAATATTCTTCTTAGGTTAGGATGCTTATATAGGCTGTGTTTGACGTTTCCATTGTAAAGATTTTTGAACAAATTCTCCGTATGTCCTCAAAAAGATTAAGAATTGACACCCAGCTTAGACATGCACCATCTTCTGAGTTGCTGTAGCTTCAGAGACATACATAGACGACTTACATAATTTGAACTGAACTGACAGCTATCAGCCGGTGCTGATGAAGCGAGTGCTACTTCAGCGCGATGGTGTCCTAGCGCTCCGTGCGGTCTCCGAAACTGTGGTCTGTGGCTCTTTTTGTTCTGCTGCAAGACGTGTTCCGTCTGGAAAGAAGTCGTCGCTGTAAAGGAATGCTGGTTGACCGCTGTCTGCTCGAATTAATTCGTGTTCCTAGTGTAATTATTCTCCGTACTTTGCCTGTCAAACACACATCCGCACTTTAAAGGAACCCATCGGCTGCAGAGTGGTTTTCCATTCTTCGTGCTCTTATCTATCCTGATGCTTTGTCGTGTCTTCCCGCTATCATCGTTCTCGATCAAAAGCTAATGTGGTAGGTTTGCAGACCGTCCGGTGCTACTAGTTTACTTCTTTCGTCTGTTTTTGTCCATTCTCTGAAGACGCTGAGAGCGGTGGATCGTTTGCTAGATAGCAGTACTGCATAGGAGGTAATGATCGAGGTTTTTATTGATTACTTCTATTTTCCCCTCTTCTTCAGCAAAAGTCGGGTAAATTGTTGTCAAATGCACTCTCAAAAGCTGTTCTACTCACGTTGGATGTAGTTTCTTTTTTCGTACAACTTTAACGGTATGGATTAAAGGCAATCACAAGCTTTCGATGTAAATCCGTCCTCTTAGTCGCAAATGTTTCGAGTGAATCGCTTGGACTTCGCGAACGATGAGGACCTTCTGAGTGACGTTGCCTAATTTTATGGTGTTCGGTGTCGAGTGACGATGACAGCTTCTTCCTCGAATTTCCGTGTTATCGAATCGCAGTGATTTTCTAAAACGATAAACGCGGCTTATCATGCGTTTCCCACGAGTTTCACATCAATGCTCGCAGTTGCCTTCTGAAGCGTTAGCGTCTGTCAAGTGTTTAGCGTTAAGTGCCCACCGCAGCTTTCACTATCTTAATGACATCGTAAGATGACTCACGCTGCTTTATATCTGAAAAGGTGCGCCCCTCTAAGAGCTAACTCACCTAGTGCATTTCCAATTAGTTCAATCTGCAGAGCCCAACAATTGGTATAGAAGTAACGTCAACGCACAGGAGATCTGAGAGGATCCCATAGGAAGATTGATAACGACATTAGTGGCAGTCCTCGCTGCCAGGAAGCCTGGAATGTAGCACTGGTACATACCCGTGGTATCTGGATCTATATTGGCATTCTGTTTATTCCAGCGTGGCATCTTCATAGCGATGCCGTTTAAGTACACGACTGGTTCACCCCAGAAAGTGAAATCATTTGGTGACTTATGAGCCATCGCGTGCAATAACAAAAAAAAAAAAGTTTGACTGGAGATAGATGGCGAAATGAACCACTTTGGAGGAAGGACAATTTGTATTTTTATGTTTTTCGCTTTCGGCTTTATTAAGAGGAAAGATGATGGGGTGGGAGGTAAGACTTAGGCATAGCTTTCCTTCGCACGCAACTTGTCTTCTTAATACTGGGCCGGTACACCCAGAATGTGAGTCAGAATGCGGAGCTCATGACGTCATGCCGCTTTGAGCTGTAACCGCACTTTTCGAGAATACTCGCTAAAAGTGCGTTCTCGTGCTGATGTTTATGCAATGGAACGCGAAGGTCACACGTCATTGAAATGCAATAGATCTGTATGTTCAATGTACCTCTAAAATGGTGTCTGGTTTTGTGCTCTCAAGTCGTAGACCATTACTGGCCTTGATGAGCCCCGAACGTTCTCCGAAGTAATCATTTATAGGTCGTAGTTCTAGATTGATTGCGTTAAGTATTAGGATGTTGTTTATGTTTTTTTTTTTATTTCTGCGAAAGGATGTTGTTGGGGTGTATACAAAAAACCTAGTATTACCTGACATCCCCCTCTTAAACCAACGTACAGACACCGTTTTGCAGGTTTTCTTCACCTCTTCCCCAATTCGGTATATTCCCTGTTTTGAATTAGGAGCGTGAAGCGCGAGTATCGGTATATCGACTACTCAATCTCAGTCTTCGGCAGACTTTTCTATTCCATTCTCGTGGAGAAAAGTCAGAAGCGCTGGCTGACGCGTGCTCCCAGAATCGGTGTTCTTGGTTTAAGTTCCACCAAGGTCAACAAATCCTCCCATCTGTACGGGTTAGGTGAAGTGTCCATCGGTGGGCCACCTCAATTCATTGTGTAGGCCAAATTCACATTCAAGTTCCCTCTTCGATATCTCGTAGAGTGGATGAGTGGAGCATCTCAAACAGATATTGAAAAGCGCTGTCTCTTATCCTTTCTCATTATGAAATATGTGAATGTATGGTCCTGCACGGCTTTCCTGCAGTCCTAGTTAGTCCATTACGGCAGTTGTATTTGCTATGATTTCGAAATGATGTTTGAAAAATTCTGAATAATGTTGGGTTCTGCTTCAGTGTCGCTTTCCATGGTCTCTCCTAATGCTTTCCAATTGTCACCTTGTCCCTCCTCCACCACTAGCTTCGTAAATTGCTTGGTCGCCTGACAATGAATCGCTGGTGAGACGCGTTTTGTCGGTGCGAGATTCTCACTCAACGAAGGCTTCGTTGTTCCGCCAATCTTTGGGGTTATGGGGTTTCCAAACACGGCGATACGCGGGGTTTTGATGTGTTCGTAAATGGGAAACGGCAGCTCACAAAGAAGCGATAAGTCCCGTATCGCCGCTATCGGTTCAGCAGAGTTGTGCCGCCGCGCTGCCACTGTTATAATGGGTTTTTGAAAAGGGACCGCTCTTTGTCATCGTTTTTCTAGACAAGAGGTCAGGTGTTGAGTGACGAAGCGCGCTGTCATTGCAGTTTTCTGTTCTTCCATGTTCTTTTCTTAGGCTGCTGCTGACTCATTCCGTAATAAACTACACGGTGAAGTCATCGCGAGTTTCTCTGCAACGTAAGGTGGGGGGGGGGGGGGAGCATGTGTGAGAAGTTTTCCTCCAGAATTGAGAGGTTTTTGTTAGTAATCTGGGATCGTTAGGGATCGGTGGGGGGGGGGGGCATACGCCCCACTTAAGTCAACGTATTGTGGCTGTTGAATGCGTCATCGTCATTTTCTCTCTTCAATTTTTACAGTCGACTAGACATCTAGGAACAGCGATAAATTGCCTCCGAAATTGGACGTGTTTTTCGTGCAGTCACAGGCGATCATCGAGGGACCATGGGGTGTCCGACGCACCTCAAACAATGGAAGATGTGATTCACCCTCACCATCTTTTCACATTTCTCCGCTGTTTTCCATTATCTCAACCACTTCTTTCACGTTCTCGTTTCTTTACGTCTCCATCGCATTCTTCGTCTTTATTGAGTGCTTTGCTTGCTGTTCCAGGCTTCGCACACTTAGCCTTACGTTCTCACGTTGTTTCTACGTTCTTTTCGAATTTCTTGGTTGCGGTTTATTGTGAGTATACATCATAAAAGGGAGTACGCTAGCAAGACGATAAATAAACCCGAAAAAGCCAAATAAGAACAATATTAAAATGCAAGGGAAACATCAAACCGAATTGATTCTGTTCCAACGGATCTGGTTTGTGAGACCACGGATCCCTCTTCTAAAAGTCTCCGAACTTCTATTTATTTATCATACTATATAATAACGAACTAAGCGCTGAGTTATACTATTGATCGATGCCGCCGACGAAATTAGTCATAAAATTGGGGGAAAATGGGGGGAAAATTAAGGCGCGAAAATAGCAAAAAATACCCAGACGTCTTCCCCCTGCCTGGAAACTTTACCCCTGGGGCAATTGAGGTCGCTGAACACAAATCTGAATTCGTTTTTTGAAGTATCGATCGATATTGATCAAACTATCGATTTTTTGTGGATGTCGTTCAGGGGGTACGAACCCTTTAATCCTGGGGTAGTCGAGGTCGCTCAACACGAACCTGAAGTTCGCTTTTGAAGTATCGATCGTCATCGATCGATATATGATCAAATTTCGGTGCGGGAAAATAGCGGAAAACACCCAGACATCTTCTACGTGCCAGGGGATTCATAAGACGTGCGGAATACGTCGCTCAACGTGTTTGGGGATCCAGAAGGCGTGCCGAATACGTCGTCCGCTAAGGGGGGGGGGGGGAGAATCATTGAGGGGACCAGTACCAGTAACGGGAGACCGTTTCAGGGAGGACCAGTAGTGAGGAACCAATAGATCGCTCTATCATACTATATATTGTACGTACTACCAGCCTTTTGTACACCTAGGTAGGGGAAAGGCTGTACAAGTAGAGCAGCTAGCTTGATGTGATTGTCCTTTGCTTAATGATACTGCAACATTGCGCGAAGCGCGCAAGTGTGAGGCACGGCGATAGGCGTGACGGTGCGCTTGTTTATTATATTTACAGAAGGGAAACAAAAAACACACAGCATGCGTGCAAAACAACAAGGCAACCTGCAGTTTACAAACCAAACAAAAGTGACTAACTATAGAACCAGTGATCGATATCACTTGTCGACTTGTCTCAAGAGAGATCATATCTAAGTAATGTTTTGCAAACAAATCGTTTGAAGTGCTGTATTGATAACACTCTTGACGTTTTTCGTAAGCTTTATGTATGCGCTACCTGCTCTATATGAAGGAGAGCTTGCATATGAGCCTTGGGCGGGTTAACGTGATCTTTAGTAGAGCACATCTAGACTTTCCTGTTAAGAGGAGTTCTCAGGCCGCTTGTCGCAGGACCACATGGCGCCTCCCCAGGAGGAGGACAGGAGAATGAATCGCGGTACAAATGCGCCCGTGTACAGCGCAGACGCAAGTGGGATGCAGGGGATGGACTCCCTGCTCCTGCTGGTCGTGTCGACTCGTTCCTTGTGTGGGAGTGGCATGTTCATGCGCAGTGTGCGTGGATGTGTTCGCTCCTGCGCGGATTGTATCGTTGTCGGCCCAGTCAAGAGCTTGCCCTCGACAGACTGGGAGTACATGTAAGGCGATTCGAGGCCGCCTGAAAAGTCTCGCCCCTTACCCTCGCGCAGTCTGGCTGGCTGCCAGGAGGTTTTCGCCCGCACGACAGAGCCTGACTAGCTACCCGTGTGTACTCCAGTCAAACACATCAGCACTGAAGGGCCTCATTCCTCTGACCCCGAAAGAAACCCCCTTTCTGCAGCGATGGGAGGACGAGTACGGAGAGGCTGCCAAAGTCTCAGGACTTAACCAGGCTGTGCAAATTGAGAAGGTCTAGGATGACGGTCTGTACTTACAACGCCCGCGCGATCGCATCGAAGGCATCCGTCCACGATCTGTTGATGCAAGCAAGGAATATCAGGTACGACCTCATTGTACTGATCGAGACGAGAAGGCACCACCACCTACACGCCGCCTACGACTCCGGAGAAGAACTTCCTCGGAACAGGCGACGGCAGGGGAGTAGGCGGCGTTGGTGTCCTCGCTAGTACGCACTTGGCCATGAACATCGATTCGTACGAGTCTCTGACAACCCGAATCGGACGTCTGCGACTGAAGCGATGTAGGTCCGTACCACTATTGACTGTGTTTGCCCATGCTCAGGCTCCCTACGTGGAGTTGAATAAGTTCTATAAGGAAGACGATACCTTCTACAAGGCGATCGTCTTTGACTTCGATGCCAGATTGGGCCGCGAAGGTCGCTAGTCGTCTTCACATCGGAACCCACGGTTTGGAGTGGAACGAGCAAGGTGAAAGACTGAATTCGTCTTGTCGACGAAGACCATCCATTGATTTATAAATACGAAAAATAATAAGGAAGAAGTACGAAAAACACGTCAGGAAATAACTTTTAAAATCTGGAAAGGCGAAAAAAGCGTGCACCATCACATCAACAATCCCTCCCTTGGTTTAAGTAAACGGAGCGTTCCTACTCTTCACCAGTTGCTGTGTTTTCCAGAAAACTCGTTGAATTTGGCAAGAGATACCGTGGCTACCTCTGAAATTAAAGTACCTGTCAGTTCCTTCCCTTTTTTCACGTTATTGCCTTTTATTGCAATTCTTGCCTGGTGTGCTCGTTGCATTGCCTGCACCAATTCAGCTTTAGGGTGTTCTTCACACGTTTCTGTTTTGCAACACACCTTGCGTGGCACCGCGTTTTCTCAGAGGCGTACTGTGTATAAAGGGTTTCCTATAGCTCCCCCAGATTATCAGATTTTCTCTGAAAACATTATACGGGCAGTCAACATCAGAAATAAAGTGTTCTTTGTAGTTGTCATGTGTGAATACAATTGACTCGCGCTAAAAGCGTTGGTTTGCAGAGGTCCAGTTTATCTCCTCCTTTTCAGAGGTTCAGTTTGTTTCTTCCGCTAACTTTCTAGCATTGAACATGTTGTCGTATTCAGTGAAATATCCATCGAGAAGTTTTCAAAAAGCAGTATTTATTGCTTTAATGCTTCTGTCACGAATCATTTTGACAGGTAATAGCGTCGTCGTAGGCAGAGAATAAATACCCAAACAGCTTGAGGAAAATGAGGTTATTTCTACAGCGCTAAGCTAGCTTGACATGCTTTGCCAGTTACAGTCCTTGATTAAATTGCAATAAGTTTAGAAGTACTAGTTTAGGGCGAGTTTTCCAGAATGATCCGCCTACTTTTTGAGTGAATAATGGTTGAGGCGCGAACTCGCCCTCTCCACTACGTCGCCCTCTCCTTTCTTCTGCGGTCATCGGCGGTGAAGTGTTGTTAGTTGCTTCAGCACTGACGTCTGCGCTTCTCTATGCAAAATAGCGCCGTATTGTCTGACATATTTCCTTTGTTTTTTTCCTTATATGGTACTGTAGGGTTTGAAATCTGATAGTCTTCCGTCCGTCCCTCTGTCAGGCGTGTGTGTGTGTGCAGAACCTGTCTCCCTGAATGAGAAAATGATCATTGAAGAGGTCGTTAGGAAGCTGTTTTACAATCCCTTCATCGTTTAATGCATCAGTTTTCGACGAATAATTGAGTTAACTGTAAACAGCGATCGTTTCAGTGCATAGAAGTGAAATATGTGACTCATGTGCGCAGGTCAGTCTAAGGAATTGTGAGGCATCACATGCTGTAATTGTCACGTTTTACTTTGATGTAGGTTGATGCATTTCTTCAGTGAAGATCTTCCTAATCTCTATGTCCTTTCTTTTGATCGACGTGGTTTATCAGCTGCTGTTTCTCTTTATTTCTAAATTGGCTTGTGTTTCTGATCCTCACACTTCCTATCCTAGTGTTTTGTTAATGTTTCTGAATGCGAATATCGTAAGCTTTGGCTGCGGGTTTGCTAGCGATTTAAAGTGAATGGCAGTCCATTCTTTGCTGGCCTGTGAGACAGTCGCTATGACCAGGTTGGGTGTAGTGAATCATATGACGATATGACGTGATGTGATGACGTGCTTCAGAGTGCTTAAGATACGACTGTAAAAGTGGTGGCTCATGAGAAAAGAGTTTTCGAACTCTTATCTACTTCAGCCTGCTTGTGCCTTTCCTCCATCTGCTAAGACTCATCGACAATGTTCTTGTACCATTGCCATCTGTCTCTTCGGGATCGGTTACCTAATACCAGTCTTGTCTGACAAGGATACAACACTGAATCGTTTATCCGCTGGCACTGCAAGTTATTGTATAGGCCAAATACGCATGCAGATTGCTTCGATAAAAGCAAAATGCAAAGTGCATCCGACAAAAAGGGGATCGACTAAGACCGTCCCTTTGTCTTCCATTTCCTTATCCGCAGAAACGCGAGAGAGTAGTACCTCAATCTCACAGTTCAAATAGAACAACTTGATAGTGGAACCATGTACGCTGGGCAAATACGTCTCCAGTGGCGTCGAAGAAGTAGTGGACAAGACAAAGAACGTCCGGCTGCGATTCCACCAACTGGATTTCACTGTTCCTACTTCAGTTATGAACCGTTGGGAGCTTGTATTCTTCGCAGGCTGAAACTCAGAGAATTGTGCAGGTGCGAGAAGGGGTCCAGAGTTCCGAGCGTCATCGGTGTTCAAGAGTTTAGGCGAACCGGTCACGTAATTAGTTTCGGTACCTCCCTAAAGAGCGTGCGGAGCGCAGTCAGCGGAGGCGCCGGCTGTCGCGTGCACCCCATACCAGCTTCTTTTTTCGGCTTTCACGCCCAAGAAAACCAAGTCTTCCATCCCCGGGATTGGTAAATTGATTCCAGTCTCACCTGGAATGGGTAGAACGCTAATTTGACCATCGGCTGACATCCACAAACTACTGTAATGGCCCAAAAGCACTCAAATTGTCTCCGTGCATCCAGTAGATGTAAAATGCGTCGCGCATCCCAAAACAGATTGGTTAATGACGTCCTTCATCTCCTTTACCTTTTCTCATTAACTCCTTTTGGGCGAAAGTGTGGGTGGCTAAGGACGTGGCTGAGAGTCGAGAGCTATAACGCTCCTTGGGTACGTTGAACGAAGAGCACCCACTGGGTTACTCTGGCATGCTGAAACTACAAACAAAGACATTGATGGCGCTCGTTTGAGCGAACAGATGATTGACGGAAGACGGCAGATGAACTTGTATTGGGAAAAGAAAGTGGACGTCATTCAAGCTATGCCTCCTGTCTTCTGAATCACGCGTTTCCTGCGCTGTTTAGTTTGCGCAAAACAGCGGTCGAGACACTTTATTCATGCGCACTTTTGCCAGCGTGAACGTGCGTCGCTTAAAGCGGATGATTTCCAGGAGAACATGGCCATGGGAAAAAGGAGCATGCTAATGAGCATCGTTTAGGCATACGCGTCCGTGTCTTCTGGAGTTCATGATGCATTCTTCGATTAAGAATTCTAGTATCTAGAGCAGCATTTTCCATTCAAAATTATAGAATTGGCACAGAGCGAGCTTCTTCCCCCTTAAAATGGACTCTCCGGTTAGAGAGCTTTCTTGTTTAAGGAAAATTTAACGTGACTTTGAAATTTTAGTTCACTTGATCCAATAATTGACTACACTGTCTGAAATTATATAAAATTTTCATTTTCCAAGCTAAAATAATGATTTATATAATAATTTGCTTTTAACGATCACGAAACATCAATCATTTAATGTATTAAAAGAAGAGATCACGACATGCAGTCTTCCGATGCGATTTTTATTTGATTGATGATGTTTATGTTGTTTACTTGAAACATCGATGTCAGGATACGTATGCTTTTTATAGCTGCTCTTGTTATACTGTTTACGTCTGGTTTACTATACGTAAACAGAATTTTTTATCAATTAGATGAAAATTGCGACTAAACAATCGAGTGCATGGCGCGATCCTCTTGATTGCATTAAATTAATTCTGTTTTTATGCGATTCAAGACAAAATTCGATTCATTACTTTCATTAAAAAATAAAAAAATTTATAAAATTTTGAACAGTGGTCTCATTTATTGGTGTGAATTTAAAAACTTTGATGAAAGTCGTGCAAAATTTTACCTGGGCGAAAAATTATTGTAACTGTTTTGGATCACCTTTTTTAATGTAGAAAAGCCTATTTTGATTTAAAAGATGTTCAGCTTGATTTTAAAAAAAGCGACTTAGACAGTGGTTAGAGTAAAAACAACCGCAACATTCAGCGAAAATTTGGCCGGAGTACTAGCAGCGTGTAATATACTGCTCATATCTTGAGTCCTCTCTCTTCCTGGTTACACTGAGCGAGAAATCCTTGTGGTCAATATGGGGTAAAGGTAGAGAGAAATGTTCATGAATTTCTTCGCGGGATGCGCCACGCATTCTATTTTAACGAACTACACTGCCGACAATTTCAGCGTGAATTTAGACCATACAATAAAATGTAGCAGTCAGCTATTGGACAGTTCAGTGTATTGTCCTTTTATGACAAGTTCAGTACCGATTCACTGGCCCCGAAAAAAACAGAAAGGCTTTGTTGGTCTGAGCGGAACACGAACTGTGAATCGATTCAGGTTCCACTCGAGAGCTGACATCTCCAAGTGCGCTACACGGTCATTTAGTTCGCTCTGCTCGCTTTCCCCTTTTTGAATGCTTTTTGAATCAACCATGCTTTTCACCATGCCGTGATAGTGGCTTCATTCCGGTCTGCTGGTGTTTCCACGCCACATCATATGGTGACGGTGGTGATGGTGAGGCTAATTGCTTTCCGCTTGCTTATGGTCTGGAGAAAGTCTTAGGCAAGAAATTAGTCTTATAGATCTGGTGCTTCCGGATAGTCGTCGCATTCAGCAGCAAGCGCTCCATCCTAGTAGTAGGACCTCCAGGTTCTTCTCATAGTTTTCATGATCAGGCCTTCATGGTGAAGACAATGAATTTGTAGAATTTCACTATTTCTACTTTGTGGGTCTCCTCTCGCACGGGTCACTTATTATTGGCTTTATTCTACGCATTGCTTTCAAGTGAAATAACCCTCCGACTTTCTGTAGTGTTATGAAAAAAATAGAGAGGAGTGTTGCTGCCGTGTTTTTGTTTTTAGTGCAATCTAAGCTGAGTACGTCGTCTCCAGATTGCCCAAGGAGTGTGTCCCAGTTAGTTTGCTGCTTACCTTCACTGCTTCACTATTCTCACGAAGAAAGGTGTGTGAATCGGAACCGCTTCGCTTACTGTGTCTCCCGGTTGCTAAAAGAGTACAAGAAGAGTGGAAAAGGATGTGCATCAAAATAGGAGGAGGGACAAGCCCCACGCTGCTTGCGTTTCACGTGGTTAGCCGCGGGGCGCATCAACTGCTAAGATGGTCTCCATGCTGTAGCACTTCACTTTCACATTTTTTACTTACTATTTCGTTGCCGTTTTCGTCTTTTCCGTCTCGGTTATGTGCAATTTTGACAACGTCACGTGTTCATACTCGAATGTACGAATAGGAATGGCAATAAGTTACCTCTTCCGAGTGGACCTTCGTACTGAAGTGAACTGATTAAGAATCGGCAACGTCATATTTATAGGTAGCTGTCAGTTGAATTATTTTATTATACATGTTGTTACAGCTGCATTGAAGATTAAACGGTATTTTTTTAATCCGCTTCTCAGACAGAGGCATCTCGAGGCTATTAGGAGTGCCCGTCGGCAAGAAAGTCATCTCAAAGTACATCTGTCTTTCATCTTTGCTGACATCAGTTCATGTTTTTGCCTCGAGTGTGCTGTGGATATCGGATTACAATAAAGGCATACGACCTTCATCGGCTGATGCATTATTAAGTGAAAGAGGTGTGTTCAATCTAGCATCAAAGACTATAGAGGCGGACTTTCAACTCGTTAAAGCTGAGTCTTGTAGTTTGAATCGTGGGAATAGTCCTTCTTGACATGCCTTCAAAAAAGCGAATATTTAAATGATATGATACACAATTTGTGTTTGAAATCTTGTTACATGTCCTATTTTCTAGGTCGTAATCTTTATCTACGTAACCGATTTCATGGACTGTCACCGAACTTGGTCGACAAGCAGAGTTCTCACCAGGTCCCACAGCGATTTACCGACATGGCATTGAAAACTCATTCAATTTCGCATTCTAAATTGGTTTATTCGCGAACGAGGCAAGTAGCTCGATGCCTTCCCTTCGGGGAAGGTACTTGCCCTATATATCGTCACCGTTTGATATGCTGAATTAGTTATCACTCGTCAGGCACCCGGTTAGCTTTGCCTTTGTACGCCGTTCTCAGTTGTACCCTGAAGCTCTCTCGATTTTCCTCCCCCTACGTTTGCGGATGGCTTCCGCGTTTGTGTCACTGTATCAAACTGAATAGGCTCTGTCGGAGAAAGAACGGAGTGAGTTCTGAAGCAGTCGTCCGCTTCAATGGAGTAATTACGGTGCCGCCCACCTCTAATCGCCAGTCGTCTGGATATGTAGTTGCAACTTCTGGAGCGAGTTCCTGTTGCAGCAGGCGGTCTGTGGAGAGACGAGCCGCTGAAATTGGGTTCGTGGTGAATGTCTGTCCCTGTGCGTGCTCACGATGGATTTCATCCATTCCGCTTGATTGTTTAGTTGCCGATGGGCGGAGACCAGCACGAGAGGAAGTGAGGTTGAGCCTAGCATCGAAGTGCTGGTGCGCCAGGCTCGATGTTCACTTGACACTTCGGCTCCCGTCCAGTTATTCCAAAAACTGTTACGGCAGCCTTGCCTTGTGGAATTCTGGTTCTGCTCTGTTGTCTGGCTTCTCCTACAGTTTTGCCATTTTCTCGTCAAATTGTGCACTTTTCACATCAAATTGGACACTCCTTGAAGCAGGCTTGAAATCAAAGTGAACGTATTCTATATCAAAACGATCTTGTTCCACATTGTGATAGCGACTCTCCGAAATGTATGAATAATTTTTTGTCCGAGAAAGATTTAGTGTTACTATTTTTGGAATTTTTGAAATTCAGCTGGCTCAAGAAGTGGACGCCAGGTTCAAAATTGTATAGAAGTTTTATTTTCTAAGAAAAAGTAATGCAGTAAATGTTGTTTTAAAACGCAAGAATTGGCAGTATACTAAAAGCAGAGGTCTAGCATGCACTTGACTTGACTCCCGCAACATCATTTGCTCGACAGTGTAAATGCTGCTTACCCGAAAAAAAGACTATGTGAGGATATGCTCATTTATTTATTTATGACTTAAAGTGCGCCTATGGAACATAAAGAGGTATCGAGGTGATTCGAATCATTATCGCTTGCCACGCACAAAGCAACATCAAGCGCCACGGTTTATTAGCCTCAAATTTGGGTATTAAACCCGGTAGATCAAATGTATAAAAAGTGAGCTGAACTGAATCTAACGATGAAATACTCAATCTTAGCACTAATGCTACAGCCTCAAATGAATGCGCAATAAAGGAAGGCCTAACGCGGGAGCCATAGAGAAAATACAAAAATGTACGAAAAGGAATAATCAATCTGCCACGCTGCACGCTCGGCTTTTATGCAAGCGCACGCTGCGGTTTCTCACTACAATCAACCTCGTGGGTACAGCTACTGGTGGCAGTGAGCTGAAACACAAATGCAGAAAAGATACCACAAAGCGCGGTAACCCGCGATAGAATAATGCAAAAAACAGTGTCGGTAAAAAAAAGTCTAGTGAGGCTTGAAATAATTGACGTTAACAAAGTAGAGAGTTGAATTTTAGAGCAGTATGAACTGCAATTAGACAAGAGAAATGTCTTTCGCAGCTGTGGAGCAGGCTCACTGCAGAGGGCTAAAAAAGCGTTCTGTACTATATAGCGGCGTATATATGATGTATGTTTTATAACGGTTTTTTGTTATATCGTTTACGTCTGTGTTATTTCACGCAAACAGAATTTTTGCTATCAATCAGATTAATATCGCGACGGTCTGGTGGTGTGCATGACGATCTCCTTTTTCAATAATAGTCTAAGGGATTGCTGCCTTTGACTCACTTTGAAACAAGGTTTAACTCATTGTTTTTCCTTAAGAATAAGATTTAAGTGTATTCACTTAGTGGTGTATGTATTTAAAAATTTCAAAAAAAAAACGTTGTGCCATTTTTTCTTGGACAAAAAAAATATTGTTACCATTTCAGAGGGCCTATTCTAATGTGGAGAATGCTCGTTTTGCTTTGGAAAATGTGCAGTTTTTTTTTCAAAGTTTCAAGCTTGCTCAGAAGAGTGTCCAATTTGACGTGAAAATGGTATAGATAGCGTTCATCGTCCCTATGTATTAGGATAACGCATTGTAGTCTTCTCCGTTTGAGTTGTTCATGTTCAATGAATGGAACTCCTGGATGTGAGTGATCTAATCTGCTCGAAAGAAGCCTTGTTAGCGCATTGTGGGCACACGCGCGCTGATTACATACCTTTAATCACAAATACACGAATGTGTGCTTATGAAGAAAAAAAACGCCCTGACCCTCAGAAGCATCTTCTGCAACTTAAATAACATCATTTTCAATAGCGTTTGTCCCGCTTGGTGGCGGGATCCGCTCTTCTGGTGTTCTTCTGGTGACGCCATTTCTCTCGATCAAACGATTGATCGGGGTGAACATCAGCTACCTTTAAGCCCATATGCAACGTATCTAGCCAACGTTGCTTCGGGCGTCCTCTGGGCCGTTTTCCGGGTACTTCAAGATTCAGGCCAATCTTACATACGGTGTCGTCATTAGTGTGAATGGCGTGGCCATACCATCGAAGACGGGCTTCGCGCAACTTGTCGGTTTATGGCGACACCGAACCTTTGTCGTATGGTGTCGTTGCGAACACGGTCCAATCCCGTTACTCCGGCCGTCCACCTGCACCTTCGTCTCGATTACACTGAGGCGGCTTTCAATTTCCTTCGTCACGGGCCAACACTCAGCACCATACGTCACTACTGGGCGAACGACTGTTCTATAAACCTTCGATCTGATGTGCTCAGGTATTGTCTTATCACAGAGAACCCCAGTCAGCGAGCGTCATTTGGACCAGGTTGCACTTACGCGCGCATTCACCTCCATCTTTAGGCTTCTGCAACATGAATAAGCGACGATCTGAATGCGAGACATCTCTATAAACCAGATTTGTGAAAGAAAGTTTTTTAGAGTTTTTGAGTTTTAAGAGTTCAAAGTGCAAGAACATAATATAAGGTTTCTATTCCACATGTGATAATCACATTTAATAAATCTATAAAATATCGGAGCGCAGTAGGAGGTGACACCTGCTGTCGTGTGCACCTGGTTCCTGTTTCTTTGTTCGAACTTCCCGTCATATCAATTAAAGCTTCTATCCCTCTATGGCCGATGCGAAGAATAAAATACTGCTCGCCAATCGGCTGCTCGAAGGCATTTTATAGGCTAAAACACATTCATTTTGCCTTGCAAAGGAGGACTGCGGACTCATCCCGCAAAGGAGGTATTGATTAACGCTAACCTTTATCATATTATTCTTTATGTGGTGAGAATTGTCTAATATAATAAAATTTGTCTTATTGTTAATATAATAAAAAAGATTTAAGCAGAATCATTTTATTTTTATTTTCACCAGCGTCAGAAGTGCAGGGGTTGGTATTCAGTATAGCTACGGTGTGATTCCGAGTGAGTGAGGGGAGGCTAGCACCTAGTGAGGCAGGTTTATTTCTAGTTTGTGCGCGTATTAGGGCCTGTTCATACTCTGCGACGAAAGCGATGGCAGCGGCAGGAGCGACAAAGCAAAACATACCTATCGATTTTTCCCAGGCGACGGGTCGGCACTGATCGATACGTGTCCTTCGCCCTGTCGCTCTGCCGTCGCCCCGTCGCGAAGTATGAACAGCCCCTTTGTGCTTTTCAATCGTTTCTTTTCCACGCAGGTGAAACCACTCAAAAATATGATGGATGCGAAGAAAATGCTCGGCAAACAGCAGGAATGCAGGAAAATTGAAAAAATAGCAGTCTCACGATCATCGTACTGTCTTCAGTTCACGAGTGGTGGTCTTTCTCATGGTCTTCCAACGACTTCCGAAGGTTGCACGAAAAAAGTCACTATCGTTAAAAGTATAGGCTCTTGTCGTATTTCATTTCTTACAAAGTAATTGCTGCTCAACTATAGTTGAAAGCGTTTGACGACAGCTCATTCGAATACTGCGGACTCGTTTCTCTCGATTCCTCAATCATGCTGCTTTTTTGTTCCGCCGTCACTGCTTCGTGATTGTGTTGTCTTTGCAGCGTAAAAAGTTGCTGGGTATATTATTATAGTTCGACGTTTTCAGGTTGAGACGCATCACAGTATAACTGTGTACTGTCGACGAGCACCCTTCTTGTGGGATGCGCAGTGGTCCTTCTGTATTCTTGCTAATATTGCTGTGTAATCTTCGAGCACTCTGTGGTGAGGAAAGCGCTGTTGATTTCCCGTCGACGCCGAAGGTACGGTCTTGAATTCGCGCCTTTCTATTCATGAGCACTTTCGTGCGTGTTCGGTTCAGAAGTCGCCTATCGGTGGTTGGGCCACGAAAGAAAGATCAGAAGACGAGATCTGTGAAAATTTCAACTAGAAAGGGTTAGTGCTTGATGTGCTGGAAAGATACTAGAATTTGTTTCTTCTGATCCTAGAATAAGAAGGTAGTCGGTCCTAAAGTTCGTAATTAAAAACTACGTTCGCGAATGTGGGCAGCATTAGCGGCAGCCAGTTAGACCGCATCGAATTAACGTGCCATACAGACGTACCGTTCATGCGTGTACGGTCGTAACTACGGCGGTTGGCTGGCATGTGTTTGGCTGGTGCTCCGCTTTTTATGATTGGAGGGCGCACTATCACTTCCCAATGCTGCCCACTTTCGCGGCACTTATAACGTATGAACCCATCCGGCACTGTAGTGCTTCACAGCCGGTACAAACGAAGTGTTTGTTTTCTGCATTTTCCTCCTGCATGTTCCTTAGATGTAGTTTTCAGTTTCAGGCGTTTGATGTACCCCGCTCGATTAATGTTATTACTTTGGAGAAAGAAGCACTGATATCTGGCACAAGGATAGAAGACCTAGAAGGAGAAGAGCCAGCTTTTCTTGGCTATACGTGAGTTCTTAATAGGCTTGGTGTTTCTTATGTAGGCATGACCCCTCCCCCGTGAAAGAAAACGCTGAGTAATAAGGTGTTGTATGATGTTCCTGGTGACGATCATATTTTAAGGTGGAGGCTGTGAAGCCAGTAGCATTATTTTGTCTTCTCATCTTGAAGGGCGCGTGGTAGCCAGTCAGAGGAGGTGCTGGTTGTCGCGTGCACCCGATTCCAGGTTCTTGATTCGCATTTTTCCTCCGGGCCGGTTAAGCCTTTCATCCCTCCGGGATAGGTGAATTGGTATCAGGCTTGCCAGAGTAGGAGAAAACATTGACTTGTCCATCGGCTGGCCACCGCAAATCATTGTCTGGCCAAATACGTATTTGACTCGCCTCCACGACATCACATAGAGGAGGAATGCTTGGCGGATCCCCCAGAGGTATTGGTTAACGCTGTCCTATATCTTCATCTTGGAACTTCAGAGAGTAGCTAAGCTGTTGTGTAGTACTGGTCAAGCTAGCCACTTGTGGTCTGCCATTACATTCTTATCTTGTTCTGAGGATTCATCACTGTGTAATCGTGGGCTGCACTGATCTTTTCTTTTCATCACAAGAGCACCGTCTTTTGTCATAGCGCCAACTTTGGCGATGTCTCTTTGATCTCGTGATTCCATCCTTTCTTAGGGCCAGTTTATACTTCCGACGCCGAGCGACGCGACGCCACGTATTGTAGCTACATTGATCGGTCGACGCGATCGATCAGTTTGACCACTATCCATGCCGTCGCGTCGCTCGGCGTCGGAAGTATAAACGCGGCCTTAGGCCTTCCTCGACCTTGGCTTTCCAGTGGTTTTGAAATCTAGGACAAACCTTTCGGATATCTTGCAGCCTTCTACAAGAATCCTTGCACTGCTGTGCGCCTCTCCTTTACCTCAATCTGGTCCGTAATGGTATTTTCGTTACTGTCGTGTTCTTACTCATCCCGTATATACCGTGTTTACCTATTTGAACGTTCCCATTTCAGCTGTTCACGCTCCACCTCATCTAAGAAGACACCACTCATTGTCGTAGAGCAGGACCGAACTGATATTTCTGCACAGAGTTCCTTTAAGGGGGCCGAAAGCATACGCGATCATGAAGGCTGCAGTGGATTTCTTCCTACTCAGCCAGGCCTCACCGCCTGTTCCTCACCTGGATGCTCGTGCGGGTTGCTCCAGAGTTATTGGAGTTTCTGTAGCAATTCGAAACCATCCACTTGAGAATCAGCGGATTTAGTGTACCGCTCAGAGCTGGTTAACTTGTCCTTCTTCACATGCAGCTGCAAGTCATTGCCGCGAAGGCTGTCTGCCGTAGCTCCTAACTGTCGGCTACCAGGTTGATGTCTTCTACACAGAAACTGCTTCAGAGCGAACCTGGTTCTGGACGATTCACCATGCAATCTGCAATAGAGTATCATTAGGAAGAGATACGAACTGAAGGGAACTCCTGGTGAATTTCCACCCTTAGCGTCACTTTTGTATGATTGCCATTATAGGTTTCAACAAGTGATGAGAAGCTGCAGAATACTTAGATAGCTGTTAGCGGCACAGCTTGAACATGCTT
The DNA here is from genome assembly GCA_947359475.1 of Heligmosomoides polygyrus bakeri. Classification (NCBI taxonomy): domain Eukaryota; kingdom Metazoa; phylum Nematoda; class Chromadorea; order Rhabditida; family Heligmosomidae; genus Heligmosomoides; species Heligmosomoides polygyrus. The sequence continues at coordinate 91,453,959 of OX375870.1, forward strand.
CTGCTCGTTGAGTTAGCCTTTAGGTGATGAACACCTACCAGAGTTCGGTGTGGTTGGCTTCGTAATGGTTAGTCGTGACCTCACCTTTGCGTGGGACGTGTGTAACCCAGTTTGAGGTGGAGCTGTCTGTCGTCGCATTCGCCTCGAAGCTATTCGTAGTTCGAGTTCCGATCTTGTCAACCAAGCCTTTCAGTGGACATGTCTGAGAAGGATAAAACGATGAATTGTTTATCGGCTCCCCATTGTAAGTCGTATATACGCACCATCTACACGTTCAAATTGTGAAGTATCCCACTCGTTCGTGGTTCCCGAAGAAGTAGAAGTGGGATAGATTGACGCTGACCTTTTTGTCCATCATAGCTTATCCATATCATAATTTGAAGCTTCAATGAACAACTTCGTTATAGAAGTCGTGGTGTAAGTATTGTGCTTCCTAATCATCCTGTTCGCGTGGTATTGTTCGGACTTTGGCTGGATGAACTTCAAACGGTTGGTTCTTTAACGTTCTTTGATTTTCTACTGTTTCGAATGAAGCTTGTGGGTTTTCAGTTCATTTGGAGGGGTTTTGAATTATCCTTTTAAAATTGAAATCTTAAGGTCTCATTCACAACTTCTGACAATTGTTCCGATACGCCACTTGTCTTTGATCAAGTGGACTTCTTTGTACAGACTGACAAACGTGTTGTTCTTACGACACGTTTTCCTGAGTACGTTTATTGACAGTATTTCCAATGTTCCACAGAACCACTGCCACTTTCACGACTACAGAGGCTGAGGATAGGTCTAAAAAAATCGCTCATACTTCGTCCGTGGGGTTATTTGGGGTGCTGATCGGGAATGTGACATTATTTTTTATGGAATTTCGACCGACTACGGTAGGTTAAGGAAGATATCGACAGAACGCAGTAGATCGAATTTCTAGCATGCGTTGAATATCTGCTCCCATATGCGACGTTTGAGCGAAATCTTTCTTCGATCTCTCTTTCACCTCTGAAGTCGTAAAAGTACAATAGTGTCGAATCGCTTTGCACGCAATAGTGGCCTTGTTTAGGACTGATCCTGGTGATTCCTATCGTTTGTGTATTAAAACTCGTTCCAAATACAGACACATTCCTGCGGAATATGTACAGGTATGCTTGTTTTGACTGCTTTTCTTCGACTTTTCCTTTCCTTTATTAATCTTTTCTTCAACATAAAAGTGTGTGAGATAGAGTAGCATGTAACCCGTTGAGTTCTTCTCAAAAACTGTTTGCTTCTGAAATATAAATGTCGCGTTGAAACTCCCGCATCTTTTCTATTTAGTCAAGGGTGTTTGTATAGGTGCTGTGATGTCAGATTAGCGAAGGTTTGTATAGCGCAGACCGCTTTTTGTTTGTTGATGAGCATAGCGGAGACACTGAATCTCGCATACTAGACTAGACATGGATTTATAAGTCTAATTGGTAATAATCAAAAGGATAGGGCTGGAGGTTTTGTGCGAGATTTGTAAAAGCAAGCATTAGATTACTTCAAGTTTCACATTCTGTGTATGAACTGCAGGCTCTACGAATGGTTTCGGTATAGTCGAAAGCGTCTAGCTGAAGAACGATTTACAAATTCGGGCTTCCCCCGAGGGTATTGGTTGATACCTCATTGTTTCGATCTTTATTCGAAATTTAAGAGGCCCGGACTTCATTTGCAGTGGAGCTAACAACAGGCCTAATGCCTAGCGGAGTTCTTTTTTTGTATGAGAAAGAAAAGAGCAGCCATTTTGAGCATGAACCTTTCACAAGCTACCTTAGTAGAATTGAACAAATGAAACTGCCATTCTATTTACTCCAGAGGCATATATAGAACAATAATTTGGAAGATCCTTTCCTTCGGCCTTCTTGTAGAGAAGGTCACCTGTTCCGTTAGCACACTAGTCGGGAATTCATCCGCTTGTGTGGGATGTCGCCTTCACACCTGGTTTCTGTCGCGCAGGTGGCCTAGAATCTCATTAATGTGTCGAAGGGTAGCCGCTGCGGAGTTGTGCTCCGTGTTCATTAGTTATTCCAGAACGAGTTTACCCATTCCTTTGCGGCCGGTGCGGAATGTCTCCTAGCAACCGACGTGCTGGTCTTTGTCTTCTAACTGACAATTGGTTTCGCTGAAACTACTCAGCAGCAGCGATTACGAGGATGTGCTGTAGAGAGAATTCGCAGCATGCGGTCTCCGAAGTGGTCGTTTCTAAAGCCAAACTGTGGAGAGATTTAGGATTGCTAAAACGTGGCAATGTTTTTACGACTTGTGCAATTACACTAATTTCTCGTCGAACTGGATCTCTGATCTCTGAAATAAAACCGATCGCTTTTTAACACAAATTGGACGCTTTTCAAGAAGGTGAATTTAAGAATTCGATTTAAATACCAGCTTTGGTTTTCGTAGATCTAACAGTTGCCTACACACGTTGTCCAAAATTGATTACATTGTTTAAATATCCGTAAAGTTTATTTGTTTGTTTATTACTATTTAAGAGCTAACAGAAACTATAAACATGTAATAAGAAATGCAGGAGATCCTTCTTCATTTGAGAGGTTCAAAGTTGTTACTCGTAGCTACAGAATTGATTTAAGTTAAATTTGAACGTACAAAAAAATCTCCGGTGTGTCATACGAACTGAACTGATTGCACCATGCACTTCGTTCGAGGCGTTACTACGTTTATCTTGTTGACAGTGCCAATGGTATTTACGGGGTGTTGCATAGGGTGGAGGCCTGCTTTCAGCGATTCTATCTGCTGCGCCGCTTATTTATGTACTATAACTTCGCGTAAACGGAATTTTACTATCAAGGAGGTAAAGAAAATGCCGCATAGGACGTGTGCATGGCATGTTCTTTTCGTCCGAGATAATGCTGTTCTCTATACGACTAACAAGGAAAGGGTCCCAACTAATGGTGAGCTTTTGCGATGCTAGTTTGGCAGGATGTAGGGCCTTGTGAGTGGAGCCCAGAACCACAGTTAGTTTTTGGTGAACGCTTCTTTAAAGACCTGAAAAGGAGGTCTGAAAGCGTGCGCGCAACTACTATCAACCCCTGCGGCACCCAAAGGGATGTGCCTCGGTGGTGCAGCCGGTAATACTGCGGCCTCATAGGAGCACACTGGCGGGCTTTTCAGTTCGAGTCCGAGTGCTGCCACTATTTTTACGTATTATGTAGTTTGTTGTCATTACACTTTCTTATGATCACAGGAGTCAATTTTAGACTACCAATGCTTACAACAAACGAAGGCTCTCTATATGCGCCTTCATATGTGCTAGTTTTTCAACTGTGCCATATCCATACCATAGCAGTTATCTGCAAATAAAAAGTCTTGTACATTATTAAATTAAAAGTCTTATATTTATTATTTCCCTCCCAGTCAGCAGCTATGGTACGAGACTATGAAACAAGTAAAACATAAGCGCTTGTCACACCAGCAGCATCTTACAAAAGCCAGTGAGGAACAATCATCTCCCAGGCAAGGAATGACAACTTCTTCTTCGTTGAACTCGTAATCTGTGGGTGTAAAAGGGTCCTGGGTGAACATCGACGTAACATGAAAGTGCAAACAGGGAGCTTTGGTTTGTTGTAAGCATTAGTGGTCTAAAATTGACTCCTGTAATCATAAGAAAGTGTAATGAAATCAAACTAATTCGTGCAAAAATAGTGGCAGCACTCGGACTCGAACTGAAAAGCCCGCCGCAGTGCTCCTATGACGCGGTAGTGTTACCGGCTGCACCACCGAGGCACATCTCGTTGGGTGTCGCAGGGTTGATAATAGTTGCGTACACGCTTTCAGACCTCCTTTTCAGGTCGTTAAAGAAGCGTTCAGCAAAAACTAACTGTGGTTCTGGACTTCACTCACAGGGCCCAACATCCTGCCCAAATAGCATCGCAAAAGCTCACCATGAGTTGGGAACCTTTCCTTGTAAGAACAACCATGCTGGTAAAGGAATACGAAATTCTCTCAACATTACAATGTAATTCCTTTTTTGAACACATATAGGCGATTAATAAATTTTCAAAGGTAGTCAAAAAATCGCAAAACAAGAACCTGCTTTAGATTTTTAAACGCTCTTCGTTTATACTGAAATGTGTACATTTCGATTTGGAGCATGCACCACTTGATTTAAAGCATCCAGTTTGTTGCAAAAAGTGCATATTTTAACGGAAAATGGTGTGTTCGACGTGAGGGTAGCACAGTGCTTCTAGTTGAGCAGAAGAGATTGTTTTGATTTATAATGCTACTCGAGAAGCAGCTGAGTCAACGACTGATGGGTCAACGAAATTTCAATGCGTCCTTTTATTTAGTTGGATTTTACACTTTACGAGATCCAGGAATATATTAAGGCGGCACGCTTTCTCGTGCTGAAGAGCTCCCAAATTTTCCATTTAGAAGTCGGAAAACGATTTGCGTTAAGACCTAAATGATTGGTAGTTGACTCTTTATAGATTCCGGAGTTTCGAACTCGAGTCTCAACTGAAACTCCTCCGCGGCAGTATTACTTCGCATTGTGGATTCAGGTATCTAGCATCTTGTTTCCAACTGAGCGATTATGTTCTGACCTCAAAAATGCTTACTTTTCAGGTGATAATAATTTCATGTCTTCTTGTGCTGTCTGGTCTCTTCTCTGGTCTCAACTTGGGTTTAATGTCACTGAATCCTCAAGAATTGATGCTCATACAAAAATCAGGTAACGCAGGAACTGTTTAATTTTTCAGTGCCATCTTATGAAGAGAGCATACCAAATTTGATTCGTAATTTGGATGATTCCCATTATTTCTTGTAACCAATGTGCGATTCCACGATAAAAATAAGCATGATATTTTTGAAATATTTTTTTTCAATACTAACTTTTACGCAGTTCGACTGTGCTAGTAAAACTTTATAGATGACTGAATGCCATCTGACGGTTTGATGGCGAAGCTTTATGTTATGCAAAATTGTTTAGAATATGTTTATCGTATGAACTGTAAAGTCCTGTTTCTTATGCGCACGTCTTCGTCTGATTAATTACCTTTCAAAGCTTAGTTAAATCACTGCATTTCTCTGTATGGCTATAGTTGTTTTTCACTATATTTCCTCTCGATTCTCCAAATTGTACAAGAACGCATTCAGGGTCGAAGACTGAGCGAAAGTACGCTGAAGTCATTTTACCAGTTCGTGCGAGAGGAAACCTTCTGCTTTGCTCACTTCTTATAGGTTCGTGGACTTGGTTATGAGAAATGTGAAACGATTTCCTAAACTTATGTTTTAGGTAATGTTTGTGTCAATTCGGGTATTTCCATTCTCTTGGACGACCTCACTTCTGGTTATGTGGCTCTAATAGCTTCGTCTGCCGGTATCGTAGTATTTGGCGAGATATTCCCTCAGAGTTTATGTGTGAAGTGGGTGTTTCCTCGTACTTATTATATGGCGTTGATGTGGAGACATTTAAGCCAAGTGGCTAGTAGTAAAGTCTCATGCGCAGACGTCACAGATTCGACTCTCCACTGCGGCGCGCTGTGCCTTGCAAACATTCAAAAATGATGACGTCGAGTCAGGCCCAGGTTGACAAGCCGGCTGGTATACAAAGAGCATGACAAACGATAACCAAAGGTCGCAGTTGAATCCGTGTAAGCGCTAGGACGTAATTCGAAAGTGCCGCACAGAACCGGTCCGAGTTCTGTGGTTAGAATGCGAGGGGACGGCTGACATAAAGTGTATATGCTGCTACAATGTTTGTTGTGATTCATTCAAAAGTCTTGCGCCAGACGTAACTTGAATCAGCATTTTCTGAACAGGATTCTAGCCCATTACCCCAAAAGCGCTGTTACATCGTACGCAGTAACCCCATATCACAGGTGAGTGCTGTTAGACCACTACAACGAGGATATTTTGGATGTTGCGATGATGCCGCGCCTATAGTGTGGTGGGGGTAGCATCTTACCTGGAAAGCAGAGCAGGCGGGTTCGAGTTCAGCCTTGTACAAGGGTTTTGTTCGTAATAAAACATCTTCTAATATCATGTTACTCAGTTTTTCTGCCGATCATTATAACTTGCTTCTAGTGTTCATTACTCCTCACACGTATCAAATTTGTATTATCAGCTTCTTAAAGAGAGCACATCTGAAGATAGGGGCTAGTAATCGGTACATGTCGTGAAGGTGCGTAGCATTGGGAGATGGGAACGCGCCAGCAAATCATCATAGACAAGCAAATAGCGGCCGTATCCATGCCAGGTAATCAGAGTACCGACCATGCACGCCCTCTCTGAGTGGAACGTATGTGTTATTTCCGTTTTCGTCTTTCATATTTCGATTTCTGGACATTTTTGAGCACTTTCGATCCGTTATTCCCTCCTCCGTTCCTCAAATAAAATTTTCGCACATCTCTTGTGTGTTTGTCAATCGTTCAGCTTGCCGACCTGAAGTCTTACCACTTTTGTCAGCCAAGGTGTCGGGACCGGGAAGCAAACCTGTGACCGTTTGTGCATGAGGCTGCACTACTATCCACTCATCTAACTAGCCCGTGTGCCTTCTAAGGAAGGCTGTAGTTTTGTGAAATTTCTGTTTTCGCTTCTTCTTGTACTAGACTCGAATGTCAAGTCTGGGGATACCGTTTGCTCATTGTTGCGTTCATTTCCGACAATTCAGTGTTCTGAGATGGTGTAGAGCTATCAGTGAAATTCTACCACGGTTAAACTACATTTTCAGGAAGGGCTTAGCCGTTGGTGCCTATACAATATGGGTTACGCGCTTCTTCATGATTGCCACATTTCCCATAGCGTTTCCCATTTCAAAGGTTTGTCGCTTTATTGTGTGCGTTTTTTTAGCAAATTGCGCTTTAAGATGTTTCATAAATTTTGTCTAGAGTTACTGAACCGACCGTTTATATTATATCAGCTCGCGAACTGAATTCATGTCCGGTGCATGTAAACCTAGTGTTCATGTTCTAGTGTGCGCATGCTCTGCTGCGTTTGCTTGAAACATTTCAAGTTCTTCCGTTTTCCAGATTTTGGACTTCTTTTTGGGAGAAGAGGTTGTATCCTACGATCGAAAACGTCTCATGGAGTTGATCAAAATGAACAACGAGGAGGGATTGGTTGAAGAGCTAAAGATAGCTGTTGGAGCGATGGAAATCAGTGACAAAACTGTCTCTAATGTGATGACTCGTATTGACGTAAGTTAATTATCTCCTTCGAGGGCTGTTCTTCGGGTTAAAGTTAACACATTGATGGTAGCGTGACTCATTAATGGGACGTGCGTTTTCATGTTGCTCAGAAAACGTTTTCCCGCCTTTTTTTAGAACGCTGTTATTTGGCAAGACCAGTGAGTATCCGCCTCTTATTGATCTGAATAGTAGGACCTACCCAAGTTTTAGTGATTTATAACGAGATATGACGTCTACAAAAAAGTCAGCTTTCGTAGATTAAGTTCCATTATTGGGCGGGTACGTTTCGAGAGAATTATGTTACGTTCTTCAGATGTGGTTTCGTTAAGGGTGTTGCTGTATTTTTGTTAGTTTTCTCCTTACTTAAGCAAATGATCCTTTCAGGACGTTTTCATGCTTCCGAATACAACTGTGCTTAACACGAAAACAGTTGCGGAGATCTTACGAATGGGATATACTCGAATACCAGTTTTTTGTGGTAAGTTTCTATTGACAGAATTCATTTAGCAACTTTTGTTTCTTGCGTTCCTTCTGAGCTTAGCTCATCCAACAGTCGCGGGGAGCTGGAAACTGCACATTCTCCTCCTTGTCGACGAGTCCCGAATTCCCTTTATTTACCATTCTACAGGGCCACCGTACAGTGATCAGCCAAGAAGCGTAGTTTCGGCGATGCTGTGACCTCAGCCTGGAAAATGCCGTTTTCGTATGAATTTGGAAGGACAACATTTGAAATTGGGGGAAATCCTTTTTTGATGATTATCTGTCCTGTCCCGCTTTTTATTGCGCAATGTAGTAAAATTAAAAGCGTTCGCAAGCTGAAAGAAGATAGTAGGGTTGTCTTGTTGTGAACTCTACATGCAGGGGTTCTCACTAAGGTGGTTTAAATGATTGTTTGCTCTATAAAGTGACATGGTGAGGCTAGTCGATAGAAAAGTCAGTGTTTTGTTTTGTTTGGTTTCCTTCCCCAGACACTTCTAGTGTCAATTAATGATGCCGAAGTGATCGGAGAGTTGGTGGTCATGTGCGAGAATCGAACTCCTCAGCGACTAGGGCCCCGTCCACTATGCCACACAAACCCAACCATTTCAGTGTTTTCTGCCTTCAGGTGACAGGAACAACGTTGTATCACTGCTGTTCGTCAAGGATCTCGCCCTGTTGGATCCGGATGACAATTTCACCATACAAACCGTTTGCGGTTACCATCAGCATCCACTACGATTTGTGATGGAGGACACTCCTCTGCGCGTGATGTTGGAAGAGTTTAAGAAGGTAGTTCTCTCTTCCCATCTCCATCAGCCGCGGAAACATCGAACTAGTTCAACTCACTTTCGATGAACGTTAGGTGTTCGATTTCAGGGAGACTATCACTTGGCGATGGTGCAGCGCATTGTTTCGGCTGAGGATAGCGATCCTACTTACGAACTCGTTGGGGTTGTCACGCTTGAGGACATCGTCGAAGAGATTCTTCAGGTAGGATTCTCTCATATTTCCAAGCGTCTATGAATGTAAGCTATTAGTGGTTAATGTGGCCTACTTGGGAAAGGTAGGGGACACATCAGAGCGATCAGGCCTTATCAAAGAGGGCGAGTGAACGATCAGTGTTCGTGTTCGCTGGATACACAGGATACGATACTGTAATTGGCTGGCGGCTCATGTAGGCCGCATTAATGACTAGGATCACTGTAGAAAGTACAGGATGTGGCAGGTTTTCGGACACATTCAATTGGCCGCCCAAACGGCTGTTTCAAAGCAAATGGGATGGAATTCATAATATTTATTACTGTTGACCAGGCACATATAAAACGGATTGATTTCGAAATGGTCTCTTTTGCACGAAGACCCGCCTTCACTCTTGGAGAACGCATCCACGGCGGCACGCAGGACTGATCACTGACGAGTCCGTCATCACCATTCACAAACTCATGGAAGAAACCAATCGGAATGGAAGAGTAGCATTAACATCAGGATATCCATCATGGTTGTCTGTCATGGTTTTTGCAGGAATAACAACTGATTAATGAGAACCACCTAGAGGGCATCCTGTACAAAAAGAAATTGTTCCCTGGGCATCGTTGCACTTTAGAAATGGCGAGTAGACTTATGATCCGGATTCTGCGCCCACAAATACGTTGTTTAGTAAAGTACTAAAAAAAGTGGTGCGCAGACAGTTTTCCGGAGTTCATCACGGCCAAAGAGTGCCCCACACATCCGATGGACTACTCAATCTGGTTTATGTTGAAGAGTAAGGCTTGCGCAACATCCCACAAGGACACCGTTTCGCTTCATCAAGGCCTGGAAAGAGATTGATGAAGAAGTCCTGCGTGCCGCCGTGGATGCGTTCCCCAAGATACTGAAGGTGTGTAGTTTGTGCAAAAAGCCATTTTAAAATCTAACTGCTTTTTTGTGTCGCTGGTCGACAATAATGAATATTATGACTTTCGTCCCGTTTGCTTTGAAACAGCCGTTTGGGAGGACACTTGTGCCGAAGAACTTTTGCCGCACCCTGTTCTGTGGTATTGAAAGGTATTCTAAACAACGACGGCTTTCACCAGCATGCGATTGTATAAGCGAATCTGCAAAGAGATCTGCAATCGATTTTCAGGCTAGAAAGAAGACGGAATTGTTAGCGTAATGTATCGCTGTTTAGGCAGAAATAGTGGACGAAACGGATGCTATAATGGATAATGTACATAGAACTAGAAGAAGAGGAGCTCAGGTAATAGTCACTTTCGCACAGAAAGCTGAGTGACACGACTGTTGTCATGATGGGCTACTGTGCAGCATTTTTTGGGTTTCCTTCCATAACTGTCTGCTTTTCGTCCAGGTTCGAGAAGCTGAGGATAACTGGTTGCTTCAGGCGCGTGACGTGACCTGCTTCATGGACTCGGATGAGCCTTCACGTGTGATTAGTGTACAGATGCAGTTAGTAGCGATGCAGTGGCTTACCACTAATCACAAGGCTTTTCATTCCGACCGAATCAGTCAGTCTGTCTTGGAGAAACTGATCCGTCAGCATTGTCGCCGCGTAAGTTTGAATTGCTCTGGTAGAAATATGGGGCTATGGCACGTTGAGATTGGTGACACGTAGCGATGCAGTTTTCCTTTTTCAACAATTTCCTGCTCTTTCGCGTAGGGCTAGTGCGGTTTCAGCAAGTGCAGTGTTTCCTAATGCCATTCGTGTGAAGAAAAGCCGTATGAGTTCCTCTGTGCGAGATCTAGTAGTAGGCCGGGCCGTAAGTTTCCGCAATTTGGTGCTTCAAATGTTGCCGTCTTTATGAAAGTAATCTTCTAAACGGCTTTTTTAGACGCTTTGTTGCCGTTACATAGAGAAAACATTTTTAGAGCACATGAAATTCGTGAATTCTCTTGGAAGAATTAAAGTGCCCAATTTTCGTGTCTTATAAGGGACGTCTGTGTGAACTTCCCCACCCACTTTGGCACCAAATTGTCGCCTAGTACTCATGGACGGAAGGTCGGAGATACGTATCCTCCCCCATGCAATTAGTGCTGCTCGTTTTGCTGCTCTTACTTTAAACCGAATTCGAATAAGCTTTTAAAGTTTAGCTTAAATGTGGGCCAAAATTTCTTTAACACACGCAGATCACCTCTGAGATCGTCCAGCCATACCATTTACTTTGAATGTGCACTGCGATCTGTCGTCCCGACAGACACGGGCCTCAGCGGTTACCTCTGATTCCTTTCGTCAGTGAAAAAACAACTCGCTGTTTTTCAACAAATCAGCTATTCATTACAAAGAGCGGATTGTGGATAATAGTGTAGAATGGTCTGCGAGAAATCGTTGAGACGAATTGGCCTTCTGAAACCATAGCGATGCTTCTTGGTCCTCCAAAGTTCAAAAAGGAATTCAGGAGGCAACGTAGTTAATCGGAGCAGAACACACTGATGAGAATTTAGACGAATAGAGAAAAATCTGTTGCAAATGTGCCTGCTGTGGCGAAAAAAGTGTTCTGACCCATCCGAGCGGCAACTGCATGTAACCCGTCGTTAAAATTCTTCCGTAAGAAGAACTCTACAATTTTGAATTGAAAGCTGTGGTTCGTTCTGCTTAATCTGCAAACATACTGCTTTCACGAGATTATTCTTTCGAGTTTCCTGGAAAACATTACGTGTATAAATCGCATCATGTTCGAGGACTTTCTTGAGATACTTTCCATGGTTATGCTCGGCCATCGTCATTTTATCTCCTTGTGATGGGACATGCTCATCAGTGTTCAGCTTTCCACACATCTTTCGCTGTCTGATTCACCTTTCATTTGTCGTGCCTAATGTCTAATGTTTATTACATGTAAAAAAAACGATTGAGTAACTAGAACATAACACAGCACAACACATAACACAAGGTATGAGATCCAAAAGTGCTCGAAATGATAATAAAATCGAAAATTGGGAACTAGAAGAAGATGGCAAATTAGGAGATGGTATCAGTTGCTTTTAATTTTTAATATAGTTATCTAACTGCTTCTTGAATGGTGCAACCTGGTGTTTTTTTTGTTAAATTTACCAAATTCTCTACCTGCTCTGTTCAGGAAAAACATCTTATGTTCTTCTTGGCCTTGGGTACAACTAAATAGTTTTAAAGTTCCTCTGTCGTTGATTGTCGAACTGCTCGCGTGGGCGCCAGCCACGTCTCCATTCGTCCCTGTCGTGTGCCAGAGTGTTCCAGTGTATCATGCATTCCTTGAGGGATACGAACGACGTTATAGTTTTAAGTGAAGGCTTTCGCGAAGTATTCTGACCAACGCGTAGGTGGACGTCCTGTTGTTCTCTTGACATCCCCGCGGAATCCAGTCGGCCCGTGGCAGCCCTCGTTCAGCAGGTATTTGCGAAACGCGTTACTTGGACGGCCCAATTTATTTTGGACGACTTCGTCCGACAGCGTCGACATAGCTCGGAACTCCGGAGGCCTTCTCTCACTTGCGTGAATCATGTCACTCCGAGGATCGTCCTCCCGATTCTTCGCTGCGTGACGCTGATCGCATGTTCATCCTGTCTCCGTATGGCCCAGATCTGAGGCGTACATCGGCAGAGAAAGAGCGGTGGAGTCGAATAGGTGGTAGGTGGGCACGGAGTCGGACTTTCTTCTTCTCCTTCACTACTTCTTCGATGCTGCTGAAGGGCCCCAAGTCGCTCATTTTTTCCTGCCCGACGCCAGCCGCACTAGATAACTTGTTCGAGTTCGTTTCGCTACAAATAGGTACACGTAGCTGTAGCACACATACTTCGTTCCGTTGAGCAGTTGGAGTACCAGAATTCGTCTCTCGTTGTTCGTGACACCGCTGCCTGGATGGGACGAGACATGAGGTTAGAAGGGGCTATGTAGTGTCATGGCGGATTTGTGAAGCCTAACTTGGTGTTGAGTTCGGCTGCATATCAGAAGAAGTCGGGTTTGTGCGTCGAATGTGGTGGAACTTGGCGTTTCTCGTGGCAGTATCAGCTCACGTGTTTGCAGTGTAGCTTGTGAGGTTAGAAGGGACCATGTAGTCAGATCAGGCTCGCCTGAAGTCGAGGTCCTTTGGAAGGGAAGGTCTGTAGATTACGTGAGGGGATCGAGAAGGGCCCATGAAAAGGTGCGCTCTTAATACAGCTGTTTTTATGTTGTTTTCCATATTTACTGATCATAGGACACGCAGTAATGTCTCACCATCAGTTAATTGGGAGCCTTCCAAACTGGTTCCTTCCGGATCACGAGCAACGTTTTCAAGAACTGTCTTCTTGCAGACTTTTCGCCGTCCTATTCCTCTCCTTACCTCGTATAACTCTGGTTTAATTTGTTAGAAGCTGTTGTGGTTTCAGCCCACAAAGTAATTATTATTGCATTTTTGCCTTCTGTTTTCAAAATTTTGGCGTATCCGTTTCTGAGCTCCGCATGTGAACAAATAAGTGAGTGTCGAAGGAAAGCCCAGCAAACCTGAACTAAAGCTGTAATTATTAAAATAAATAGCATATTTCGTTTACCATTCGTGTTTAGGTGGAACTATCCCATCTGCCTGATATGTATGAGCCAAAGGCTGTGGTTCCTCGTACGGCAAAGCTTTACACCAAGCAAGAATATTCCGAGAAGTTCATATTGATTCTGGAAGGAAGAGCGCTAGTTACAATAGGACAGGTTTGTTCCTTACTGTGGTCATGATACACCAGAGTTCACTTTGTTAACTGATGTTGCTGCTAATGCGTTGAATGTGTCAGGACGAGATGACGTTCGAAGCGGGACCGTGGTTTGCCTTTGGCACTGAGATGTTGGAGCGATTAGTGGCTAAAAGTGAGGCTGACAGTCGTGCTATGGGTGACGTTGATCAGTCGAGAAACTCGCTAGTCAGCGACACTGGCAAGGTAAATCCGAGTTTTCCCGTTCCGTTGATTGGTCTCTTTATTGTTTACTGTTTTCAAGATGAAGCAGCTTAGCGTGATGCTGTTTTTCGCTTTTGAGTCATCTCAATCCTAATATTATGAGATATTGTAGTACATTCGTTCCAGAAACTCGGATTCATACCGGATTACACTGCGGTCGTTCGCGATGAGTGTACATTCCTTGAAGTAACAGCTCACAGCTGGATGCTTGCGTGTAAAAGCACTCTCATGAGCCGAGGAGGAACAAGGTAATTTCCTTACTGTTGGTCGGGACTATTACCAATTCCTCCCCCCCCCCCCCCCCCCTCCCGAAGAGATGAATCTCTTTGGGGGGGGGGGGGGGCGTACATGAAATTGATTGGTGATGCCACGCGAGAGCAGAATTCCTCCCGGCTGTGCCATCCATGAATACTTCACCACATACACGCGTTGTTTAGAGGAGTTTTCCGACTTGGAGACCGCACACAGCGATTTTGTTGCTGACTGGGTTTAGCTGTAGACATGTTTGATTGTAATGGTTTGAAGAGAGTCTCGACCGGAATTCATTTTTTCCAAAAAATTCTATCTTATAATGGTACATATTCATTCTGCAAAAATTCTGCATTGTCCGTGAAACTTTCACGCAGTTTGTGCGGCGTTTCTGTTGAATCATTCGAGGGGGTAGGGTGTCCAGAAAGTGGTTGACCTTCGAACGAAGTGTCTCTCGATTGGAAAACGGATTCGGTGATGATGTCCTTCCTTGAACGAACGCAGATCTTGGCGACAGTTGCTGGCAGTCCATTGCCTCGTAGGGACTCATCTGCGACGGTAGCTCGCAAATGACTACGATCAATTGGGTCCATGAATGCTTTACCTTCTCCAGCATTCTGCTGTGAACTTGTCCTAAGCATGGCCTCGAAGAATTTATAGAGAAAAGAAAAACCTGGCTGGGACTTATTTTGCAACCCAGCGAATAATTAAGTTATTTTCATATTTTCTGCCTTCATGGATCGGCTACAAAGTGATCGAACTATGCAACATAGTCTTTTGCTTTAATCTACATTTGATCGTATAATCTGTTTTGGTGACGGTGACAAGTGTTGCAACGTTATAGATCTGAGTAAATAGTTATCGACGGCTGCGTGGAAGAAGGTGTTTTCGTACTTGTTGCGAAGACCATTGAGATATACGGATACATCTTAGGGATTTTTGGAGGAAATGCTTATCTCGAAAATGAGGCTTTTGAACATGATGTCGAACCAATTCTCGTGAAACTTCTTTGATTTTTCTTTCTTTTATTCTCCTTCCAAATGCTCAATATCCTTATTCTCTTTTTTCTTTTACTTTCCTTCTTCATTCCTCTTTTATTCTCTGTTCTTTGCAGATACAGACCATGTTAGCTAACATGGATTTCCATGTAATAAATAAATAAACATAAATACAGGGTGGATGAAAAGTTCGGGTAATTTTTCGAAGTATTTCAGCAGTACGAAAAAACTACATAAGAGAAACAGTTTTGCAAACAAAAATAAAAGCAATATTATTAGATCAATAACAACAGAATACAACAGAGAAATTTACAACAAGTGCTCAAAATAGCCTCCTTTGGCTTCAATTTATTTTTCGCAGTCGCTCTCGGAAGTCGCTTGCGGATGATTGTACACTGATCCGCTGTAATGTCGTCCTAGGATGGCATCAACGCTGCTTTTAACTGCTCCAGAGCGGCTCATCTTTTGTAGAGATCTTCTGCTCCATGATTGACCACACCGAATAATCAACATTGTTGAGGTCAAGCGAGTTGGATGGCCAGATATCCTTTCTCCAAAAGCCTGAGAAGAACTCGCAAACGGCAATCGTAGCTTTGGCGACATGCGTAGGTGCCAAATTCTGCTGAAGAGAAAATACAGTTTCGCCAAAACGGCGCGTCCCCCTGCTTCGGTACGTCGCGGAGTACATATTTCTGGTAGCTGGCGGCGTTGATTTTGAAGTTTTGCTTCATGAAGACCAGTGGCGTCTTTCCGGCAGCGTATATCCTAGTCGACACCATCACTGAGGCTGGAAATTGACTGCGGCTGATGGTCCTTGCGGCCATCGTCTTCTGCTGGCCCTTCTTGAGCAGTAGCCGGCGGTTCTGACGCTTGTGAACCGGCTGGACCGTAGAGATCTTCTCGGCGGATCGGTTGTGACCATCATCGGCGACTTCTCAAAGCGACTGCGAAAATGTATTGATGCCAAGGGAGGCAATTTTGAGCACTTGTTGTGAATTTTTCTCTTGTATTCTATTGTTATTGATCTAATGAAGTTGCTATAATTTTTGTTTGTAAATCTGTTTCGTTTATGTTGTTTTTTTCGTACTGCTGAAATACTTTGAAAATTTGCCCGAACTTTTAAGCCACCCTGTATATACGTTTGATTAACCAACCAGGCGTCAGCGGCGGTGGTTCAGCCGGTCCATAACATCATCTGACATGAAAATTTCAATTGTACATGTGCATTCGTTGCTTATTACAGTGCTCCTTTAGGTAAAGTTCGATATTACGGCGAAATATGGCTGCGTGAACTGATGGTCGTGCTATGTGGCCGAAGTACATAGTTATGAATGCAGAGGATTTTGTTGTTTCTCGCTTTTCGAGCTCGCCAAGGGGATTACTGTGTGTTTGTGGTAGCGCAGCTGGAG
Source organism: Heligmosomoides polygyrus bakeri (assembly GCA_947359475.1). Classification (NCBI taxonomy): domain Eukaryota; kingdom Metazoa; phylum Nematoda; class Chromadorea; order Rhabditida; family Heligmosomidae; genus Heligmosomoides; species Heligmosomoides polygyrus. The sequence goes on from OX375870.1 coordinate 91,470,135, forward strand.
GGAGGTACCGCCTGTCACATGCAGGTTCTTGTTTCGGGTCGCGACCAGGCGAATTTGCGATGTCCGTGAATTGGTAGTATCGTATCGGGGAAGTATGAAGCACTGGGGGGCAGTCGTTCGGTACACCGTGCTGCCCGCCGCCCACTTCCCGCCCTGCCAGCGCCGCCCTATTTGGACAAGTTTGCTGCGCTTGAAACCGTCGTTAAATGGAGTGACATCGTCCAAAAACCTCACAACTGATAGGGGACGATTGGGAAGCGCATCTCGGGGAACTCTGAAGTCATTTTCCAGTCGGTTCGGTCATGGGGGCAGTTGAGGAAAGGAGAATATCCTTCTCTCTAGATTTTTTCAGTTTTCACGCCAATTCTTTAAATTTTCGGCATTTTCGGGAATTTTTGTTCCACATATGGTGAACAATGTTCTGGCTCTTGTCTAAAGAACGAAATCAGTACAGGATAGAGATGCAAGGCCAAGGGAAGTGATTAGAAATGCGATACCTCCATGTCAAGACAGAGACCCGGACATCTTGTCCTCGGCGCGCCCCTCGCCCCGCCCCTTTCTGAGGGAGGTGTATCCAACGACTCTCCGCCATGAAGCACTGACCTTTTCATCGGCCGGCCCCGAAAATCATTGTAGTTTCGCATTCGCAAGTATTGTTGGTCAAATACCCTCCAACACTTCATAGAAGTAGAATGCGTGGCGCATCCCACAAGGGGATCGATTAGCACCGTCTTTCATCCTTTACCCAATCTACATGTCTATTGCGGTACCGTCAGAGATGTTTTGCAGGCCGTCGTTCGCTGATGTGGATGGCTTAACAGATGGTCCTGGAGGTGACGAGGAGCCTGCGTGGAACACACCAACAATCGACCCACCGAAGCGGAATTCACTCGTTTCGCCGCAGGTATGTGATAGTCTGCGTTTTTCTTTAAAATGCTATTTCCATGTTTCACTAAGCCATGTAGGCACCATCACGTATAGGGTCAAACACGTTTTGCTGTTGGGGAAAGGGATGCACATAGACTGTGCTGGAAGAAGCACTTAACTTCCAGGCGTTCCCTTCTAATCGGTTACCTCTGTCGGGCTCCAAACAGCAGAAATTTGTTCATCTTAGAACCTTCCCATCATATAGCTGCTGTTACGGGGAAATTCATAATGATTCTGTGGCTACAAAAACCTATCCAAGCATTTGTTTGAGTTGGGACCACAAAGGCAGATGTGATATACTCGGAAATTAGTGCTGCCAACAGAGAAGTTTGTAATTTATCATATTATTTGCAACGTATTGGGTAAGCTAAGCTATCTTAGACAGAAATTTTTACGTATAAGGATTCAACGGTCGAAAGATTTAGGTGCAAGGAGGGTGCACAACGGTGTCTTGATATTGGAGACAGCCATTCTATGTTGTAAATAGAATGGATAGAGTTTTGATCATCGGTAGAACCCGACTTTCTTGTAAAGTGGTAAGGTATTCAACGAGTCTTGCTATTTCGTTGTTACAGCTGAGTGTCAGTTTCTGTGTGTCAACGTGTTTCAACAATGTTTTTTACAGTATTTCGAATACTCAATTGTCCAGCCGAATAAAATTGTTGTTGAGCTGAACATTCGGTGTTTGCATGAAATGATATTTTGTGTTCAGCGCTAAAATAACGATTTCTGGATTGCCCTAACAGTAGCGCTTCGCTTGATCTTATGGTAGCGCTGGTCTCTTACTAACTAGAGTATGTCGTCAATGTAGGAAAAATTCTGCTTGTGCAGTAGTGCTATCTTCTGTGTAACGATTTCACCCACTAGTGCATTTCAATTCTCTGCTGGTCTGGATGAGATTGGATTTTTTGGCTCTGCCTGGCCGTAGAGTTTCTTCACAAGAGTTTCATTTCTTGTGAACAACTACCTTTGTATGAGGTCGGGCCGAAAGTTTTGATGCATCAAATGGTCCCGATTTTATCTAACAAGGGAAGGGTTTCGAACTCCCATGAATCTTCAAGTTGAGACCAGGATCATTAGAAAGATCTCGGAATACTGATTACAAATATGGGTGTCAAAATTGCAAAATTAAATCTCTGAGCGAGTTATTTCCTGCCGAAATCGGGAGGCCTCACCACAGGCTGGTCGTGCGACACAGCTGGCGCGAGGGTGGTGAGTGATGGCGAAGAAGGCTCCGCCAGCTGCGGCGCCGCGCAGCGGTAGTGCTCCTGCTCATCAGGTGCGACGTCGTTGGTTCGGTTTCCGCTGCTATCGTTTTTTTGCAAATCATAATTTATCTTCGAAATGACCTTTTATTCCAAATTATTTTCTTTGTATTTTGTAATGTTCTTCCTCATCAAACATTCTACTTACCTTTTTGCTTCACTCATTTTTTTTGCTTTGTTCCACGAATGCCAAGGTAGTTAGAAACATCTCCAGTTGTTCAATATATGTTTGTACTCTTATTTGTGCAAAATAGTAAATAAAATGTCAATATAGCAATTTTTTGCCTTCAAGTATTTTTACAAACGTGGATGGTAGTTCTCATGGCTGTCGAAGATAAATTATGATTTGCAAAGGAACCGGCAGCAATGGGAACCGAACCAACGACGTCTCACGTGACGAGCCGGAGCACCACCTCTGCGCCATGGCCGCAGCTTGCAGCCTGTTCTTACGGAGCCCCCATGACTCATCGCTCTCGCGCCGCTCTTTCGCAGGTCATAACTCGCTCAGGAGTTTTATTTGCAGTTTTGACATCCATATTTGTAATCGGCATTCCGCGCTCTTTCTAATGATCGTGGTCTCAAATTGAAGTTCCATGGGAGGTCAAAACCCTTCCCTAGTAGGTAGGTATTTTACTAGACGATTTGGTAGGAACTTTTGGTGCCCCAATGGTTAGTCAAGATTTGTTTGAAAGCATGTAGAATGTGCATGTTTTGTAAAATTAATGAGCTTAAACAAGCCTCATTTTCGTGAGAGCGGAATAGTTCGGTTTTGCGTTCTAAAGCTTGTGGCTTGGAGCTCGGGTCTCTAAAACAGAACTAAATCGGAAATGTGGTTGGTGTCCAGAGCAACTGGTAAGCCCCAGTTTATACTTGTGCCGCTGCGCGGCGCGGCACCGCGGTCGGGATAGATATCGACTGGGAGGCGCGAAAAATCGATATCTATGGCGATCAAGGTGCCGCGCCGCGTGACGGCGCAAGTATAAACTAGGGCTTACGCACAAGCTCCAACGATCCTACTATATATAATCGGCCAATGTCACGTGTCCGTCACGGGGAGGGGGGACTGAAGCCAAAAGATGCCTACAACAGTGGGGCGCATGCCAGCCGGTCTTTCTTTGAGCTTAACCATGGGCGATTGCTGGCGAACTATATCCTTGGCGGCTGATCGTCCAAGTTTCGAGATATTCAAGGGGCAGGGTATGAATGGGGATCGAGTGGAGAGCGTAGGGATTCAGGAGGAGTGCCCTAGACGTCAGCGTGCATCTGGATTCAGAAGATGTGCTGAAGACGTCGTCCAACTTGCGTAGAGGGATTCAAAAGACGTGCTGAAGACGTCGTCTAACGTGCGTAGATGGATTCAAAAGACGTGCTGATGATGTCGTCTAACGTGCGTTGGAATTCAGAAGACCTTCGCTAGACGTCGTGAGTCACAACGTTCAGAAGACCTGCGCTAGACGTCGTCCAACGTGCGTAGGGATTCAGAAGACATGCTGAAGACTTCGTTCAACGTCATTCAGCGTCGTCGAGCTTGCGTAAAGATTCAAAAAGCGTGCTGATGATGTCATCTAACGTGCGTAGGAATTCAGAAGACCTTCGCTAGACATCGTGAGTCAAGATTCAGAAGACCTGCGCTAGACGTCGTCCAAGGTGCGTAGGGATTCAGAAGACTTGCTGAAGACGTCGATCAACGTACGTAGGGATTCGGAAGACGTCGTCCAACTTGCGTAGGGATTCCGAGTAAGGGCGACCAATAGGAAAGGATCAACAAAGGGGGACCATTAGAGGAGGAGCGTGAATAAGGGGAAGGGGGACCAACATTTTCCCTCAACATTATTCAGTGTGTGTCGGATCTCTGAAGACGGCTTACAGAAGTCTCGTGGCACGTGTGTCAGACTGCAGAAGGAGTGTCATAGACGTCGTGGCAATGTAGTGACACGTGAATCGGTACTCAGTGTCACATGTGCGTGCTTGACTCTCACTCCATTTCTTTGCCAGCACATAGGAAAATAAGTATTTCGGGAGGGGAAGGGGTAGAGAGAGAGGGACCACGGAATTCGTAGAAGTATTATTGCCGTTGGACAGTAAGCGGTGTTGACGAATACCGATTAATTTTGATTTTACTGGTTAAGCATCGGATTGGGACTCTCATTACCTGTTTCTCGACACGTGGAGAACGAGTGCTTCGGAGAATAAATCGCGTGCATGTGATGGAGGGTGGATGGGCTTCATATGCGCAGTGGAAATTCTGCCCTACCACATCCACTGCACTAATCTATATAGTTAGAAGAAAGTAGGAAGATTGGGGTTGTTCTATTGTCGGGGTTTGGTGGCGAAGCCCCCAACCAGACGTTTGGCGGCCGCTAGGCCGCTGAACCTCTGGTATTTTGTCATAATTTAGCCTAAGGTTTGTGATTCCGGAAGGTATACTTCTGTGAGCCACCTCCTTGCATAAGAAAAACGAAGAAGTTCACTATTCCTGGCTCCACAAACTGACGGCTCGACTAAGGCGTGATTTGTACTTCTGTCGCGGAGTGGCGCGGCGTTGCAAAAACGATCGTCAGTGATCCATATCGATCGTCTGCGCCGCCCAGTCGACGCTGGTGGATTTCATAACGCCCGACGCCCTTCGTCTGGAACATAAACCCAGGCTGAAGACGTGCCATCAGCAACCTCTGATTTCTTTCACTTTTGAAAAAGGGCGAACTTGTTCAAAAGAGTAGTCATGCATCGTAAAGAGCAAATCATTCTGAATAATATAAAACGGTTTGAGAATAATTTGGAGAAGAAAAGGGATCGTTTTTGCGAACTTGATGATCTGCTGCTGATAGTTCTCAAAGGATTCTGGGAAGCAAGGGCAGAATGTGCTGATGAGAATCTGAGAGCAGGGTATGAAGACGTCCATCGAAAACTTGTCCGGCTTTGTTATAAGAAGAAGCTCCACGTGTTTTTTTAAAAAAAAAACTTCCCTAAAGTTAGCTCGCCGTTTACAAGAGGATGCCAGAAATGCTTTCTGACAGCGCATGAATGTAACGACCCAATTGCCCATAACTAGAGAATTCTTACCACTGCCTTCCATTGGCAGAGAAATGCCAAATGTAATAGGTATTACATTAATTGAAAGGGTTACTTTCTACCACGGTTATGATTATTTGAATTTAGAGCCCGAAATGGGGGAAACTTTTGGAAAAGATGTAGTGAAAGGTCGCAGGAAGGGAAAATTTATAAGTTTTCTGTTCACTTTCAAAATATTGTGGAATACACTTATTTGTATTCCATCGCGGGAGAAAGGTTTTCGTAGAATTCTTTTGGTGGTCCATGTCACATCTGAGTTATCAATTTTTTCTGTTCACTTTAGTGCAGTGAATTGCGATGTCAACACTGTTCCAAATTAGTTCATGTAGGTTTGTATTTGAATCGTTTTAAATATTAATCTAGAACTTAGTTGTTGATTTAATATCTAGGACTAGGTAGATATACTTAATCTATACCGTGTTTTCAAACGTATTTTGCAACCGATGTATACAGTCATGCTCATTATTGGTATCATTTGCTCTACCGTTGATCATCATATTGACCGAGCAGGTGCCGTTGGCGCCACAATGATGCAGTGGATCCTTCTTGCTCGAGTGACACCAGAATCATATCTTCCGTTTAGGACCTTCACGAATAAGTCTAACAAACGCGTGGATTGGCGTTTTGGTGTCCTTTTGACGTCCAGTGGCGTCCATATAATAGCTATGCTCGTAGATCAAATTTTTCTATTGCCGCCCACTGTCTTTGCAGAAAAAAGAAAATTTGTGGAGATCATAGTTTAAATTACTAAGATCTGTTGTAAGTGAATGATTTTGAAAGGTCTTCCATCTTGAGCGGTAAACATAGAATACACAGGTGCGGTGTGCGTTACTGTGTTGTACACGGTATGTACAGGGTGCGCCATAAATGTGGTCACTCAGTAGAAATTGAATCACTCACGCAGAATTGGTCAGGGAGAAGCGAAACTTCCTCAGCAATTTCCTAACAATCTATTTAACAAGCAAAATGGATATCATTCAATATGGTCCCCACTACGAATGACAACCGTCAGACGCTTAGGGTACGACTTAGTGGCGGCATGCTGGGTTGCTTGCGGAATTTCCATTCACGTTTTTTCGGAAATTCAACGGCCAAAACACGCAGTTATTGCCTGAAAATGGTGAAGAGGCATACAGGGAGGAAAGGGGTAGTTTCTCTGATGATTTTGGCTGGAGTTTCTTCCACAGGACGGACTTCATTGGTTTCTGCTTTAAAAAACCAAGACCAACTCTGATATTTACCTTAACAATATTTTGAAGAAGACGTTGCTTCCCTGTGCTCAATAACACATTGGAAATTCAGCGTGGACCTTTCGACAGGGCGGAGCATACTTTTTCTAGTGACGATATCAGACCACGAATCGTAGTGTGCCTTTTAACGCAGGCTTCTTCCTTCAGAAGATACCAAACGCAGTGGTCCACAACATTCAAATCTTTTGAGTTTGCTGGCTATTCAGAAGCATGGCTGAAACTAGGAAAATTCCTCGCGCACCACTCCTGAGTCATTTTGGATTTGTGAACGTCTCCTCCGTTCTGTCGAGAGGTCCACGCTGAATCCTCAATGTGTTATTGAGCACACGGAAACAACGTCTTCTTCAAAATATCGTTAAGGTAATATCAATGCTGGTCTTAGTTTTTTTAAGCCGAAACCAAGGAAGTCTGTCCTGTGGAAGAAACTCCAGCCCAAATCATCAGAGAAACTACCCCCCCCCCCCCTTCCTGTATGCCTCTTCACCACTTTCAGGCTATAGCTGCGTGTTTTGCGGTTGAACGTCCGAAAAAACGCGAACGGGAATTCCGCAAGCCACCCTGCGCGCCGCCGTTGAATCCTACCCTAAGCGTGTGAAGGCTGTCACACGTGCCAAAGGAGGTCACATTGGATGATATCCACTTCGCTCGTTAAGCAGATTGTTTGTAAATTGTTGAAGAAGTTTCGCTGTTTCCTGAACGATTCCGCATAAGTAATTCGCTTTTTATTGAGTGACCATATATATGGCGCACCGTGTAGTTGGCTCAGAAGAGCAGCGCCTGGTCGCGAAATTCTTTGAGTTTAAAGATATTCCGTGAACTTCTGCACTGTTACCCACTGTATATTGCACCTAAATATACTGCTCATAATAGCATAGATAATCGATTTGGGTTGCGGACTGCTACCAAATCCGTGCATTAAACTGAAATTTCGGCCGACTTACCATATCATGTTCATGCTTGACAGGCCTTTTGCTGGTTAAATAACGCTTGCAAAGCTTTAAATGCCGGCCCCTGAGCGGTTTCGCCGTTGGTCAGGTGTCGTGTATGTCCGTTGGCCGATAATACCAGTGTGTTTTGTGTTTACGGTCAATCTTGGTAACAGATGCGTTCTAACACGTCGCTTAGGAGGTCTGATATTCTACCGCTGATTCTGTTCAGCTCGAGGTGGTGCGTCGCAACGGGAAGACACGATCGTCGAGCGAGTCGGAGCAAGTGGAGCTGCTCCCGCGCACGAACGTCGTCAACGGCTCACCGCTCTCTGACAGGTCTCTTCTCAGCTGTATATAGTGGACGGAGAGGGTGAGTCAGTCTACGGTTCTTCTACCTGGCTCTGCGAAACCGGTCACGGTAGTCGACTGCAACTAGGAATCGTTTCCGTAGATTAGATTGGATATTATCCAAGAAGACACTATGGTTTCTGTATTGAATATGGTGTATTTTTGACAAGGCATGTGTCTTCGATTATTCTGTTGTCGTGCTGCTGCTTAAAAATTGTACATTCCTTATGCGAAGAAGATGTTCTGGAAGATTCACATGGTCAGCTCATTCCATCATGTAGTTCGTTTCCTCTAGTGCATTTCTGTATGAGAAGAAAATGAAGAGTGGTGATTTTTAGTCGTTCTTGTATAATGCTATGTATAATTGTTACTGTAATTATTCTCGTGCGAGAAGTACCCCGTTTCTATGTGCCTAAAACTGATTGTTCTTTACGTTCTTTTACTATCACCTTGTGCAATTGTTAACGCCGTTGAATAATGTGCCCTCTTGAGTGTTTTCATAAATCTGGGCCTAGAAATGCGTGTATTTAATCGATTCTATGATTGTCATCTGATGTAGAAATTCCATTTCGACTTTAAATATTCTCTCACTTCCTTTTCCTTCTATAGAAGTAATAACTATGTATAGTGCTAGATCCATTATAGTTTTATCAGTTAGTTTATGTCTATTAAGTATGCTGTTATGTTATATTGTTTTAGGAAGCAGTTCAAGTCCAAATATAAGTAGTGATAAAATATCTCGCTTTAACTCGAATGCCTCGAAATTACTCCCTACCGTATAAATGCTGTCAGACGATCACCTTGTTATAATGCTCCGTTTAAGAGCTTGGTAGAAGGGAGGAGAGAGATCTTCGTCGGTGGCTTCCGGCCGATATTAAGGGCGTGGCCATCCTGTGATCCTGTTTGTGCTAAAGGAGCAACTGTTGAAACATTTCACACTAACGTTAGCCACGATTCGTTCGTTGACTATGGGCGCCCCAAATGTGGGCGAAATTGGAACGCAATCCGAGAAGGAGGTTAAACACGAGAAATTACAGTATATCTACCGGAGATCAAACAGTCGTGGTCTGTGTCATGGACCGTATCTAAAAATACAAAACCGGGAACAACAGCGGTCGCGCGCGGCTGCGCATGGCGCATTGCCAGCTCTGTCGGTTTGGTGCTTTGCCTGCCCTTTTCGCATTAGAGCTGTCCCAGCGTCGGAAAATGAGTGCTAGGAGAGGCTCGCAATAGAAAGAGCATTGAAGAAGAAGAGAAAAACAACACTATTTTGTATTTTGTGCAACCATAGCAGCATAAGCGTTGATGTTAGATCGTCCTCAAATGAATGTTCTGCAAAACGTACTTAACCAGCCTTAATAACATGTCACTAACATCATCAGAACCGATAAAGGGTGAAGGTTCCAGAAACTAGAGACTTCCTGAGCAAACCAACCTGAGATCGTGGTGACAGAAGAAATCGGGGTCATATCTGTTTGCGAACAACATTTAACTTTCTTGATCTGCTACATTTTGCTCACCCAAGTTATACCACTAACGGCTGGTAGGAAGCGTGCTGACATGCTCTTTGCGAAAATTGCGGCAGCTGGCAATGCGCCAGGCGTCGCCGTGCGCGACCGCTGTCGCTCCCGGTTTTGTATTTCTAGATACGGTCCTGTGTCATGCGTATCACCTGTCGTCCTGTTGATCATCAAATTCCCCGAGTGGGCGCTAGCGGCACGTCCATTCGTCCCTGTCATGTGCCAAAGTGTTCGAATGGATCCTCCATCCCGCAGAATCCAATCGATGATGGCTCTCGTCCGGCGCGTGTCTGGCATGCGCATTATGTGGTTGGCGCACGTAATTTTCGACAAGTTGGCCCATGCGACAGCGTCTCTGATCATCGGATGTCGACGAAGCTCAGAACTCAGGAAAACTTCTCTCACTTGCGTAAATCGTGCGCTCGGGGCATCCTCCTCTCGCTTACACGCTTCGGGACGGTGATCGTAGGTTCATCTTACTTTCGTAGGGCCCAGGTATGAGGCCTATGTTGGCGCAGGAAGCATATAGTTCGGTCGAATAGTGGGTACGGAGCTGGATGATCTTCACCTGCACGACTTCTTTGACGCTCTTGAAAACTTTCCAAACTGCTCTCTTCTCCACCTATATACACATAGCTAGAGCAATCGGAGATGCTCACCCCGTTGAGCGAGAATGGGGAATCAGAAACTCGTCCGTTCCTATGAACATCGTTTTCGTAAGATTCAGCTGCAGTCCAACGTTCCCACATACACGATCGAAGTCGGCCAGCATGCACTCCACCTTTCTAATGCGCGGTGTTATGAGCACGATGTCGTCAGCGAAACGAAGATGGTGCAGCTGCGGGCTGTCTACCTCCACTCCCATGTTTTCCCATTCTAGATCGCGCATGACGTATTCGAGGGTGGCGCTGAAGAGCTTTGGGGCTATGATATTTCACCATTCTACAACGACGACACCGTTGTAGAATGGTGAAATCTTGGCCGTGAATCCACTGTACAGCTCTCGGCAGCAGGCAGATCGGACGATATTTGCCAATGTCGTGCATGTCTTCCTTCTTGTATAGCAAGACGGTCTTGCTGGTCTTCCACTGAGATGGAACCTCGCACTCCGGCAGGTAGCGTGTGAAGAGCCGCGCCAGGGTGTTGATGAGCGCTGGCGGGAGGTTCTTCGGGTGTTCGGGTCTGATCCTGTCGGGACCGGGTGAGACGTGCATACCGTTTGAAACATTACTTTATTTCCAAGCTTTTCCTAAGACCCTCCTTAAGTGAAGAGGAGAGGAAGAGAGCTCGTACTGAGCGTGTTGCGCGCCGTAATACTCGATTGATAGCAATGAGTGAACCATCTGCTGACGTTGTCGTCTCCCAACCTCAGTCGAGTAGTGTTTCAATTGTTCGAGATTTCAACAAAACCTCTGCTTCTAAACCGACAAACGTGTAGTTCTTCTTCGGAACCAAGTACAGTGCCTGTCATGTTTTATGACTAATATACGCTCGGTGGTTAAAAACTTCAACGCTTTGTCGTATACAGTTACCACGCAAAAAATGGATTTAATCATTCTCACCGAAACTTGGCTCTCTTCGACTGTTGATGTGGCTCCCATCTATGGTTATGGAGGTTTGCGGTACGTGTTGATGAGGTCAGACCGCACAGACAAAAGGGGAGGAGGAGTAGCTTGTTTTGTATCAGAGTCCCTCTCTCCGGTCATGGTTTTTCAAGAGTCTTGTCCGGACTCTTATGAAATTCTTTGCATTGATGTTTCATCTCAAGGTTCTTGCATACGAATTGTGGTTGTATATCGAACACCCTCCTGTGTTACCGCAAAGGCCGGCCAATTATATAAAGCTATTAGCGATCTCATATCGTGTGAGCAACCAAGCCTCATAGTTGGTGATTTCAACCTTCCTGAGATTAACTGGGTCAATGGTCCCGCTATGAAAAAGGTCAGCCCTGTCTCGGGTGGCCTTGTTGAGCTTTGCTGTACTCATTCACTCAAGCAGCACGTCACCGAAAAGACATTGGGTAGGAATGTCTTGGACTTGGTCTTAACGAATACCAACGGCTTAGTACGTGACGTAGCGGTAAGATCTCCGGTGGGTAATAGTGATCACAATTCAGTTAGTTTCAAACTCAACATAGAATCTCCAAAGCGTAAGTATGTCATGAAGAGAAATTTCAAGGACGCCAATTATGAAATTATTAAGGACTATCTTGCCAATGTGGATTGGTTCGGTTCATTCAACAATGTGAGCACGGTTGATGAAATTTATGAGCTCTTTATTGCTATTCTTCAGCACTGTATTACTCTGTTTGTACCAATGAAAAAGGTTCTACTCAATCGGGATCGATTTCCTCAGTACCTTTCAGATCTTGATAGGAAAAGAACTACGGCGTGGGAAGTTGCTTCAACAAGTAACGATCCGGAACATTGGGCGTTATTCAAAAGATTGAATTCGAAATTTGAGAGGATGCTTGGGAAGTATAATAGCTCGGTTGAGAAGAAAGTTGTTGCATCTAATGATAAGAATGCTTTCTATACACTACTTAATTCTAGGCTTAGGCCTAAGCGAAGGTTGGGCATTCTGTTGAACAAAAACGGTCATCCTGAGTATGACGATGAAGCTAAGGCGAACCTGCTAGCGGATTATTTCGAAAAATCATTTATAGCTGATGATGATTCAAACATTGAACTCAGCCAGGTTTCTTATCCTGTGATGCGAGACTCTGTTTGGTTTCATTCTGATGACATCCTCTCTCATCTCCTACACTGGCCTGCATCTTACTCTACCACACCGGATAATATTCCATTAGTGTTTATCAAGAAGGTGGCTGGTATTATTTCGCGTCCCTTGGAGTTCATATTTAATCTAAGTTTTATGAGAGCAGAGGTCCCATCTAGGTGGAAAATTTCTTTCGTAACCCCAGTCCCAAAAAAAGCGCCTTTTGAATCTCCGGAGAATTACCGACCTGTCAGTATAACGTCTATTTTTGGACGTCTATTTGAAAAGATACTCAAGCGAACTATAGTGCGGCACCTTGATGAGAAATCTATTATTTCGCCCCTCCAGCACGGCTTTGTAAAAGGCAAATCAACTACTACTGCAATGATTCAAGCCTTGAACGACTGGACTTTCAATCTCGACAAGGGTCACTCGGTTGACGTCGTGTATCTGGATTTCGCGAAGGCATTCGATAGAGTCTCGCATAGGAAACTTCTTTGGAAGCTGAGTCATGTAGGAGTTCACTCCCTAATTATCAGATGGATTGATGCGTTCCTAACGAATAGGGAGTTTATAGTCCGTGTGAATGACAGTTTCTCAAATGCAAGACCCATAACTAGTGGCGTTCCGCAAGGAGGGGTTCTATCCCCTGTGCTCTTCAATATCTATACACATGAACTTCCTGCCCTGATCACCGGCTCCGGTGTTAAGTGTTGTGCTTTTGCAGACGATGTGAAATTGTACACTTGTATTACGTCTGAGGCGGATCATAAATTAATGCAGGACGCTCTTGCTGCTGTTTCGCAATGGTCAATCAAATGGGGCCTACCTTTATCGAAGGATAAAACCTGCGTGCTGCACTTAGGTTCTCGAAATGAGAAGCTTAATTACTACTTAGAAGGGTCATGCATAGGGAAGGTCGAGCAGGTAAAAGATCTAGGATTTCTTGTCACCCAAGATCTTAGTTTTGACTCTCACTGTCAGATGATTGCTAGGAGAGCTACTGCCCTAATGTACAAAATGTTTCGAGTTCTCAGCACAAAAGACACGACGGTGCTCATTCGTGCCTATAAAACATACGTAAGACCAATAGTTGAGTATGGCACACCGGTTTTCAATCCGCATAAAACCAAACTAATAGCTTTGCTTGAAAAAGTGCAGAACAATTTCACACGGAAGCTCATGGTTAGAGCCCTAGGTTTCCTCTATGATGGGATTCCATCGAGTTTTGAGCGAAATGCAAATTTCAAGCTTCCTACCCTTGCACTAAGAAGAAGGAAATTTGACCTTATTTTCTTCCATAAGATTCTTAGTGGTGTAAGTGGGCTTGAACTAGATCAATTCTGTACCCGCAGGCAATCAATAACAAGGGGTGGGACCACTTCAACAGTATTTCCGCGAGCCAGACTAAATCTACGCCAACGATTCTTTACAATCAGAGCTGGAACCGATTATTTCCGGCTAAGTAGAACTAAAAAGCTTCCGAGCGGTACTCGTGCTTTCAAAAACGTGATAGAACGATATTTGGTTCCTTAGTAGTCTCAGTTTTTGTTGTTTGTTTTAGCCAACTAATCAAGGTTCACTGCCTTTTTTTTAACTATTGTGCTTCACTTTCCTCGCATGTTTCTGTTTTAAAACTGTGGTACTAACACTTTTCACATGGCTTTACTTTTTTATTGGTAGTTTTACAGATTATTTTTCCATGTACTTAGTGTGCATGCAATAAATAAATAAATAAATAAATAAATGTACGCCTCTTCAGCGACGAGATGGCGTCTCGTATCTCAGAAGGGAGAACAGGGAAGACGACGCATCCATCCTGCGGAAGATGGCATGAGGGCAAGTGGACATGGCTATCGTATGTCCAGATAGTCATGCTAGTCTTTCACATTTTGCGCACACTGAGGCTTTAGCAGCCCCTCCGTATTCATCGCTGCAGAAATGGGGGCTCTTTCGAGGTCAGCGGAATGAGGCCCATTAGTGCTGCTGTTTTTTAATGGAGTACACACGGGTAGCTAGTTAGTTGTGCTCGACTGACCTAATTGTATAGGCATTCGAATGATTTTTATTCGAATTTGAAAATTCGAATTCGGATATTCAACGAATGTATTCGAATTCGCATATTCGAAAAATCGCGTTTTTCGAATGTACTCGAATTCGAAAAGTCACGTTTTTCGAATGAGTTCGAATTGGGGTATTCAGAAAAACCGTCTTCTTCGAATATATTCGAATTCGAATATTCGAAATTTGTGAGCATTCGAAGCCATTTGAGAATCCGAAAAAATTTCGAGCACAACTAGGTGAGGGTCTGCTGGAAGCGGCTGCGTTTGGGAGGTAGCACTTTCTGGAACGTAGGGAACTCCTGCTTTCTGTAAAGACGTTAAAGAAGAGAGGAAGGGCTATGGCTGTGTAGTACAAGAGCCAGTCATACTCCGTTTCCTATAAAAGCGAGGCATTTTCGCTATAACACTGTTCAAGTCGTAGTGTCTTATCAGATTAGATTCCAACCATGGACTTCGGGTCCATTTGCTTATAAGTAACGGCAAAGCTCTTCAACGAAGCCAGAACACAGACTGAATGCCATTCATGAGCCTCCAATGTGCCTTTTCTGCACCAGATCGCCTTTGTGTTACTTCTTCGTCCGTGCTAGTCATTCTTTTACCGACTAGAAATTTCGGTATAACCTAAGGAATGACAGATACCAATGAGCAAGAGGTGGTAGGAAGAAAGTGAAGGTTCCGTCTTGTAGGAAACAGATCAGTGCACAATTCTTTTGTAATAGGGCTGCTATGCTCTTAAATAAGGCGTTCAAAGAGGACTTCCTACGCCTAACTCTTGGCTCTTTTAAAGCTAAGACAAGTAAGGCTGTGGCAGAGGTGTCCTGATTTTCTTTTCTTTTGATTCACTTTTATTCTGTTTTATCCAGTAAGTAATGATGCTCTTTTGTCATTTGCTGTTCTCTGGTTCAATTATGCTGATGTTTCGTGTTTGTTTTTGTTTGCTGTTTTATACGTAGTCTTCGAGCTATGTCCAGAATAAAGTAAAGTAAAAAAGCAAGATCTATAATAATCTAGCTCTGCCCATCCAGGGCGTTTCTCTCTTCTCGGTGCACGAATTCTTAGGGAAGCAAAGAGTGTTTCATTGCCATTATACCTTTGTCATCGTCCTTAGACCTCGAGTGGATGGAGCAGCCTTCGCGGCGCTTGAACAACGGCATCTGAGATTGGGCACCGACTTTCACAGCCTTGGCTCGGTCCTCAGTTCGCCCTCGCCTCGCCGTCGCCCTCAGCCTCAATAGCGCTTATCTCGCACTGGACTCCCCACGCTCCATTAGCCCTGATTTAAAATAAGAAAAGCGGGAGTATGTCGGCCACGGGACAGGAGATCCATTGATCGAAGTCGATCTACCACAGTTGCTAATTACCGATCTTCATTCGCAATTAACCAACTGATAGTAGAGTAATGACAGTCTGACGTCTTCGTTTATACCGCTCTGCTGAACGCAGTTTACAGTGGGTAATGAAAAATAAGTAAATGTCAATCATTGGATGACCACAGTAAATAAGAGTGTTCGTTTGATTATTCGAATATTCGACCATTCGAAATTCGAATTTTCGAGAACCGAATAATATTCGATCTTTCGAAATTCAAAATTTTGAAAATCGAATATTATTCGATCATTCGAAATTCGAAAATCGAATATTATGCGATCATTCGAAATTCGAAATTTTGAAAATCGAATATTATTCGATCGTTCGAAATTCGAAAATTTAGAAATCGAATATTATACGATCATTCGAAATTCGAAATTTTTCCCAAGTACAAATAGTGTATAGTGTAGACGTCTATAAAATCACAAGTGCACATCTGCTTTTTTCATACACCGATTTTTAACAAGTCATCAGCTCGCTAACTTGTTAAAAATTGTTTGCACTTTCGTATCCCAGAGCCGTCCATCTTTAACTGTTTGTTCTCATTTGTAAAGATACTAATGAAAATCTGCCATTTCACCACAACCTTTCCCATTGCATTCCAAAACGTCAACAATGAAATGAGAGATAGAGCTACATAAAATGTCGCCTACGGAATACACGCGTATCATCTTGCGTTACACCATCCCCGAGTGCACAGTGGTCACACCTTTAGATCCTCGTGGGTCGTCATTTTATTGCTACCGTTCACACAAAGCGAGGTTCGATTTGGCAGAAGAGGAAGAACGGAGACGCGCGCGTCAGTGTGAGAAAATCAACAAGTTGCAACAACTGCTTCGTGATCGAATACATAGTGCAAAGCGGCAGCATATTCTGCATCACAGTTGGTTTCTTCTTAAAGCACATAGAACGACAGCTTCATTGCATATCAAAAACATAATGCTTTGTTCAATGCATATATCTATGGACATCGCACCACTCCGTGTGATGAGATTTGCCCTTCTACCCTTATCTCTTCAGTGCTGTCAGATCTCATTTGATCTGCAAGAGGACGTCGAGGTGTTTCACGACCATGGCAAAGATCTCGTCGATGGTTCCTTCAGCCTTGATCTGAAGCGTAGTGTTTATGAGAAAAAAGACAGCATTGTGATAGCAAGCAATTCTGTTCAATTTCTATTCAAGATACTCACTAGATAGAATACAGATACCTCACGATTTGTCAAGAGTCAGCTCACCATTCGAACAGTTTCAAAGTAAAGCACTTACTTCCTTTACTACAACACCGCTCAAATTCTTTGCAAAAAAGACGCTTTGCGACGGATTAATCCGCCACAAAGCGTCGCATTGCCGTAACTCTTTTCAAAGTTACCTGTTTAAAATCTAACTACCACCATTAGAAGCCCCGTCTCATTTTCTATCCAGCGATCTGAACATCGTCTAAAACGATTCGCGCGGCACTAGTATCCGGGGTGATCACTGATAGACCGCTGCGTAGGAGGTGTGAATACTGTACACAGGCGATATACGACATGAGGAGTGCCGCGAGAGGTCGCAGGGCCAGCGAGCGGCCCGCCGCCGTGTCCGCACTCGGGCCGAAGCGCAGCCCCAAACTTGTTTCGGCGGCCGAAGAGGTGAAAATGGTTTTCAGTTTGAATACGGACAATATTACATCTGTGGAAAGAGCTGAGAAATGCTGTCCACTTGATTTTTCGAATAAACTCATCCATAAAGAGGTATGCGACTGAAACAAAAATTTTTGTAATTTTCGTTAAACTTTGGCCGCAGAGAAATCTACTTTGAACGGCCAAAATCTTTTCGTTCTTTCTAGATTTGAATGTGCTTGTGGTCTACTGTAGACCACAAAAAACACGGCTTTCGTACTTATCTCGTACAGCAGCAACTGAAGTTCAAAATAGGAGAAGTACTACGCCGCATATTGAGACTAGACCAATCCCTTGTTGGAAAAAAGAAAATCTAGTCATTTCTGTTCATTTCTCAAAGCCATTTTACATGTTTTACAAAGACCATCGTTCCCTCAATGGAATAGTAGAATACCGTCCTTTGTAGCAGGCTACTAGTCGAGTAATTCTTAACTGAATCTTAGGTTTCCATGCGTTTGCGCTTATCTGAAATCGGGCCTATGTTATTCAAATTTAGCACTATTTAGTACCACTATGACACCTGATGCGTAACAAATACAGATCTACTGAAAAAATAGAGGATCTCTGAGTTTCGTTGAACCTCGTCAACGGAAAGCCTTAAGGACATGCCAATGGGGATCTCGGAGGAGTCGTAAATCAATTAACGGAGCCGAGGAAGCAAAAGCTTCATAACTAGGTCACTGTGCAATCGTTTTAGACGATGTTTAGATCGCTGAATAGAAAATGAGACGTGGCTTCTAATGGTGTTAATTAGATTTTAAACAAGTAACTTTGAAAAGAGTTACGGCAATGCGACACTTTGTGGCGGATTAATCCGTCGCAAAGCGTCTTTTTTGCAAAGAATTTGAGCGGTATTGTAGGTCCAAGGAAAGTGTTGTGGATACCCAACTAGATCTATGTCTAGATATATTAATGTACTACTGTAATATAATACAGGTATTATAATATAGGACATCTCGATTTGCATGATAAGACTTAAGATACTTAGGTGAGCAATATAAGATAAGCGCCACTGAATATCATCCACGGGCATAACCTAGCGATATCGTAAAGAGGCACTCATGAACGTAATCTCCCGTGGCGCTCGAATGCGATACCGCCTTTAGGTTTACACTTGTGACACCGATTGCGGACAGAATGTCACCATATCGTGGCTACGCCCACTGAAATTGTGTATATATGTACACGATGCATTGACCACTATTGGGGGTTCTACTATAAAATCGTGAGAATAAACCTTTGTTCCACTGAATACATAGTAATGCCACCCCATTGGCAATCCACCAAAGAAAGCCTATTTACAGAAAATCTAAGTTCAGACACTGGCTAGAAAAATAAGTACAGACAACCAACCCTTATGAGCTTCTTCTTCTTCTCGTAATATTCAACAACGGGAGCTGTAGCAGTGACAAACGTCTTCAGGCGCTTCTTGATGGTGTCCATATTGTCGTCAGCTCGACCGCTGTAATATCAGGATGACAAGGCGAGACCAACAACAGGGGTGTGCGTAATTACAATATACGATTTACAATTTTATGCTTTACGGCGATTTCGGCAATTTTTATACGATTTACGATTTACGACATTTTGGGTCGTAAATCGTGAACTTTCGTAAATGTTACCGATCAACGGGTAACTGACGTCACGTTATCGCCACTGTACCTTCTTCTTCTTCTCCCGAGCGTTTAGTCCCGCGCAGTCGCAGGGTCCGCTGTTCTTATGATCCGTCGCCACCTCATCCTATCAAAGGCGTCGTCTGGCATGGCGCCGACTTCAGCGAGATCTTTCTTGATGACATCCTTCCACCTTTTCCTTGGGGCTCCTCTCGGACGCTTTCCGGGTGCCTCGAAATCTAGGGCCAACCTTATGGGGTGATCCTCTGGTCTTCTGAGGACGTGTCCATACCACCTCAGGCGCTGCTCCCTCATCTTCAGCTGGATCGGAGCTGTCTTCATCACTGCCCTAACATCCTCGTTTCGCACCCTGTCCCGACGGGTCCATCCACAAGCCCACCTGAGCATCCTCATTTCCGCCGCGTGCAATTGCCGCTCCTGCGCTTTACCTAGGGCCCAGCACTCACTGCCGTAGAGGAGGGCAGGCCTCACCACTGTTCTATAGAGCTTTCCTTTGAGTGTGATTATCAGTGTTATCGCCACTGTACCAAGCTGTTCAAATGGCGTGACGAGCCTGGGTAGGAAAGTGTGTCCACTCTCCTTTCTCAAGTAGCGCATCCCCGCTTTGTTATAGCGTTGTTTTTTAATGTTCTGGTGTGGCACTATGACAGATGGCAGTGTTGCGCGCCGTTTGTTCGAGTTCAAAGTAAATTTATTGAAACATTTGGCGAAAGATTTTCGGCAACATGTGGCCGAAGATTGTTGT
Source organism: Heligmosomoides polygyrus bakeri (assembly GCA_947359475.1). NCBI lineage: Eukaryota > Metazoa > Nematoda > Chromadorea > Rhabditida > Heligmosomidae > Heligmosomoides > Heligmosomoides polygyrus. The sequence continues at coordinate 91,489,635 of OX375870.1, forward strand.
GAGGAAGGTGAACATTCTTCCGTCCTGGTCGTTTCCGCTGCGTGGCTTCACTCATGTTTTGCAGTTGGACAGCGTAGACGTTCGCAGTCTCTGAGGTGCCGGCTTCAAGGAACTCGTGGTAGAGCATTCCCTCGAAGTTCCATCAAGTGCATAGCGTTCATTACTTTCTTCAGGTGGAGGTCGGACTTTGATTGCTTCGAAGGTGATTGGGGAAGCCACTGGGTCTTCCCGGCGTGGTTATCCTAGAAGACCCGGACTCGTCTACCGGGACTACGTTTCCCCACAAAGTTCTTAATACGAAAAGAAGGAGAGACTGAGCGATGCACAGTCGCGACAACCGGTCCTAGTTCCGGAGACCATGGGGCAGTCAAGTCGAGACCACCTTTATATTTTAGACTATTCTGGAATGTACGACTTATTGTTCTAGAATGTCAGGGCTAAGCCTCTGACGCTAAGCCAGAACGTAACAGGTTTTGATAAATATTGAAAAATGATTGAAAATTTTGATGGACTTTCCCGACAACCTAATAGAAAATATAAGAGCTTTTGGTGCGTCATATGATAGAGTTGCTCCATGCAATAGCTCAATACGCGATGTTTATTGGGCTGCATTCGCAGTTCCTGGTTTCTCCAATTAATGAGCGGTGAAATGATTTTTTTTTTGTTCTGATACACTTTTTACTATCGCCTCTGCTAAATCCTAGATTTATATGCATCTAAGGATCTGCTAAGAGGTTGGAAATTTGAATAATTCATTCAAACGATGAAAGCTTTTTGCTAAATCACCGTGAATATGTCAAGGCTTCTGAATCCACTTCCTCAAATTCTCGGCTTTCTTAAGGCGTGAAAAGTTTGACTTGGGAGGTCTTCTGACCAGAATGAAAATTAAAAGTAAAAAAGAAAAAAGTTTAGCAAGAAAACTGCCCAGGTTGGGCCGAAAGCAACACGAGAAGTAAACGAATATTGGACCATTTTGTATTAGCAGAAATACCTACATCATTTCAGTTGTACTACAATACACGTTAGGTAACTCTTACGATTTACCGTTTACGATTTACGAAGGTTTTCTCGTAATTACGGTTTACGATTTACGAAATTTCGAGTTTCAATTACGTACACCCCTGACCGATAACATCCAGCGGCTCACCTTCGGTCCTTTGCATCAAAAAGGGGTTCAGAAAGGCGGAAAGGCGTTCCCTACTCCGCCGCCAGAAAGGGGGAAGCAAGGGCGCGCTAAGCGTTCATTGTGGAGGGAGATTTTCGGGTACGTAAGAATAGGGCTCCATGACACCTTTGGGGTTTTTAACTTCGCTTTGATTGCCTGTCCTTGGTTGCCGTTCGTATATTCTTTTGTCTTTTTTTTTTTTACAAACATGACAGAGCACCAATCCCTATTAGTCCGTACATTGTATTAATCCTTCTGTCCTTGCTTTGGTCTCTTCCGAGGTTTTTGGACATCGTCACGCCAATTATCGAATCCGTAAATTGTCGCGCGGTTTTCTCGAGCCACAAACTCGTACAAATAGGGCGGAGCGGGAAGTGGGCAGCGAGCGGGATCGTGTAGGGAACGCACGCCCCCCCCCCCCCCAATCAGAAGTGCTTATTTGTGCAAGGAAAGAAGAAATCTTCGACGAATCGACAGAAAAGGTACATGTCTTCTAGCACTGAACTCCCCCTGGCAGGCAGTTCCGATGATCGCATTCGAATATTTTGAACCCTGGCGCATTTCTCACCCTGTTGTTTTCTTCATGAATATTTCTTGATCCTCCATTATAGTGTTCACAGCGTTCTTTATCGAACTAAGAAATGCGAAAAAAACCAACTCCCTTCATATTTAACAACAGTAAAGAAACACGAAGCTCACTTGCGACCTAAAAAAAATTTCTTGTAGCCTTTTGAAGATTTGTTAATCCTCTGCACAGGATGTCCATAGATTGAACAGCGCCAATAAAAATTCTCATTATTTCAGATCCATGTTTCAATAATTGTTTTCAGTGGCAGAAAAACGAAAATTCAGTAGATTGTTAATGTGAAAAGATTGCACATCGCACTCGCCTAGAATGTTTATCTAACTGATACTGTAAACTGATACTGTGAGGATCAACACAATCGGCCTAGAAATACTTTGTTGTTGTTTTTTTTTTTGCTGTTGTTTTGGAGAGTAGACTTATGTCCAACTCTAGATAAACAGAATTGTCGCTATTGATCAAAAACAGCAAAGTATAGGGAATCACATAGGACATGCATTCGCATAGCAATCAGAAATTTTTAAGCTTTTTTACAAATAAAATCAGAACGAACGTTCAACACAGACATTCACGCACCTCAAGAATTACGAATTTTATGAACATTGGTAGAGCGCAACCCAGTTCTGGATGTCCTGTACACGGGATAATCAACTGGTCATAGAAAGTATAAATGAATTTTCAAGGCGGCATTTTATCTTGACCTTCTTAAAGGGTGTCTAGTTCATTTGAGAAAATGTCCAATTTCGTTTCAGCCCAGTTTGACGTGAAAATTGCGTGGACAGTAAACTGTACACTTCATAGCAGTTGTTAGCTTTTCGGGGCCAAGCTGATCACCACCCAAAATAAAATCCATTTCCTTCATATTGAACTGCAAACCTTTCAAGATGACCAAAAATTCGATTTTCAACATTTCCTTGAGAATTTATTAAACGTCTGGGCAGGCTGGGCGCGTGGAACGCAGTTTAAAGGAGGCCATCCGATTCGAAGTTCCCCGTTCGGATTTCCCGCCTAGTCCAACCAAACCCTCGATCCTTCCAGGATCGGTGAATTGGTACATATCAGACTTGCCTGGAAAGGACAAAACACCGACTTGTCCACCGGCTGGCCACCGCAAGTCATTTTGTAGGCTAAATATGCGTTCAATCGCCTCCAAGACATCCCGTAGTTCTGGATGCCTAGCGCATCCAGAACGAATTGGTTAACGACGTCGTTTATCTCCTTTACCCTTTCTCATTAATTCCTTTTGGACCAAAGTTTGGATGAATAAGGACTAGCGCACATCCATTGCCTTGCAGAGTCAAAAGCTAGAACACCCCTCGTGTACGTTGAACGAAGAGAACACACTGGGTTTCTCTGGCATGGTGTAAGTACAAGTGAAGACGTTGATGGCGGCCACTGGAGAGAGGCGATGATTGGTGGGAGACGGCTGATGAACTTCTAGTGGGAAAAGAAACGAACCGAACCTTCAAGTGATGACTCCTGCCTTCTGAATCACGCGTTTCCTGCGCTGTTTAGTATGCGCAAAACAGCGGACGAGACTTTATTCATGCGCACATTTACCAGCGTGAACGTGCGTTGCTTGAAGCGGATGATTTCCAAGTGAACATGACCGCGGGAAAGAAGGGCATGCTAATGAGCATCGTTTAGCCATGGGTACACATATCTTTTCGAGTTCCTGCTACATTCTTTGATTAAGAATGATGGCATCTACTGTAGTGTTTTCTATTCAAATTGATAGAGTTGGTATATAGCGAGTGAGCTGCATTTATCTGACTTATATCAATACTTTTCAAATCAATATGTACTTGTAAATCAATACTTTTGAATACTTCTAAGCAAGGTTGACGCTTTTGAAATTAAACTGAACATTCTCCCAATCAAAACGAGCTTCTACTGCATCAAAATAGACTATACGAACGGTTAGAATAATTTTTTGTTTCAGGAAAATTTAGTTTGACTTCCTTTGTAGTTTTTTAAAATTCACCTGCCCCAACAATTGAACACATTGCCTGGAATTTTATACATCTTTGATTTTTGAGATAAAATAATGAGAATTATGTAATAATTTGCTTCGGGCAAGTAGAAAACATCAATCATTTAATGTATTAAAAGAACAGATCGCGTCATGCAGTCGACCGTTGTGATTTTCATTTGCTTGATGATGTATGCATATGTTGTTTGCTTGAAACATCGATGTCAGTATATATATTTTTTATAGTTATCCTTGTTGTACTGTTTACATCTGTGTTATTCTGCGTGAACAGAATTTTGTATCAATCAAATGAAAGTCGCAACTATATTTACTATGTTGATTCTTGTTATTTGTTTTGTTTCTTCTGATTACAATGACTTTAACTTATGGTCTTTTGCGTTGTTTTCCTTAGGTTTTCCATGAATAAAAAATAAACAATCGTGTCCTCGTTCAAAGACATCCTAGAAGCAGAATGTACGGATCATTCCAAAAGGTTGATCGCCACCTTCCTGGATGTTCGAACATTGATTAAGGCTCCGTTTATAGTATTTCCGACGCCGAGCGGCGCGACGCCACGTATAATGGCCAAATTGATCGATCTCGTCGCTCGATCAATGTGGCTACAATACGTGGCGTCACGTCGCTCGTCGTCGAAGTACAAAAGGGCTTTAAGGCTTTCCAAAAATTTCTAAAAAAACATTAATGTACAAGTTTTTTTGTTATTGATATGCTTTTAGGTTCATTCCGAAGTGCAGAGAGGACAGACCTCCCTCCGTGTTGTACAAAGAGATTATGTCATGCACTCACTCGTCCATCATGTCACAATGTTTATCTAATGTATACTATAGGTGCTGCATACGTAGAGTTGGCACCGTTAGTTCATACATTCCATGTAAAGAGAATTTTCGCTATCAGTCACATAAAAATAGCGATGTCCTGGACGAGCGCACAGTGCGAGAGAGCAAAAATCTTACGTGAACACCGTGAGATTTTTGTATTCTTTTTCAATTTAAAATAACCCCAGTAATTCTTTAAATGCAAGATTTATTTCCATTATTTAAAATGCGTTCAGTTCCAAAAACAATTCTAAAGAACAACATATATGGAAAGCGTCCATTTTTTAAATATTGCCACAAACTGGTAAATCTTAACTTCAAAAGCTCCAAATTCATTCATGAGCGCTCTTCTATGGTCTCGATGCTCTAGATCTCCTTGGAGGCGGAGAATTTTTGTCATACATCTCCCACTCTGTGAAATAGAGAATAAGGAAGGGCACCAATTTCCGCTTAGCTTTGATTTCACCGCTTGCAACCAATGTAAAGTTCTGTCAATCAGCCAGTAGCGCTTAAAAGAACTTTCCACTGGTTGCAGAATGCTCTTATAGAACGCTTTCAAGAGCGGTACCGACATGGTCGTGTTTAATTTATACGCAACACTCCATGACAATGTTACCTGGTCTTGGCTCGATGTAGGAGTCGTTTGACCAATATGTCTTCGGGCACATCGAAGAAGATGACTGCTTTAGCCTCTTGAATCTGAACGCACAAACAGTACATAGAACAAGCAAACAAAGCAACAGCAGGCAAACCAACCTCATGTTCGAACTGCTCGCCTTGCTTCACTTCTCTCGGATAACCGTCGATCAGGAAACCCTTGGAACCCTTAGAAACCGCTGTGAGCATAGCTTCTTTGATCAAATCAAGGACAACTTCCTAAAAATGAGTGCAAAAAATTGCGAAGGCAAACGGGAATCGATGCAAAGACTAGGTTGTCGAAGCTGTTAGCGAACCAATGGAACTAGTGCACCGGCTTCCATGATCTTTGTCAGCTCTGCACCTCTAGGCGACCCAGATTTGACCTGCAAATGTGACTTGTCGAGACCAACTGTTCATTATTCATCGGAGAAATGCCACATTTACCTCATCCCTCAGAAGATCTCCGGATGAAAGATGCGACAATCCATATTTTGCCACAATTTTGTCACACTGTGTACCTTTCCCGGAACCAGGGCCTCCTGAAAACACTACGCTACATCTACAGAAACCAGGGTTAGTTTTTGAGAAACCATGCCAGCACCATACGTTCACAACAGGGATGAGCGGATAATGAAATTTTGAAACCCGGATAACGGATAGCGGACAATTTTGCCCAAAAATAGTCGGATAACGGAAAACGGATAACGAACAAATAACAAAAAGTAAAACTCGTTTCAAATCGCTCTAATTTGAACAGCAGATGAGAGGTTGAAGCATTGTTAATTTAGAAACCGGTTTTAAAACATTTTATTAGTGTTTTTTAAGCGTAGTACAGTCGCCACATTAAAGACACTCAATGGGATTTTCTGCCCATCAGTAGAAATATTGACGAGAGCAGCATACCCGCCTTTCGCCTGTTTTGAAAGGGTCGATTGGATTGTTTCATTTATCAGCAGCCTAATTCTTTTTTCAATTAAAGCTGCTTAAAAATGGAATGGTCCTTGGAAGAGCAATTCCTCCGATGTCTCTTCTATTTTCCATATGCTATGAAGAAGCCGGGAAACGTCCAGTCGAATAAAATCCACATAAGGATCTTGATTCTATTAATTCCAATAACACACCATGATAAAAAATATTATTGTTTTTGATGATCCATAGCATTCCAATATCCAAGACAGTTGAACGTGGAATCATCCCGAGATGGATAAAATACTAACTTTCTCTTTCTAGCTACTAAGCAATTGTATAGGCCAAAAACACACTCAAAGAGTTATGCCATCCAGAAGAGCAGAAGGGAATATCCAAGACATCCCTAGAAGGGGTGGTTCCTACGTAATAGAGAAATTTCACTAGAAGACTCACAAATTAAAAAGAACCTACACGTCTTGTAATACCCGTGATGATACGTTTGTTTAGTATAGTTTGTAGCACCGCTAAAATTTTTAATAGAGAAGTCGTTCTCTCTGTGTAACTGGATTAAACCTACTTCCATTTTGCTCGTATTCATTGCAAGACTGCGGTATTGGTTTGATGATTCACAACAGCATATGGCTAAAAGGATACTCTTAGCGCATGCAATCAAATCGAACACATTGCAATCGTGGAATCACAAATGATACGACACAAAGATCGACGATAAAAAGTTGTTTCTGATGACCACTCTTACGATCATGAACGATCCTCTAAATAGTCCACCCATCACCGGGGAACGGGGGGACGGTCAGGAGGTACACCCGCCCCCTGCAGGGGGCGTGCGATCTTCCTGTCATTCCCCTTGCTCACCCACCCCCAACCCCCTAGGCTTCACCGACAGTCTAACACCTGCCTTACGAAACATTTGACACGCAGAACAAGAGTTTCCGGTTCACAGAACAGCGGCTGTACCTCCTGACGCCACGTTCCCAGCGGGAGCGGGTGTACTTCCTGTCGCGCTGCCCCCATCACCACGTCTAAGCTTACGATTCAGCTAATTTGTTGTTCGTTTTCCGGTCCAAAACCACCGGATAACAAACAACAAAACGAATAGGCCAAAACCCCCCGGAAAACGGATAACGGATAACGGTTAACCCGTTCATCCCTTGTTCATAACTCGCATTGCAGTCAGTTTTTCAGCATGAAAGGCCGATTTTCCTGCTCTTCCGCGATGCACACTGATTTCTCCAACAATTTACTTCGACTGTTTCTCTCTCATGACAAGCAGCTTGTCCGCTGCTCCCTGCCCACTTAGAATATTGCACATTCGTCATTTATTGCACGCGTCTCTGCGCTTTACAAAGCTAATTCAAAACAATTGTAATACACAACCTATTACAGTGCTTCTTGACCAGATGCCTATTGCTAATGTTACATTTATAAATCGTAATGTCGTGCCAAAGCATGCTTCCATACAACCCCAAAGACAATAGCACACATCCCTACTACTTATCACCTGTCGTCCACTACTGCTTAGTCGGCGACCAGAAACGTTTCCACTATACTTTGTCGTGTGCCAGAGTAGCTCCTCCTCGCTCGAGATACATGAACAGAGTCATATCTCTCGTAAACAACATTCACGAAAACGTCCAAGTATGGGTAATTTTCCCAACTCCTCTTGCCTTTTCCATGCTCTGAAGTAGGCGGTTACGCCGAAATGTAAGCCGAATAAACTTCTATATCAATGTTGAAACAAAAGATGTACAACAATCTCCTCTCTTCAACCTCTATTTCTGCTTCTACCTGTACTTCCAAATTTATTTTCCTTTGTACACAGTACTTATCCATCTTCGTCTCCTTTTTTTTTCAAATGAATTTGCATCGTGTCGGTATTAAAATTCACACTGGTACGAAGGCATGCTTACCAACGATGAAGAATATGGGGACGCCTGCCTTCTTCAGTGGGGCCAAGTCGATGGCTTTCCTCCCGAGCGTCAATAGTTCCGATCTATAACTTGAAAGACGTCAAACCTGACAGACATGTGCATACGACACTAGACAACCTTTTCCCAGGCAGCCGACTTAGTCGTCGATTCGCTCTACTGGGCACTGCAAGCGTCTTCGTTGGCTCATATCGCATTCCAGAATAGCTCATGGCCACTACGCACTCGAAAGAAGCCACGAGCATCACATTTTGTGTTCATTGCTGTCATGAAGAAGTCCGACCATCGCCTCTAGTGGACGTCCTGGTGTACTTTTGACATCCCGCGATGTCTAGCTTGTTCACGGCCCTCGTCCAATGGGTGTCAGCGAGATCAATTCCATTTCGTTCATTACCGGCCCACCTAAGCTTCGACTACTCGACAAAGTTGGAACGTCTCATCAGATGTTTTGACCTCCCATGAAATTTAAGGTGGAGACCAGGGTCATTAGAAGCAGCTTGGGGATGTTGATCACGAATATGGGTACCAAATTTGCAAATTCCTGAACGAACTCTGAGCTGTCGAAGTTCACCGAGATGATTGTACGCTTGCCATGCAAATGAGCTGTAGCGAGAACAGTGAATAATGAACGTCGTTAAGGTTAAGGGATAAGGGACGCCGTTAATGAATCCCTTTTCGGAGGCGCCACGCATTCTACTTCCACGAGATATCCAGGAAGCAATCTGAATACGTATAAGACCTACATATATAATAACCTGCAGTGGCCAGCCGATGAACAAAACACGCTTCCCAGAGGAGTCTGGTACCAGCTCACGACCCTGGAGGAATGGAAGGGTTGGTTTGCACGAACGGGAAATCCTAACCAGGAACCCGGTATCTGGTGCACGCGACAGCTGGCACCTCCTCCGGCTGCGCTACACAGCTCCTAACGAGCCATACCACTACCTCTAGGTCACCGGTGCCGTTTTCGGCCTAGTCTTAGCGGCTCTCATCACTTACCGCGCTCACTAGTGGTCATTCGCACAACCAGTTTAAACTCAACCCGACAGACCTCGACAGTTCAGAACTCGTTCATGTGCTTCAATTTGCAATTTTCAGCCCAACATTCGTAATCACCATTCCGAACTCCTCCCAGTTACGCTGGCCTCAAGTTCAAGTACCGCGGGAGGATGAAACCCTTCTCTGATCAGATGCGCGAGCGTCAATGAAGTTCGGAACTACGGACGCCTTCCCTAAGGTCCCGTTTATACTTCGTCGCGGCGCGACGCGATGGCCACGCAATGAGGCCAAATTTATCGATCGCGCCGCACAATCAATATAGCCACTATACGTGGCGTCGCATCGCGCCGCGACGAAGTATAAACAGGGCCTAACAATGTGAACCGCATTACACCGAACGACTCCCTCTTGGTTCTATTTTTCTCTTTTTTTCTTGAGCACCATTGTGTTAAGCAGAAATTTTTGACCAGTTGCTCTTATTCGCCAGCGCTTGCCAAGATTGGCGATGTCTTTCATTATTCTGGTGTGATGACGAACTGAAATTTTAATTCCATTTTTAATTTTTGACGAATTTCGAAGCAACGCTGATTCCGCAATCCTATGCGCTGTTCTCCGGCCACAGCGATGCTAAAGCCGGTTTCCTGAACTGTGCCGTCGCTTGTACGAAGAAAAAGAGGATGCCATATAGATGAACTTCCGAACTCTTGGGGGTAATTCTACTAGTCTAGCATAGTAATAGCAGTCGCTCTTCAAGAGATACTCTGACGTTCACCTTGAAAGAAGCGATTCCATAAAGCCACACTTGTTCTTCGAGTTTTCGAACAAACAAATCTCCAACTAAGGTTGAGAAACTACTCTGCGATGTCGACTCAAACCACACATTGCACGTGGCAGCGATGTATAACTGTAGAGTGACAACCGCCAAATATTGAGAAGGTACTTGCTGCAGCATGCAAGGCATTCACAGACAATGAAAGGAAGTACCCTCGTCCATGAATCTTAAACAAGCGGTCCAACTACTTTATGAGAATGGACTCAGCTCACTACAGCAGTCACGCTCCAATAGTGACCGTCACCGTTCGGCTGGACGACCCTGATCGTGGTCACAAGCCAGATTCTTTATCCTCTCAACTTCTTGTGGAATTCCCTACCACCTCCATTTACACAGTTAGCACTCATTTTGCATGTCTTCGATGGCTGTGACAGACTGTGCAGGTAGCAAACGTACATTTGAACGCGTTTCAAAACGATGTACATAAGCGGTGCGCCCCATCGGTAAATTTCCTCTAATCACAGACTCCGTCCTTTCAGGGAATCGGAGACTGGGGTATTTAACAAATTCCTTGATATACTGTTGGAAACCATCAGTGGTGAAGGAAGGCATTTCAATATTATTATTTCCAAAAAAAAAAACTCGAAGAATCGATACTCGACTAGATAGGTGAGCTCACGCTCAAATAATAGGCCAAGCCTTTCAATTCACTTGTTTAAGTGCTTTCTTCGTTTTTATTAGCCTGAGTCATAAAAAACAGGACATTTTTGAAATTTTTCGTTATTGGCCGTTGAAAGTAATCTCAAAAGTCCATATTGTTCTCTATTCTTCTGCCCAGGTCAGTTCGAACGGGGTTCGGTACAGTTGAAGCGCGATTATTCGGACGCTTCACAAAATAGCATACCGAAGAGTGATGGCCAGATGAAGCTCACATGACTTAGCTACTGCTGACAAGAGCAACAATAGTGCCCCAGTGGCCACCGTTAGTTTTCGTTGCGTACCGGAAACCAGCAAATAGGCTGATATTGATGGCTCTGCTGAAGAACATATTGTTGATCAAAACTTGTTAATAAGGATAAAATGAAAAAAGAGCAAAAAAGAAAAGTGTTCCACTACTAATGACTCAATCAAATAACAGAACACTTGCGGTGCAGCTCATACTATTAGAGCGTCAGATGTTACGTTTTCGCTTGCCATTCGATCAAGTTTTCCCATTAGTAGTGAACACTATTACTATTCCTGCTAGTATACAGGGTTGAGTTAGCTGATTTAACAGAAATACTAGGAGTCGCACGGGATGACACCAAGCTATATAAGCAGAGTGTGGACTAGTGGAGATTGCTGCTGAAGAGAGAGCGTCTTAAAGCAGAAACAGGAAGAAAACCAGCGGGACTCATTGTAAGACAATGAGCTCAAGCTGATCATGATATTTAAACATCCTAATATCAAAGGATCTGATTTTTACCCGGTCGCTTCTACTTCTTCTACGAGAAGGACATAGACTGAGACAAGCATTCTGTACCATTACTCTATGAGATCTGACAAAGCGCAAATTCCCTTTGTGTAGCTGGTCAAATGGCAACCTCCTTTTTTCCAAAGAATGTGACGAGAATATTTAAAAACATGACGGATCTTCAACCCGCACTTACTTCTTCTCAACCAGTTTATTGAGATGCTGCACAACAACGTCAAAGATATGGTCAATAGTGCCTTGAGCATTGATCTAGAAACAGGTAGTCAGATAAAAAAGGCTAGTATTAAGGTTCACTAGAAATTCAACACTCACTCTGATGAGTTTCCTCTTTTTCTCGTAGTAGTCAACAACCGGGGCTGTGGCAGTTGTGAACGTCTTCAAGCGCTTCTTTATGGTCTCCATGTTGTCATCAGCACGTCCACTGCAATTACCAACTTTACGATTTTGCAAAGCAATTTTTTTTACGATTTCTACAACGTATTTGATGAAATAATACCTGGTTTTCGCACGATGCAGGAGGCGCTGGACCAAAACATCTTCGGGTACATCGAAGAAGATGACTGCTTTGGCCTCTTGAATCTGAATGAGATCACAAAATTGAACCAGCAAGTGAACTCTTGATCGCCTCCAGCTGCAGAAAACGAACCTCACGCTCGAACTGCTCTCCCTGCTTCACTTCGCGAGGATAGCCATCAATCAGGAACCCTTTGGAACCCTTGGCGATTTCCTTGAGCATTGCCTCCTTGATCAAATCCAAAACTAATTCCTAAATTTGTACAAATAGTGAGTTAAAAGCGGGTAATCGTGATGAACTTGTAACATACCAAGGGGACTAATTCTCCAGCCTCCATGATCTTAGTTAGCTGGGCTCCTCTAGGGGAATGCGATTTGACCTAGAATTATAGTAATCTCGCAGGGACAGTTAGATTATTGTTATAGTTCTGCTACATGTAAAACCACCTCATCTCTCAGAAGATCTCCAGAAGACAGGTGTGATAGACCGTACTTCGAAACGATCTTTTCGCACTGTGTTCCTTTTCCAGAACCAGGCCCTCCTTAAAAATCACAGAGGCGCTAGAAGGTTGAAAACACGTTACAGCAACTCTTGGGTCTTACCAACAATGAAGAATATCGGAACGTGAGCTTTCTTCAAAGGCGTCAAATCAATATGCTTCCGTTGCAGCGCCTTATCTGACCTGAAGCTCAAGCCTAACATTCCCTTTTGTCAACAACAACAGTAATAAGGTCATGTAATTATTTCATTTGAACTAATCTAGTGTTGACATAAATATCCATGCAACAAAATAAGTAGTAAATCCACTACAATTATGTTTTGCTTCGATCGACCAGCATCGGTGGTGCGAAAGGCGGAACAATCAAGAAAGCAAGCAGTGCGACATCGATTCCTGTCTGATGCAAGTTTCGATCGTAACGAAACATGCTCATAACAACCTCCATACTAGGACAAGTGAGGATACTGCATAAAAAACGAATAAAAATGAAGAGAAAGCAAATGCTCACTTCTTCTCAGGGACCATTTTGTCGAGGTTCTGGCAGACAACCGTGAATATTTCGTCGATGGATCCTTGTGCTTTAATCTAAAAACCTGAGCAATTTTCTTTGTGATAAGCCAACCTATTTCACTAAGTGGAGCTGTTCTTTTCAACAACAGTAGATGCCTTCGGCACATCCACTTTTGATAATTGCTACAAATACCCGTTCTGAGAGTTTGTTGTATGAAATGACACATATAACTCTTCCATACTTAGAGAAATACCAGGAAATTCTGCGGAAATTGTACTGTAAAATAAGTGAAAAGTTTATGAGCAACTGTTTGGCCTTGTGCTTACCCGAATCAGTTTTTTCTTCTTTTCGTAATAGTCAACTACGGGAGCGGTAGCGTTGGTGAAGGTCTTCAGACGTTTCCTGATGGTCTCCATGTTGTCGTCAGCACGTCCGCTGTAACAGCTATTTCCACTTTTCCGTTCGTGATAAGCCAGCCATGTGGTACCTAGTCTTTGCTCGATGTAGGAGGCGTTGGATCAGAATGTCTTCAGGTACATCGAAAAAGATGACCGATTTTGCCTCCTGGATCTGAAGGACGCCACAGCGAAAATTGCTCTGGGAAAACATACTGTGAAGGAATAATCTACCTCACGCTCGAACTGCTCTCCCTGCTTCACTTCACGAGGATAGCCATCTATCAGGAATCCTTTGGAGCCCTTGGCGACTTCTTTCAGCATGGCCTCCTTGATCAAGTCCAAAACGACTTCCTGAAGTGGCAGCAAGTGGAGTGAATTCGAATGATTTAACTGGAAAACAAGCAACTAAAGTAGAGCAGCGTTGTTACCAGTGGAACTAGCTCCCCAGCTTCCATGATCTTTGTTAGCTGCGCCCCTCTAGGAGAGTGCGATTTAACCTGAAATGAAAAATATTTAAATTTGAGCAAAAATAAGAAGTTCAGACTGGCCTTCCTAGGCTGGAGTACAACAAAATAGATGGTATAGGACATTTCTGGCACACCTACCAGCAATCCTTACTCAGATTACCTCGTCTCTGAGAAGATCTCCTGATGAAAGATGAGATAGGCCGTATTTCTGGACAATCTTTTCACACTGAGTTCCTTTACCGGAACCAGGACCACCTAGAAAAACGTTCCCATCCTTTCCAATGCCATTAATTCCATTAAGTGCATAAAGTTAAGCTTCACCTACCAACAATGAAGAAAATCGGGACGTTGGCATTCTTCAACGGAGTCAGATCGATGTGTTTCCTCTCCATACTTGGTGAAGTAGCAGTCCTATAACGTTTAAACATGTCTGCTTCCTATGAACTGCAGTTTGTATGCGAAGGAACCGCCCACTTCCTGGCAGAAAGAAACTTGTCGAGGTGCTGGCACACAACAGCGAAGACTTCGTCGATTGAACCATCGGCTCTGATCTGAAACCGAGTGAATTTCAGAACCCAGCTGCCCTGAAAAAAGAAAGACATACGTACACGAGTGAGCTTCTTTTGCTTCTCATAGTAATCGACGACTGGAGCGGTGGCATTAGTGAAGGTCTTCAAACGCTTCTTTATGGTCTCCATATTGTCGTCAGCACGTCCACTGTAAGTCTTCCTTGAAAAGTCGTCAAAATGCAGGAGAAAGACATAGAAACTTTACCTTGTCTTGGCTCTGTGCAGAAGGCGTTGAACTAATACGTCTTCAGGCACATCAAAGTAGATAACTGATTTTGCTGGCAGGATCTAAATGTCGAAACTTGTTGTTGGAAGACCTACAGGCGCATATGCGCATGTTTTGAGGATTTTTCTGTAGAAATTCATGTTTACTACAGAAGAAGAAAAAAAATTGAGCATCATCATCACGAGCTAGGAGCTGATGAGCTAAATTGGTACTCGGACAAGAACTTTCGCGAAAATTTGAGGTGTGCTTGCGCAGAATTTCAGCTGTTCTGCATTTAAACCGACCTCATGTTCGAACTGTTCTCCTTGCTTCACTTCACGAGGATAGCCGTCAATGAGGAACCCTTTCGAGCCGTTTTTGAATTCTTTCAGCATAGCTTCCTTGATCAGGTCCAGGACGACCTCCTAAATGAAGGCATCCTGTCGACCTCACCATGCCAAATAAGTAGCAATAAGAAGCTTCCTCTACTTATTAGACGTACCAGCGGAACTAAATCACCGGCCTCCATGATCCTATTGAGCTGGTCTCCCCTCGGGGAATGAGATTTCACCTAAATTCGTCCAGTTATGGCTACGAAATAATGAAGCATAAATGTGTGATGGAACAAAGCTTAATCAAATCACCTCATCTCTAAGAAGGTCTCCAGAGGACAAATGTGACAAGCCGTACCTCGCAACGATCTTCTCGCATTGTGTGCCTTTTCCGGAACCGGGGCCACCTATAGATGACAAACTTGTCTCCTTAATCAGCAACGATGATGTATTAGTCAGTATTACGATGACGAAGTTCTCGCAGCAGTAGTGACTAATTCCTCAGCTCGAGTTCGAAGCCGGCACAATGTGGTCTACTCTATGCTTTGTCCGCGGTAAAGGAACTTAGCACCCAGATACTTCAGTGACAGAAACCCCAACCAAAAAGCTATTCTCGGCATCAAGTTCTGTGCAAATCAAGAGCGAAAGGTCCATCCCGTTCGGCCATCACAGCATCAAGAGAACTTGCTCATAAACTTTCAAAATATACCATTTTCACCTCAAACTGGACACCTTTAAAATCAATCTGGCTGGATTCCTTTCAGACCAAACTGGACACTTCATAATGAATCGAACACTCTTCTAAGCAAGCCTGATGCTTTTGAAATCAGTCTGAATATATTCCAAATCAAAACAAGCGTCTTCCTGATTGAACTAAAGACTCTCCAACATGGCTACAATAACCTTTTTGCAAAGAAAAATTAGTAAAACTTCCTTTGAAAATTTTATACCACCTGCCCCACCCCCTTCCCGCAATAAGGCCAACATACTGCTTGAAATTTAATAAAACTTTTCAGGACAACTACAGGTTTCCATATGCAATCATCACTTAACCTAGATTTGCCTTTACTTTTAGGCATTACGTAGTATCTATTCTGTACTCCTTGCTTTACAGACGTTGTTAGTTGTTTGGTTTTAATTGAATTTCCTTTCTGCCTCTGTCTTATACGAAGTGATAAATACCATACCGTATCATAATAAGATTTAAAGCTTGTTTTAGAGCGTAAGAAAGCAACAATTTCGTCGTACACCGAAAGTAGAGATCGCATAGAGATCAGTACAGATCAGGCATTCGATTAGATCGTCACGTTTATTTGATTGATAGTGCTGCTTACTTGAAACAGCAACGTGAGAATCTGTGTCTTGTATCACGCTTCTTATTGCACCGTTGCCAGCTGTGCCATAATACTTCACGCAAATAGAATTTTTGCTATCAATCAAAAATCGCGACGATTCAGTCGAGTGCAAGGGTGTCGTGGCGCGATCTTTTTTTTTCAATATCCAATATGATTGCTGCCTCCCTGTGCTTTAAAACAAAATTCAACTCATTATCTTTTCCTCAAAAAATAGCATTTTTACAGAATGTCAGTTCTTGATCGTTCGGGACGTGCACAGTAGGGTTCTTCAGACAGAGGCAAGGGAAGAAATTCCGGGGTGTGGTTCATCTAGCTGTCCTTGACAAAGTTTCTAGTGCTAAGTGGCTCCGGAAAGAGGCCCACGTTGTCGTTGTGGCTTAATACGAGGTACGGTAGATTCCAGACGCTGGTCTTCTTTGTGCTCTCCCCCTCAATAGACCAGCTTAGGTACATGTTATACTTTGGCGACAGTGCTGGGCGGGTGCTACGCAGCGCCGCCCACCACTGCGTAGCAGCCCGCGTACACTGTCACCGAAGTATAGCATATACCTTACCAAAAGTGGGAATCAACGTGAGACAAACGGCGTCGGTGTGATACCAACGGCCGAAATTCCACGTGGATGCCGACGCAATCCACGCGTGCGGCACGTCAAGTGTGGAGAAGCGCGCTGCAATGTTAAATTCGCGCACTAGTGCAAGTATGGAATCAGCTGTCCCATCAGTGTACTGTAAAATTTTTCGCGTCAATCTTGCTTAGAAGAGTGCCCTATTTGGTCTGAAAAACGTCCAGTTTGACGTGAAGATGATGGGACGCGTTAAACACAGAGACGCATACAGTGTAACTTCAGCGCGTCTGGATTTGCTACGGATAGGTAGATCTCTCAGTACAATACGAGATAAGTATGAAACTCCTTTATAGATTTGCACACTGCGCTTAACTGACAGTGGAATAACGTGGAAACCTAATGAACGCGTTAGATCATGTTCAACATGCATCCATTGGCGATACCTGGAGTACGATGTTGATGTAAAGCGAATGAAACTAGCGGATGAAATAACTCACCGACAATGAAGAGTATCGGGACGTTTGCCTTTTTCAATGGCGTCAGATCGACCTTCTTCCTATCCATGACCACGACTGAAAACAAGCATCTATAGTCGAAAAAATGCTACACTAAAAGCAGTTCTTAGGTACGTTATCTAATTGTCCAAACACCTGGACGATAACCTGACACAGCTCGTCACTCTCAAGAGCGAAGAATAACAGGACTAATAATGAGACAGTTTACTGGAACCACTTAGGGCCTGTTCATACTTCGCGACAGTAGCGACAAGAGCGGCGAGAGCGCAGCGCGCGGAAGTATGAACAGGCGGCAGCAGCGACTGGAGCGACAGCTCCGGCCCTCGAGCATGAACACTTTTCGGCGGCGCGCGATCGATTTGCATGTTTTGCACGAGCGACGGGAGCGACGAGAGAGCAGAGCGCGTGGCGTGCGCAGCGCGCGGAAGGATGAACAGGCGACAGCAGCGACTAGAGCGACAAGAGCGACTGGAGCGACGGCGCCGGCGCTCGAGTATGAACATTTTTCGGCGGTGCGCGCCCGGTTTTAATCGATATGCGTGTTTTGCACGGGCGACGAGTCGCTCTTGTCGCGAAGTATGAACAAGCCCTTACGTCTACGAGATTCGGCGACCTCATCTGAGAATGCTGCTCAAAAAGGGGAAATAGCTCGTGAAATGTTGCCGCCTTGTCGGTGTTGCAACTGCCTCAAGACGACCAATTGATGGCAGATCATATAGTGCGTCAGGCGGAGCGCGTTCCGCACAAAGCCATGACAGGTAACCTTAGAGGTTGAGGATATTCCTAGAAACACGGGTAGCGCTTTGGGGTCGTAGGCGATTTCCGGTAATGGAGGACATTAAGTTCTTTTCAAGCAATTGATGGCTTTCCAGGAAGAGCTAACGACTGAGTCCTAAAAATCTCGAAGCTTGACGTGGTTTTGCAGTGCCTTCATTCATGGTAGATCAAAAAACGTCAGCCGAGGAGCGCGCTCCCTCCTGATTCATGACGAGTCGACCTCACAGGGTGCGGTTTTTTAAAGGAGTCTAGGTAGCACTTTGGATCTGTACGCAATTTTGGATAATGTCAGACACCAACCGCCGCTCATGTAATTAATAGTCTCTCAGCAATTGTTCTAGGGGACAAGGTTCTAGGGACAACCTTAGTCACCCGTACCAACGGTAACCTACCGTAATCGGCCGAAATTTCAAAAACGGATGTCAGATTCGTGATCAGCAACCCAAGTAACCCCCTAGGCGAAGTTTGGGCGAAATTTTTTTTCGACCTCTCCTCGACCTCTGGAGTCCCGAAAGTACAATAGTGCCGCAGTATGTCTCGTCCCACTTTTTCCGCGTTACTGAAGCTTTTTTAATATAAGGTGACGCCCGCCTCCCAAGTACAATAGGGCCCTCGCGGCTTCTACTACGACTCATTCGCAATGTGTACGCCTCAGCGCAGTCGAGAATAATAAGCGGATACCTGAGAGCTGGAGTACAAATAGAAACTCACGAATCGACTAGCTTGTGCAGGATGCGACCTGAAATTGGAAGAGATTAGCATACTGAAGTAGAAATGCATGCAGAAGGCAATCCACGTGAAAGGAACTACATGGCGTGAAGTCACGCAGAAGAAATGCGAATTTTCCCACCTCATTAGCAATTCATAAACCCGTTAAAAAACGTGAAAGTGCATCGCATATGCAGCGAAGTAGACGTTTTTCCTCGCGCCAAGACGGAAGCTCGAGTTTGAAGCTTCCGCCGGAAGCAGATGAGCGCAAGCGCGCGGATCCTAAACACGAAGCTAGGCGCAGATGCTGCCAAGAGAAGAAGCTGGAGTGACGGCCAAGAATCACGGAAGCCGACAGCGTCACGATACGGCAGCTTCATCGCTTCGGCTCCAACACATTCTATCGATCGCGGCTCAGTTCCCCCGAAATTCGTGCGCCGGTGGGCTGCGCGACTCGGACCCCTCAGGGAATGCCATTTCAGCACAATGCACTGGAAACATCTAATAAGAAGAGGGGCAGAATTGCACAGAAAATGATCAGTCGCTTATGCTAGAATTACTCGCGACTAATTTTCAAAGAGTGGTGGCCGGTAATCACGCAAAATGGATAATGTTATCGTACAGTTGCTGGGATCGCTGCGGGACCGTATGGACGCACCACCTCCTTAATGAACGCAAGCCCGCTGTAATTACATAGCGCCGTCGCTATTTCTTTGCTTCTTTCGAGTTCACACATTTCGTTTTTTATCCGTGTTCCCTTACCATCTACTTCATTCTTTCCGGTTTTCTCAACTCGCGACTAAACTAGCTGATCCCCAGAGTTCCTTTACTTGCCTGGTTCTGTATAACCTGTTTATGTAAGTGCTTCATGACCATGTGCAGTCTTGGAGCGGGCACCAACCCGCTAAGTACCAAAAACGGTTAACAAGCGGAAGGTGCGCAAAGAAAACAGCCGAAAGTTGCAACGCGAATGGATCTGTCTGAAACCCAGAAGAAGCGTGGAAGATGAAGAAAAGAGAGAAAAGTGACTACACTATCGCTAACGGTTGGCTCCAATTAACGAGGCAAGTGAGCACCCAGTCTGTACGAAGAACTACTCCATTTTAGTGGAGAATTTCTCGCTACTCTTGGACGATTAGCTGTGAGTGGTGCTGAAGAAACTATGATAAACTGGTTGACAGGTTTGGAACAGAATGAATCGAAAGAGATGAGTAATAGTGCAATATCATGCACAAAATTCCAAACCTTGAAAAAGTGTTGTTGATAATTCACTCGGCTAGACCATGCTAACCAAAACAAACCATGTTGGCATTCCCCTACCAGCATAGCAACAAACCGTTTGGATTTGTAACCCGTGATTCTTTTTTATTTCTCTTTTCTTTCTTTTTTCGCTCATAAATGGTTGACAACATCTGTTAAAACCCTATGCTATACGACTCATGAAGATTGCGACCTACAGCTACCAATCGATACAGCGCATTTAAATATGATCCTCCAGCTCAGCGGCTTGTCGTACGCCAAGACATGAGAATCCGTCAAGTACAGCTAATGTGGTCTTTATCCTCTTCATACCAATGCATCACCTGCTTACCTAATGACAGTGAGAATAAGCTTGCATTCGTTTCCGCGCTTTCCTATTTGGGAGGATTTTTTTTTAAACAAATGTATGCATATGCAGTATCGCGTGAAACTATTGTAACAGTGTTGCAAACTCCCGAGGCGCACAGCATTTTTGAAGCTGTAGAGCGTGTAAACAGAAATAAATGCACAAATGCATGACGACAAAAAGGGAAAACATTAATCTAATCAGCGAGATGAAAGCGTCGGGGGTATTTCATGTTCGACTGTCATTGAATCTTGGCATGATAGTGACAGTATGAATACCCAAGTGATGTAACTGACGAACCAAGATTAGTACAGATCCTTTATTCCGGCTAACGTTTCGGCGTAACCGCCTTCTTCAGAGCCTCAAACTTGGGTAATTAAACCATCGGGGGTAATGGTTATTAATATGGACTACAGGTGAAGGTGGAAAGAAGCCAGCCAATCAGGGTACTGAACGTGCACCCTCATCTAGTTGACCCGCGCCCATTTGATGCGGCCTGGTGGGCCTCCTTCCCATGCAGGCCACGTGAGCAACCAGTACCTCTTTTTGATCGTAAAACATTTAGCTAATAAATGAAACAGTTGAACATCCAAACTAAGACTGAGAAAAAAAGCAAAAGTAGAAAAGCTAAGATTATAGCGCAAAATACAGACCCAAGAGTAAGAATAAGCCGGAAATGAAACCGAACCCCAACTGATTGATGCGCATAACCGTCGAGGGACGCCGCTGCACTAAATATCTATGTCCACAATGCTGAATTCAGGTAGCTATAGTCGAGGGATAAATGACTACAATCGAGAAGGCGTTGGACAGGAGGATGACCGCGCGCTATAGAGGATGTCGGAATACTTGCTTCGATGAGGTCCTCTCGCAAAACATAACCGCTACCCAGCAAAGATAACGGATTCCTTTCGAATGGCGGTATTTTGGGACGAACAGGACACGATATGCTTCGAAAGACAGACGAATTGCGCTCGATTTGCGAGATATCTGGTCGGTGGTAGTTGCATTACACTGACGAGTTTCCTGCTCCACCTGCCGCGGCTGCCAAGCCAACTTTTTTTTTAACAAATAGCGGCACGTATTGCGGGAACGCGCTGCAATTGCCAGTAATAGCTCCGAAGCTTTTTTGGAGGAGAACTAGTCCGACGCAGACGGTACCGTGGACTCCACCGTACCACAACTAAACGCAGTTAACATCTCATGTCTGATCTGCACAGTTGAGCTGATGAACAGAGAGAACAGATGGTTAGGTAAACCGTTCAAGGCGTTCCTGGCTCAAACATGTCTATCAGGGGTGCACACTTAACGGTTAAGGATTTAAAGAATTTAACGTATTAACGGCATTTCCTTAAAATCTGGCTTAACGGAATCTTTTAGAAATTTAACGGACTTGCTTCCTAACAAGTTCACCACTTGTGCTCTTAGTTTTCAATATTGCACCCTCCCGATTAGGGCTGTTTCTGAGCCACTATTGAAGTCAGCAAGAATATTTCAATGTTTTAATGTTATTTTTTCATAGCTTCTATGACGCATTTGAATTTTCTGAAATAATGTACTTTGGTGCTAGAAAAGTTCTTCGCCGAGCCTCTAGGCACTTCAGCGAATTCACTAACAAGGAAAGGTTCCCAACTCATGGTGAGCTTTTGCGATGCTATTTTGGCAGGATGAAGGGCCTGTGAGTGGAGTCTAGAACCACAGTCAGTTTTTGCTGAACGCTTCTTCAAAGACCTGAAAAGGAGGCCTGAAAGCAGGCGTGCAACTATTATCAACCTCTACGGCACCCAACGAGATGTGCTTCGGTGGCGCAGTCGGTAACACTGCCGCCTCATAGGAGCACACCGGCGGGCTTTTCAGGTCAAGTCCAAGTGCTGCCATTACTTTTGCACGTATTAGTTTGTTGTTATTACACTTTCACTGTAAGATACTGGTCTGACCCCCTCGTAAGATAAGCCTATCCGCACTTGACGCTATTTAGCTCAACATAGTTTTACTCGCCACCTGGAAAAGTTGAGATTAAGGAAAAGAATGTTTTCAGCCGCTGCACGTATCTTAAATGATTTGGGAAAAAAGCCAATAACAGAAAATTTTGGAAAGTTACTTTCCTTGAACGTTAACACGCTGACGACTGTGTCGCACCCTTTCGACGTGTGTGACCATGTGACACGAATTCGTGTCACGCTCGCGTTGTCTTTCGACGTTGCAAAAAAATCGATGGTCCAACGCGCCAGGCACGCGAAAAGCTTTTGATCGTCAATGTTATCATTCCACTGATAGGCTTTTAATTGTGGTGCAGGATGTTGTGAAGCTGTTGAGCCAACATTGTTATGAGAGCTTTATTCGGCTTACGTTTCGGCGTAACTGCCTCCTTCAGAGGCTGGAAAAGACAGTTCTTATTATAATCTTGGCTCAACAGCCCCACAACATCCTGCACCACTATCAAACGACATACCGAGATTCAACTACAGGACACGGAACAGCTTTTAACTGAATCTTTTGTTAAATCCCACTGCACTTACTGGGCTGCGGCCCTCATCGAGATTATAAATGCACGTAGAGCAGTCACACAGAATGGTTTCGCACAGAACTAGGAAAGGAAGGAATCTCAGGATGTACCTGACCTACCTTACATCTTAAGATGCCTTGCCCGTGCGATGCGGGCACCAGCCCACGACGTGCCACTCTCTTGAATGATAATTTGCACCTGTTCATCTTTCACACTCAGAAGATAATTTGTTTCTGAAAGCTGATTTATTTTACCGTTATTGGAGGTGAATTGTTTATGTCAAATTGCAGTGTTACACTCCAACGTTGGACTTCAGTTGTTGACTGTTAAAGTTGAAACATAACACGGCTTTGCCTTTTTCAATTAAAATAATATTAGGTTGTCCCATAAGTCCCCGCCGTTTTTTTCAACGATTCATTGCAGATTTCGCCGGCGGCCTCTTGCATAGCGCTATACAGCTTCGAAAGGGAACGATTTGCTCTATCAGAACATGTATTGCATTTCTTTTTTTTCATCCTGAATTTTGTCAACTTTTAGGTCGTTAACGTGAAAAGTGAAAAGTGAAAAGTGGCTATCTGCAGCAGTTGCTTCTCTCCGCTTAAGTTTGGAATTTTTGCGCAGTTTTTTATAGCATTTGGAAGACAATGTTTTGTGCTACAAGAATGCGTGTTGGCGCTATTTGCTCATTTGTTCTTTATTGATTTTTAGGTCATCAAATTGAGACGTCGGCCTTTCCATCCGAATTTTTACCGATAGCCCCTGCTCTGGGTTCGAAGAATTTGTGTCGCTTTTGTTGGCTCATGCTGATTTCTGTCGAATATCAATAACTGAACAAGGAGAGAGAGTTGTTGGTGAAGATGATTTTTCTCTTTTTGGAATAAACGCGACATAAATTCTTATTGAGCAAGACATCCTCTTTCGAACAAGGTATAACAACAAGCAAAAAAGTCCACCCCAGAGCAGGAGCTGTCGGGAAAAATTCGGGCGGAAGTCGGACGTCCAAATTTGATGACCTAAAAATCAATAAAGGACAAATGAGCAAATAGCACCAACACATATTCTTGTGGCACAGAACATTGTCTTCCGAATGCTATTAAAAGCTGCGCAAAAAATTCCAAACCTAAGCGGAGAGAAGCAACTGCCACAGATGGCCACTTTTTCACTTGTTCACCTTTCATTTTAACGACCTAAAAATTGATAAAACTCAGCATGGAAAAAACACTGACACAAGTGTTCTGATAGAGCAAATCATTCTCTTTTGAAAGCTATATAGCGCTATGCAAGAGACCGCCGGCGAAATTCGCAATGAATCGTTGAAAAAAACGGCGGGGACTTATAGGACAACTTAATATTTTGCAGCTAATTGTATTTTTAACGAAATTTAACGATTTAACAAAAAAATCCGTGAAAAATTTTTGTTAAAAAAATTTAACGCCCAGAATTTCGTGTGCACCCCTGATGTCTATGCGTGTTCGGAAGTGGCCATCCACTGCACTGTCTGCGATGTCGTCTCCGCCTCTTCCGACGACTTTTAGCGGCTCTGAAGCCTGCGGACCTCCTTTAATGTTGCCCAGTTTCAAACAAACTGCTGAAGGCTTATAATTAACTTGGCTCAAACGCGCTATTCCCTCTATTTTTACGCAAACAGTGACAGTATGGTATCAGAATAGCAGTGAAAGCATTACAAAAGCGCAAGACTCGGATTCTGCTCCTCGACATAGATTAGAAGAAGCCGAAAAACCTCGAAAGGCACTTCAAGTGATGAGCAAACTGTGCGCAGCTCATCCTTCTCATCCCCGTTGACATGGAAAAGGAGCGCATGAACACCCAGTTTTCATCTCCGAAGCAATTATCTAGGAGGGAGGATTGCCGCTGGGCACGTAATTATTGACAATGCAAAAAGAAAGCAAAAAACATAAATTTACAATTTTTTACTTCTTCAAAGCAGTTCGTTTTGCCACCTATCCAGAGAACAACCTTTTTTGTTATAATAACTTCCCGGTGGCTCATCTGTAAGGTGCAATGTGGTATGAATTTTTTGAACGTGCAAAGCTGTCAAGTTTGATTCGGCTAAATTTAATGTTTTTAAAAGAAAAAAGTTTCAAAACATTAATTCTATATTCGTTTAAAAACATTAATTCTATATTCTATGTTTAATTTTCTGTTCGACGTTTTATAATTTAATATATATATAGTTTTTATAGTTATACAATTTATATTTATAGTTTATATAATTTGTATTCGTTTTACCAAAAAATAACCCCACTGTGATACAGTGTTCGCTATCAGAGAGGGAACTCATGTCATACTACAGCGTAAGTCGCTTTGTTTATTCCAAGAATTTTTACACAGTGGCATCATTTTATATCTTAATCGTGTCTTTTGGCTTCTGCGTTATATTGTTAAATTGAAATGATTGTATTAAAATTATAACAATTTGTAGCTAAACGATTAATTTTTGGTTTGAATTTTATTATTTATTTATTTATTATATTAAGTTGTTCCATAAGTCCCCGCCGTTTTTTTCAACGATTCACTGCAGATTTCGCCGGCAGTCTCTTGCATAGCGCTGCATAGCTTTCGAAAGAGAATGATTCGCTCTATCAGAACATGTATTGCATTTCTTTTTGCATCATGAATTTTGTCAATTTTTAGGTCGTTGAAGTGAAAAGTGAAAAATTGAAAAAGTGGCCATTTGCGCACTTGTTATCTCCGCTTAGGTTTGTAATTTTTTTGCGCAGTTTTTTATACTTGGAAGACAATGTACTGTACTACAAGAATATGTGTTTGTCCTATTTTCTCACTTGCCCTTTATTGATTTTTAGGCCATCAAATTGGGAATTCCGACTTTTTCGTCCGAATTTTTACCAAAACTCCGGTTCTGTGGTTGAACTTTTTTGCTTGGCGTTATATGTCGTTTGGAAGAGGATGTCTTGCTCAGAAAGAATTTGTTTATTGGCTCACGCTGATTTCTGTCGAATATCAACAACTGAAGAAGGAGTTGTTGGTGAAGACGATTTTTCCCTTTTTGGCATTTTGTTGATACTCAATAGAAATCAACAAACGCGACATATATTCTTATAGAGCAAGACATTCTCTTTCGAATGACATATAACACCAACCCAAAAAGTCCAACCACAGAGCAGGAGCTGTCGGCATAAATAACCATCCTCCTTCGGACGTCCCAATTTGATGACCTAAAAATCAATGAAGGATAAATGAGCAAATAGCACTAACACATACTCTTGTAGCACATAACATTGCCTTCCAAATGCTGTAAAAAACTGCGCAAAAAATTACAAACCTAGGCGGAGAGAACATGTGCGCAAATAGATACTTTTCACTTTTTCACTTTTCACTTCAACGACCTAAAAATTGACAAAATTCATGATGAAAAAAGAAATACAATGCAAGTTCTGATAGACCAAATCATTCTCTTTGGAAAGCTATGCAGCGCTATGCAAGAGACCGCCGGCGAAATCTGCAGTGAATCGTTGAAAAAAACGGCGGGGACTCATTGGACAACCTAATACTTCGAATATATTTATTAAGTTATTTATTTGACACAGAATTAACACATTACATTATTTGGCTGTTGTTCTACATTATCGTTAGTTATACAAGTACGTTCTTACCAATGGAATAAAATTATTCACCACATCTAAAAGCACAGAAAGACAATAAAATAATAGAGGCATGTGTACTGCAAATGAAGCGGATGGAGCGCTCTGAAGAAGAACCCCAATATACCTACTTCGCGATTTTTAACTCAATGATGTTGTGACCATATCGTAATTATAGTTCATTTGAAAGAAAATACCCTTTCTTTCACGAGATCACCAATGTCCAACAGTGGGAAGTAAAAAATTAATTAAATAGTACATCGCATGGCCCCTTGAGAACCTTGTTAACCATACTATTCACTGTTACTCACCAAAGTATTCATATCGGTGAGCAATAACTGATCCTCGCATTCAACGTGGCCTTTACCAAGTCTACAGAAGGTGAATGCTGCATTCTCCTTCCCTCATCTCCCTCACTTAACTATGCGTGAGTTTTTGGTCGAAGTCACTTCTCTGGAGTAAATAAACGTTCATAAAACCTTTACAGTTTAGCGGAAAATCCAATGAAAGGTTGATGTGTTGATGAGAATTTCGAAATTATCTCGTACGAAACGCCATAGTGACGACGACTACCTCTTGCAAGCAGCAGAACATGTTTTTTCCAGCATTTTTCTAAAGTCCTCCGAGTTCACTACGCTGATTACGAGCACTAACCTGTGAAATAATCGGACTGCAGAATGCTTTGCTTGTCACTTCAGAGAAACCTCGTGGTATCAGGACTTACACACTGACTACCTACACTATTTCTTGGACCACACGCTGTTGTGACCCAGTGCGGAGAAGATTCTCCGATGCCGGGCAGTCATAGGAATCATGATCCACTGCAGAAATACCAGGGATGAGTAAAATTCCCGGCAATTGTCATGCTGCTCTACCAATTTTTGTGTTAGCAATTTCCCGATACAGTTTTTGTTCAAACACAACAAAGAGCGCTGGAGAAACTCCTAAGAAGCTCGTAAACTCTGTATGGGTGACGCTCATGGAAAATCCTTGTTCGATGCCCTTGTTGCAGCAGCATTTTCGAGTGAAAGTATGGTGGAATTATGGTGAGGTCAGCAGCATACGTTATCACAAGAGTTTAAAAACACTAGGTTTTAAGTTGTTAGATGGATGTCTAGTTGCGATCAAAACTCTTGCGCCAGGCGGGACTCGAACCCGCATCTTCTGCTTTCCGGGCAGCGATGTTCGCCTTACACCACCGGCGCTGTTTGGTCGAACTGAGCATCCACGATATCTTCCTAGCAAGCACTCACCTATCAGCACTCACCTATCAGCATTTCTTCGAGTGCCTTCAGCTTGACCGGTTTCATGCTGATATCAGCGGCCGGCTCATCCCGATAACGGGTGAGTGCTGATAGGTGAGTGCTTGCTAGGAAGATATCGTGGATGCTCAGTTCGACCAAACAGCGCCGGTGGTGTAAGGCGAACATCGCTGCCCGGAAAGCAGAAGATGCGGGTTCGAGTCCCGCCTGGCGCAAGAGTTTTGATCGCAACTAGACATCCATCTAACAACTTGTATCTTCTATACCAGCCGCTCTAGGCTCAAGCAAAGTTAAAAACTAGGTTTTAAATTTCTTCGAATTCCTTGCAAAATGCATGCTGGGGTGCTTCCGTATGAAAGGTGTCACGATCCTAGTAGAAGAAATGAAAAGTTTGGAAGAAGTTGGGAACCGTAAAATTTTAGGGTATATCTGCAACTATGGCACTATATAGGTGTAGCACGCATCCTCGTCGCCTCCCCGACATCAAGCCGAAGTAGGCTGCATGTCATATTCAAAAAAGACGCAGTACGAAGCCGCTCTAACCTAAGCTGTTGTCCAATACCAAGCCGGTGAACAACCAAACACGAACTGAAAATTAAATGTGAAATAGCCTAGTAGTGGTCCAGGGATTTTTGTAAAAAGTGTGATAGGTTTTTCGAGCTGCACTCCCTCACTTCTCTTGTAAAAATGCTCACAGCTTTAGCTGCTATTCCTGTCTGAATACCATAGATTGGCTGAAGATCAAACGAAATTTGCTGCCGAGCGTGTTTCGATCGAAATCGCCTACTCTCCAAACAACGTCCGAGATGTACTGGCTGCAATATGACCAAGCCATAGAGCAGAAAGACAGAAATGAAGGCGCTTTACACTGTAGTCCACCCGATCCAGTCGCCTGCATGGCGGCTACCCAGGAAATTTGACTTCTTCACCGTCAGCAGCAGGTATCGCTTGATGTGCATGCATAAAGCCAAAATATAAAGGTGCACGGCTCACTGAAAGGCCTACATTCTACTTCTGCATGATCTCCTAGAAGCGGCTTTAGGTACATTTCGCCCAGACGCACCGCGGGGGTGCGGGAACGCGCCGTACCGTAATCCTACCGTAATCGCGCAGCCAATCATGCGCCCTGCCTGCGCGGCTGGGCCGCTATCTGATTGGTTACGATAGGAGAACGACGCGCACCTGTGGTACGTCTTCGCGAAATGTTTCCGGTTTAATAATATTTGGTCCTAGTATGGCTTGTGATGGCTTGTCAGTAGACAAATCCAGTGTTATATTCTTGCAAGGCACGTCTAATATCAATTCAATGAACACAGGAGATAGAATGCTGCTCAGGCTTTAACATGATACGAACTATTGGTCAATTCCTGATATCCTACTATTTATGTATGACTGATAATCACGCTGCAAAGATCTTACGTAGGGGAGGCAGTAATGACGTCTGAAATGAAGGAATTTGCCACGGTTGCCACAATAAAATGAAACTCGCATTAAGGGAAGTACGACATTGCTTCCTTAGCCATTTCCTACGTCAGAAGGTTTTATTAGAGACGGTACAAAAAAGAGATTATTCACCGATGGAAGCTAGCAAAACTGCAATGCCATCTAATAAACAGTGTTAGAGGTTTTGTTTTGGAACGAAGTACTCTTTCGGTTTATAAGAATGAACGAAGTAGAAGTCTGGCGCGAAGAGAGCTCCTCAAAATGATGGACATATTTGATTGTAAAAACTGGAGATAGAGGCGCGGAAATTGCACGACACTGTCACTCGAAGATTCAGTACGACCATAATCGGATCTCAGCTCAATAGGGCGGTGCCTTAAAACAGTATAACAAATTGCGAGAGAAGAAGGTCAGCTTGGTTCGTGATGCGCCACGAATTCTACGCCTAAATGATGTTTCGGAGACAGTTTGACCGCATATTTGGTCCATGCAATAAAACGAGTCAAGTCCTAAAGAGGAAATGTGGAGGTGTTCCGCATTTTTCAACGTTTTGAGAATAAAACGCTGAAATACGATCAAGTGTGAAGGTGACAGTGGAGCAGGCGTACGATGATGGAACACGGTTGTGCGCCCAGCGGTCTCCAACACAGCCCTCATTGGTAAGGCGATTTTAGCGGTGGCAACGGAACTGGTTGTGGTCGTCGTTCGCCTCCCGGTGCCTGACTGCACGTCGTCGAGAGCGCCAGCAGCTGCTGCGGCTCGCCCGCTCGTTGAGCTGAGCAGCGGCGGCGCCTCTTGCCGCCCAACACTCGCACTCACGCCGACAAGCACCAACTTGACCATGTGCTCCTACTCTACGGCACACTCGCCGCGGTTACGTGCAGGCGCCGAGTTCGACATCCCCACGCCTCGCACCGACGAGTGCAAGACATCCGACCCTCTCGAGATTGGTGCCGGTTAGACGTAGACAAGTGGAGGGGAAAACCTCGATCCGCCGTCGTGGCGAGGAACAGCCACGGTATCCTCCCATTTCGTATATTCTCGTGATCTCCTCGACTGCTAGGCAGCATAAGCTCCACAGTTGTTCCTACATCGGGAAACCTCAAAAAGCGTCCAAGGAATGTCTCAGAAACGTTGTTCCTACGTAAGCGGGGTGAACAAAATGGAAATGCCGCATAGCGAGTAGGGCATAATTTTTGTCCATAAAAGAGCATGATTTTAAATTTTATTTTCCTTCAACAAAACAAATGGTCTATCAACAATATAATCACCGTTAGTGTCGGCAATAGTAAGCAATTTCTTAGGCAAGGTTTCAGTGCCTTTGTTCCAGGAAGAACGAGTCAAAGGAGATTTTCCAGGAGGTCGTAATTATCAACTTTTTCTCGCGCAGATATTGCATGAGGGCGCCGAATAGGTAATACTCTGACGCTGCCATGTCAGGACTGTACGATGGATGAGGCACTATCGCTCAGCGAGTCTTCGCTAGGAAATCTCGCGAGTTAACATCGCCACGTGCGGTCCCGCGTTGTTGCAGGCAATAGTGAGACTTCGCTCGACTTCGCTTCGCGCATTTTTCCCTAAAAGTGTCATCCAGTTTCAGGAGATGTTTTGTGTAGACGTCGACACTGATGGTACGACTGTAGTCCAACAGTTCCCATAGTCGACAAATGTGCGGGTGATCTTCGAAGTTTGTGTCTCCGTCATCGAGGAGGTTGAACCAACGCCGGACGGTGCGTTCGGTAGTCGTGCCGGGCCCATATAGGATGCTGCTCCGATCGGCCGCGAACCTCGAGCTGGTGCCGAGTTTCGCTCGTAGAGGTAAATGGTTCGTAGCTGACGCTGGTCCGTTGTACTCCAAATTTGCCCATGGGCTCGCTCGCTCGCGCTTATATATCCCTCCCATGGAAGCTTCTCAGAACCTATTACGCAACTTCAGAAACATCCAATGAATTGCCCAAAGTGTTCTCAAGGAATTCCAAGTAAAACCAAATGTGGACAAAGGTTATGCAGCAACCTATTAGCGGACAATGCTCAGAGTGACACGATCCACCCAAGGGAGGCGGCCTCTGTAGTTCCGAGGTGCGTCGACTTTCGAGGACTAGAGACGCTATCGTATCATCCAAATGGTCGAAAATTAGGTGGGTCGGCCTAGTAATGCCTTTTGCTGACACTCGCTGAACGAGAGCCGTAGCTGACTGGTTTCCATAGGATGCCATAAGAACACGAGGACGTCCACCAACGCGCTGGACGAACATCTCTGCGAAAGCCCTGGACGAAAGGACTGACGACTTCCGTGCCTGAAGCGGGGGATCCACTGGTCCAATCTTGCACTCGTTCGAGCTAATCGATGATTTACGTAGCGAGAAGTGACTCTTTTCCGCTTTGCTTAACTCAGACAGCATTGCCTCTGCGCCAGCGGTAGAATTCGAGAAAAACTCGTCTGCAAAACAATCATTTCGGAAGAATCTTCCATCCACATGAATGCTCTTCGTCGCAGTTAAGTTGGAACGATCACTCAATGCGTTTCACTAATACCCACTCATCACGATCCGTACCCATGTAGATTCTGCAAGACGAAGATCCGGAAAGCGCTGTCAAACGAAGATCCGGAAAGCGCTTGTCGGGATTCGTAAGAGCTTCAAACGCGATACAACCCCCTCTTGGAGGGGACACATTTTGAGCTACTCTGTCACTCGCTAGGGACCTACAGTGACACTAGCCGTTCGAATCAATAGGTGACGACAAGTAGTGTGTGATATCTCAATGAAAAGAGAGGAACCAGTCTACTCTTTGCAAAAGAGCTACTCAGAATAACTACGCAGTTCGAAATCCGACAACATGCAGATAACGAAAAAGATGATCTAGCCTGTTCTCGCCGACTAGTTTACGTTTATCTGTTAATTTTAGTTTATCTAAATCTTACAGCTCAGTTATACGAACTATAGTTGTGCCCGAACGAATATATTTGATTAATTATTCGAGTAATTTACTCGGATAATTATTCGAATTACTCGATCATTCGATATTTCTTGATTTTCGAATATTCGTTCGAATTCGAATATCGATGATTTTCAAAAGTCGAATATTCGTTCGAATTCGAATATCGATGATTTTTAAAAGTCGAATATTCGTTCGTATTCGAAAATCGATGACTTTCAAAAGTCGAATATTCGTTTGTATTCGAGCATCGATGATTTTCAAAATTCGTTCGAATTCGAACATCGAAGGGAGCCGTATTCGAATATTATTCGAAAATCGAATAATTAAACTTAATTCGATCGAATAATTAATTGTATTTGAATATCGAATAAACCTGCAGCCGGAAGGATGCATTTGCGCCAATTGACAAAAGACCCGTAACCTCTAGAGGTCGATACACCTGACAGATTACCTGAAAATCGGGCGATTCAAATATTTTCCCGCTGGATCACTCGACCGCGATGGCGCGAACCAAGTCCGCGGGCGCTCCCGCTCCCTTATTTAGATGCATTATTACTTGTTTGTTCCTGTTTCTCTTACGAGGGAAGTGTCTTAAGCGTATGTCTGAATGGGAGGAGCTAGTCGTATAGGGAAAATCCTCACCCCTTATATAGTAGAAAAATGTGTTTATTTTTTTCCAAGTCGTTAAACCCAAGGAGTAGGGGGTCCTTGAAGTCACAATGGAAAACCGCGCATCACGAGTTTGGGGGTCTTGTACGCCGCGATGCCTCTGCCGGCAAGCGGATCGGAGCGCAGTGGATGTGGGCTTGCTTCATGAGAGGAAGGCCGGGGGTTTGGTTCTTTTGCGCTGCTGCATTTCGACTAACTGGTTGACATTTGGGGGATTCTGACGTCTATACCATTTTCAGACTAATTTTCCAGATGAATGCTGTGGTATTCAACATGATGATGTAGAAATGTTCAACATCAGTGATACACAGGTACAAAGTGCATGAAGCACCACTGGGCACAATACGGGCAACCTATAAAGGCTACAGGCTCCTCACAGTCTGTTTCCATACATGGACCAATGACCTCGGGAAAAGGCATCCGGTATTCGACTATTCGATCATTCGAAAATTTTCGACATCCAGTAAATTCGATCGTTCATTCGTTCGAAAATTTTCGACATCGAAAAAATTCGATCGTTCATTCGTTCGAAAATTTTCGACATCGAATAAATTCACTCGATAATTCGATCGGAAATTTTTGACGTCGAATTTTTTCGTTCATTCATTCGTTCGGTAAATTTTCGAAAAAGCACAACTATAATATGAACATACAATACCGCTCACGTACAGTCAAAACTTCGGATTGCGACGGTAAAACCCGTCGCAAACCGTCGCTCGATCATAACTCCTTCAGTTTCAGTTTTTTTTTGAAATAAAGGTTGGTACCATTCGGTTCGTCTCTTCGAGATCTACACAAGCATTTATACAGCATTATCAGAACACCCACATTTCGCCATGAGTGGCCCAAAAAGTGACTGGAGCAGACTTCTGCGATTAGAGCAGCTTATTTTCCAGGACATGCGTGCTTTCGGAGTATCTCAAGCGTGGCGTACGTTGCGAGTGGTCTGTCATGCCAGGAATGTTCCGAGAGTGCGCCGTAAATAATGCATATAGAATCGTACCTTTCAATCGAAAGGGGCGACAGCTTGTAGTGCGAGCGTTTGGAGAATTTTGTCATAAATTTCCAGCCGCCATTCTCAGAAATTGCTGTACTCTGTACTGGCGAGACTTTAAAGTACGCTGTGAACAATGCTTATAGAATTGAAAGTATCAATCGAGTGGGGCGACGCTCGCAAATACACGCGTGGTTGAGTTCGTAGCGAAGTAACTCTATCAAATTCGAATCTTTCCGGCTGCAACTCGAAGACTTTATAGGCAGCACAATGTCCCACAATTGACACAAGGCTAACCTGCATTTTCACACCGCTGTAACATTGTGGAATCATAAGCTACATTGATGTGTTTCAGCCCACTACTAGAACATTTTACTGCTTACAAGTTCACAAGCTGCAACCGGAAAGGTTCACACACGACAGAGTTATCGCGCTCAGAACACGCCCGCGCGTGCAATTTAGCACAACAACGGTCGATGTTCTGGTGGCGATGGCGATGTGGTGGCGATGTCCGTTGGTGGCGATGTCCGTTCCTCCACGTGGTGCCACTGGAAACTACTCGCTCTGCGAGTTAAGCCGAACACGGACACTCGATTGCAGGCGACAGGCCCTTGTGACAGGCCGGCCTACGAAGACCCATGTCACATCACATGGTGTATGACAGCTCAAGTGTTTCGAGATAGTGCTACGACGTCCGCGGGAGCCGACGCGCACTCGCAGAGCCCGGCGAGTGTGAAAAGTATGCGAGGGTCCCTGATGCGAGGACGGCATCGGGGGGCAACTGAGCTAGTCCGAAAGTCCCGTAACGTAAGCAGGACCCGCGTGGCAACGCTGAATGTGGGTACGTTGACGGGCCGCTCGTGCGAGTTGGTTGAAGCACTGGAGCGTAGAAGAGTTGATTTCTGTGCGGTGCAGGAGACGAGGTGGTCCTGCCGTAAGTCAAGGGACATAGGACGTGGCTTCAAGGCCGTTCTATGTGGAAGTCCCAGGACCACCAGTGGTGTCGGAATAATCGTCTCCGAACGATTTCGTGACTCGATTGTAAGCGTTGAGCGCTTTGACGATCGATTGATGAAGATCGTTGTCGCCGCGAAGGAGCGACCCTATCACTTCTTCTCTGCGTATGCTCCGCAGACTGGCTGCTCGGATCAAGCCAAGGAAGAGTTTTGGAGCCTGCTTGATGAGAAGACAGCAGAGGTACCGTCGAAAGATGTCATCATAGTCGCTGGTGACCTCAACGGGCACGTCGGCGCGACGAAAGACGGGTACGGCTGTCATGGTGGGTTCGGTTACGGATCGCGTAACGCAGATGGTGAGCGTATCCTTGAATATGCGGAATCGCACAACCTCACCATAGTGAACACCGTATTTCGCAAACGCGATTCCCACCTCATCTCGTTCTATAGCGGGAACACCAGGACTCAGATAGACTTTGTCCTTGTGAAGGATCGAGACCGAAGTCTTGTCACAGACGCGAAGGTCGTGCCGTATGAGACGGTCGCCCCACAGCATCGACCGCTGATCTGTACTTTAAAGATCGCCCCTCCGAGGCTGAAGCAGGTCGAGCGATGCGGTGCACCAAGAATCAAGTGGTGGCGAATGAAAGAGAAGGAAGCAGCTGTGATTTCTCGCGTGCGGTTACCGACAGTGACAACTGTCGACGAAACTTGGGAGAAGGCCACCGACGCGATTCGTCACGCTGCACGGTCGGAGCTCGGCATCACGAAGCCTGGACGACGGAAGGTCGACAAGCAGGCCTGGCTGTGGACAGATGACGTGAAAGCCAAAGTTCGAGAGAAGAAGACGCTATATCACGTGTTTCTCGGCGAAAAGACAGCCGATAACTGGCGGAAGTACCAAAAAGCGAAGAAAGCTGCAAAGAAGGCCGTGGCTGTTGCAAAAGCCACTCATTATGGAGATGTCAACGAGAAGCTCGAGTCGCGCGATGGTGAGCGGTATCTGTACCGACTCGCAAAGAATCGCCATCGCCAGACCGAGGACATCGAGAAGTTCTTCGGCATCAATGATGAGAACGGCCGTCTTCTTATGGACCGCAAGAAGGCATTGAAGCGATGGCGCGATTACTTTGAGGAAATCTCTACAGTAGAATTTCCTCATCCAGCCATCCCTTCCACGGCTCCAACCCACGGCCCCGTTCAGAAGATCACCGTGGAGGAGATTGAAGCGGCTTTGAAGAAGATGAGGCCAGGCAAAGCGACTGGGCCCGACGACGTGGCAGCAGAACTGTGGAAGTCGAAGTTTTGGTACCCTGCTGAGTGGTTGGCGAAGTTCTTTAATCAGGTTGTGGCGGAGAAAAAAGTGCCTGAAAGTTGGCGCCAAAGTACGACGATTCCGATTTGGAAGAAGAAGGGCAGTCCTGCAGACTGCTCCAATTACCGTCCGATTCGCTTGCTTTCGCACAGCATGAAGATCTTTGAGCGAGTTGTCGATGGACGAATTCGGGACATCGTCCAGCTGTCCAGCAATCAGTGCGGCTTCGTGGCTGGCTGTGGCACCATTGATGCCATTCACGCCGCCCGCCTCCTGATAGAGAAGCATCGCGAGAAACAGAAGGCAGTGCATATCGCCTTCCTCGACTTGGAGAAGGCCTTTGACCGCGTACCGCGTGAAGTGATATGGTACGCCTTGCGACATCATGGAGTTCCCGAAGAGCTCATAGAGTGGGTGCGAATTCTCTACTCTTGTCCAAAGAGTCGAGTTCAAGCTGCAGCTGGAACCTCGATGGAGTTCCCCATCTCTGTCGGGGTACACCAGGGTTCTGCGCTTTCCCCACTCCTCTTTGTTGTCGTCATGGATGCCATCACACGAGATCTTCAAAAGCCCGTCCCTTGGACGTTGCTTTATGCCGATGACGTGATGCTCGCTAGCGAAGATAAAGGTGAACTCGAGCGAGAGGTGCAAGCTTGGTGTGATCGCTTGGAGCGGTTTGGACTCAGATTGAACGTGAAGAAGACCGAGTATTTAACGACGGACGTTACCGAGTCCAGCTCCATCAAGGTTAACGGCATCGAGCTTCCACGCACTGCGGTCTTTAAGTACCTGGGATCAGCAGTCGCGTCTGACGGCAAACTGATGGTCGAAGTGAATTCGCGCGTGAGTGCAGCTTGGTCCAAGTGGCGCTCGTTGACTGGGGTGCTCTGCGATAGGAAGATACCGGAGCGCTTTAAGTCAAAGATCTACAGGGCAGTCATCCGGCCAGTAGCGATGTACGGCGCTGAGTGTTGGCCTGCGACGAAGGAAGTTGAAGCGCGCCTCAGCGTCATGGAGACGAAGATGCTGCGCTGGACGGCAGGAGTCACGCGCATGGACCGCATCCGAAACGATGCTATTCGGCAGAAGTTCGGTGTCGCGCCGATAACTGGCAAGATGCGCGAAGCTCGCTTACGATGGTACGGCCACGTTCTGCGTGGAAAGGAAGATAGCGTCCGCAAGATAGGCCTTAAGTTCGAGGTGGTAGGAAAGCGGCCTAGATGGCGCCCGAAGCAGCGCTGGGCTGATACGTTACATACGGACTTGAAAGCGGCTGGCGTCCACCCTGATCTAGCGCTGGATCGGGAAAGGTGGCGTCATGACACCAGTATAGCGGACCCTGCTACGAAGCGGGACAGACGCTGAAGAAGAAGAAGAAGAACGGTCGATGTTCTCCTCGCACTTACTCGCCCAGATTACAGTTTCCCTACTCTCAATGACACCATTCAATTCATCATGAAAAGCTCTATCGAATGGTATCGAGTTTGGCCCAATTCGAAGGAATCGGTTTTCGATGACGTCATCTCATCGTCCGTGAAGGCTCGGCCAGCAGCCTCGTCCTCGAAGGAAAATATAAAAAAACCGATTTTTCTGAAATCAGTCGAAATTGGCATCGTCCGATAGCGCTCTTCGTGCTGAATAGGATGGTGTTATTGCTAGTCTCGAGAACGTTAACATGGGCGAGTAAGGGCCGAAGAAACTATACCGCTGCCGTCCACCCCTTTAGAATAGCAGATGGGAATAAGGCTGTTTAGGCAGCTGGGTAGCTGTGAGCACGTCATTGTAACATGCCTTCAGTGCTCCGCTCGCTCACGGATTTTAAGGCCGTTAGCTCGTCGCGTCCTCCCGCAGTGGTCCACCGAAATCGGAAAAAATGCGTCACACAGGTCTCACCTGTATCTTCGCACCGCTTTAACTTTGTTCAATCATAAGCTACATCGTTATGTTTTGAAGCACGTCAAGAAACTTGTGCTGCCTGCAAAGTTCTCCAGTTGCAGCCGGAAAGATTCCAACTTGATGGAGTTATTGCGCTTCGAACTCGACCACGCGTGCATTTGCGAGCGGTCGCCCCACTCGATTGATGCGTTCGATTCTATATGCATTGTGCACGGCGCACTCTCAGCACGGAGCATTCCTAGCATGATAGCGCACTGGCAACGTACACCATGCTTGAGATACTCTGACAGCACGCATGTCCTGGGAAATAAGCTGCTCCAATCGCAAAAGTTTGCTCCAGTCACTTTTTGGGCCACTCACGGCGAAATATGGGTGTTCTGGTAAAGTTGTATAAATGTTTCTGTAGATCTCGAAGAGGCGAACCGAATGGCACCAACTTTTTTCAAACAAACTAAAACTGAAGGAGTTATGATCGAGCGACGGTTTTTTTCGTCGCAATCTGAAGTTTTGACTCTGCGACGTGAACGGTATTGCATTATATCACACATTTATACAACATTGTTAGCGCCATCACATCAGACTACTTTCTCTGTTTTGCTTACCTTAAAAAAGCGTCAAACTATATGAAAGAAAGAATGGCGCATTTCAACAACAACTAGAATAATGCGTTATTTCATTCATAGGAGAAGAAAGCACTGTGCTTCAGGTAGCGTGCTAGTGGTCACCATTCTTTGGAGACTTGATGTTATTGTGTGACCTGAGTGTGGAATTCAACACTGGCCAACAGCTGACCTTGTTTTCTAAGGCGGAATTTATACTTCAGATGTCTAGGGAGCGATGTTATGAATTCTACCCGTATCGATTGGTTGGCTCAGACGTTCGATAATGAAGGCATTCATAACGCCGCTCCTCTTCGCGACTGATGTAAATCCCGCCTTGAACACATACGTCTTCTCAAATACGACCTCACGGGTGGGTGCTGGTAGGTCATTGGAGCGAGTACATCGAAGATGTTGCGTGCGATCAAACAGCGCTGGTAATATAATGAGCTAAAATCCTGCACGGAAAGCGGAGCCTGCGGGACCCATCTGGCGCAAGAGTTTTGGTCACAAAAAATATCCTGTGAATTGTACCTTCGTGCTTATCCGTTGACAAAAAAATAATGAAAAAAATGGTTTTATTATTTCAATGGCACAGAGGATAATCACAAACTAGCGAGATATCGTACAACATGCACTGCTAGCGAAAACAACGGTGTGGTAGAAGCGTATCGGAGCAGGTAGGAGACATTAATTACACGTACACAGTTCGAAGAACTGGATCGATCAACGATCCGAAAGATTTCGTTTGTTATGAGGGCCCAGTGTGTAAATTGACGACTAAAAGTCCTAACTGCAAACTCGTGAAGGCTTCTGAGACCATGCTTGCCAGTGCTACGGCGAAGCCACTACCAGTGAAAGGTTAGCAGGTGGGGAGTCACACATCAGTTGGACTGCGACGGGAGGAGTGATCGGCCTGGGGATCCTTCTCGCTGACTCTCATGGTGCCGTGGTCCATGTAGTCCTCGAGCATGGGAGCAGAACTCAGTGCAGGGAAATAGCCCTGAAGATGGTAGAGCTTAGCAATCGGGGATAGATGTCACTTCTGCTCTAAAACAGACGCTGTGGAAGCAATTCAAGACACATTTGACTTCATAGAGAACACTTTTTCTAACCACACTCGACACTTTTCAGTACAATACTACCAGTTTTCAAATTCACGTTGACACTCTCCAATCAAACGGCACTTCTCAGACCACACTGTGCACTTCTTACACAAAACTGGACATTATTCAAATCAAACAAGACTCTTTCACTTCAGACTGGACATTTTTAAACCGCGCCCTTAGTTTAAGCCTGTGTCGAATACCCATGTCGGTCAATCATGGCGAGAGAAGTTTCTCTGATTGTTCAGACTAAAGACAATACAACAAATAATACATGCTTCTA
The DNA here is from genome assembly GCA_947359475.1 of Heligmosomoides polygyrus bakeri. Taxonomy (NCBI): domain Eukaryota; kingdom Metazoa; phylum Nematoda; class Chromadorea; order Rhabditida; family Heligmosomidae; genus Heligmosomoides; species Heligmosomoides polygyrus. Next base: position 91,529,544 of record OX375870.1, read on the forward strand.
TTAATATTAACACACTTTCAGTAATTTTGGAAACGAAGTGTTAGTCAAAAAAAGTACCTAATTATATGTAATAAAAACCGAAATAGAAAGCAAAGTAATACATATTATAAGCATTTCTTTATCTTTTTTTAATCGAACATAGATGAGCCGATTTAATTGAGAGTTGATTTGAGCAAGAAAAGAAAAAATGAAACAAGATCTATTCGCTGTGCTATAGGACCGTTCCCGAATGGAAGGAAGGATACCTCCGACTTCACTGCAGTCCTTTCCCCACAATTTCAATACCGCCAGCTAATCGTCAAAGACGATACCTGATTAGAAGACTGCCGAGGGAAGCCGAGAAAGTGCGGTGGACGAGAGTACTTCTCGATGGGCGATGACGGTTGCTTCTTCATCGAGTTGTTTGAGGCGATCTGAACGCGTTATACTAGTTCTGATGCTATTTCTCTGATCAAGGACCAACTGCGTTGACAAGGAGCTTATCTACAGCACTTTGGGTACTTTCCGGGATGATGACCAACCCGGCCAAAGAGAGGGGGTTACACGCTCCTTCGCAGCGCAGCGACCAACACCAGAGCTCCTTCCCTTGCCCTGCTCCATAACACACGGTGTCTCAAAAAATGTATACACTGTTTGAAAGGTGGTAACTTTGCTCACAGTAAAGGTACCGAATAAGATAAGGGCTTATGTGAGAGCTTAGGGAAATACTCTGCACTCGTCTGAATTCTCGCGTTTTACACTTGATTGTTTTCTCTTGAATGCCTGTTACAAGTTTTCCAAAAAGTGTACTATTGATTGATTTGTGCTTCTTTTAAGGTTCAAAGCTTAAAAACACACTAAGACTTGTGAAACACGCAGAGTATGCTAAAAATACAGATACTATTTGAAAGGTTCTAACATTGCTGATAGCGAAGCTTTTGAAAATGTTTGATACTCGTATGGAAGCACAGGGTAGCGAGTTTTCTGAAGCTTGCAAACAGTCAAGATTGCGCCATGCCCTCGCCTAAAACCCTGAATTTCAGACGCGATTGATTGTGCATGGGCTGAATGCCTCTTACAATCTTGTTACTACTTGTCCAGATTAACCCGTGTTGTGCTTCGTTTAACGTTTTCCGTCGCTCAGTAGCTGCAATTATGCCGATTATCCTCTTTATTCAGCATGAATGTTGCTTCATCAGTCCACAGAATCCGTCTTTGAAAATGTGGCTCCTGCTTACATTTAAATTGTGCAGTCAATAGACTCACATGTCAAGTGTCTTTCACGCGATTTTCGAGCTCTAAACATTACATGAAGCACAGCATAGTTTAGTGTGGTCAGACAAGACTGTAACAAGCACTAAGCCCATGCACTACCAATCGAGTCTGAAATGCAAGGTTTCTGGTGGAGGCATGGCGTAATCTTAACTAATTACATGCCACAGAAATCTCTTTATCCTGTTCCTTCATGTGGATCTCAAACGTCTTCAAAACCTCTATAAGCAGCATTGTTAGAGCCTTTCAAAGAATACGTGCATTTTTCAGGAGACCCTGCATTTTTTGCAAGCTGTAGTGTGTTCTTAAGTTTTAAACCTTAAAAAACTCAAATCAATCAAAGCGGTCACATTTAGAAAACTTGTAACAAGTAATTAAGCATAACCAAATTAATCGACTGTAAAATGCGAAATATCAGAGTGCATGGCGCATTCCATACCGCTTATATGTCATAAAATTTTTGTTTTCTTAAGCTTTCATTTGAGCCCTTAACTTCTCCAGTATCTTCATTGCGAGCAAAGTTATCACTTCTAAAACAGAGTACACAATTTTTTGAGACACCCTATATTCCGAGAATAACACGGCGCCACTCTCCTGTGATTGGTGAAGGAGCGTGCCCACTGCTGCGCTGGCCGTCATTGCGCCAAGTGCAGTATTCTGCTTAGACGAAGTACCTCCGCTATTTAGTCGCTTTCATTTTAGGTTAAAAGCAAACTCACGTCGTGTTCGGCGAATATTTCATAGATTTTGTTCACGAGGTCGTACGCAACACGACCGCCGACGTGCTCACGAACGAACTGAAGCAGGAGGACGCCATCCGGATGAAGGCACTCTTTCACAAATCGCTTCATTTCGCACTGAGCCATACCACGCTGGAAACGGTCTATGATTTAAATGCGAGAGCGAAATCTCAGAGAAATCCTTTAGCCTCCTTTGTATTAATTTTTTCTTTACGCGATTGTTAGTGTTGAAGGATTGACCGCTTTCTATTGATGTTGATGTTAATTTTCTTTACAAAAAATTCATTTCCTGCATAAAAGTAAGAGGTTATAATGCCTTGAATTCTCGTAGATATTTTACACTTGCATAATAATACTATGGGAGCGTGTAGCGCAGTAGGAGGTGGTACCGGTTGTCGAGTGCACCCAATACCAGGTTCCTGGTTCGGATTTTCCGTTCAGGCCAACGAGGCCTTTCATCCCTCACAAGGGGGGGGGGGGCATGAACTTCCCCAAAGATTCTCAACGCGATTGGTCTTGTAGAGCATCGAACGAGGATCACAGAACTGCGCTTCATTTTTGCTACGGGCCACTGGGTGGTCCGAAAATGGCAAAAAATTGTACCGCTTCAGGGCGGGCTGATAAGGAAAAAGTGACACCTGGAATGGCCCTGTTGTGCTCTGAACATAACTTACAAAAGGTTTGGAGCTCAAATTAAAGTTTAATTTGAGTAATTTTCTACGCTTTCTAGACGAAGCTACAGTGTACATTCAAGTGATTCATTCGCCGGCGCCTGTGGCAGCGATTGGGTGGCCGAGTGAATAGCGAGGAGGACTTGCGGGAGGGGGTCAAGGGTTCGATTCCGGGGTTGGAGTTTCTGCGTCCCGAGGTGGCTGTTAGCGTTTTTGCAAATGAAGATTACATTTTGGCTCCGGTAGGGTACTTTCTCTGCGTCCTAACCCCGCTTTGTCAGATGTGGAAGAGGCTGGTTTTGTTGAATGGAGCGATATAGCGCATCCATTAAACGATGCTTGTCTCGCTGAGGAAGGCTCCGTTAGATGCCATCTCCATATGACCTCTTTGGTATGTTCTGAATTACTTTTGGAAGTGTTTTTCACTGTCACCTTATTCGTGAACACGATCGACAAGCATTGATTTGACCCATCATCAAGACAAGCTCATTGCTCTCCTTATTCCCTCATAGACTGCTTTTTATTCTTCTCCCAACTTTCATTATTTCAGGTAACTGTTATCAAGTACTGCATATTTCATCCAACTCGTGTGATTGATCGCCTTGCTGTGTGTTTCTTCCTCACCATTCTCATAGCCCTAGTTTATAGTTGTGTCGTTGCGCGACGCGGCGCCACAGTCGGAATAGATGTCGAATGGGACGGCGCGAAAAATCGATATTTACCGCGATAATCGATATTTTTGTCCAAAATTCATCTTTAGGGTTATTTGAGATGCAGAGCACCAATTTGGCAACCAATTTCGGTGAAACGATAGAATACAGGAGGTTGCCTTTAACGACTCCAAAGGTCGAAAGAAAATTTTTGGCTCAAACATCGCTCAGGGGGCTACTTGGGGTGCTGATCACGGATATGACATCTATTTTTGAAAATTTCGGTCGATTACGGTAGGTTACAGTAGATATGGGTGACTAAGGCTGTGCATGTTAGTGGGATCGCTTCCTTCTCCGATGTTGTCAGACTTCTTTTCCAACCTTCGACTTCAACTTTGATGAAAAGTAGTACAAGCAAAGTGATAATTTAGAAAAGGAGGACAGATTCGTGGTCAGCAGCATAAATAGTTCCCAACAGGGCCATTCCAAGTGTCAGTTTTGCCTTATCAACCCGTTCTGAAATGATACCATTTTTGCCATTTCCAGACCACCCAGTGGGCCGTAGTAAAAACGAAGCGCAGTTCTGTGGTCCTTGTCCGATACTCTACAAGATCATATAGGTCTCGTTGAGAATCTTTGGGGGAAGTTCATGGGCTTCCTTTGTCAGAGTTGACGAATTGGCGCCAGACTTGTCTAGGAAAGATAAGGCGCTGATGCACTGACTTGTTCACGGCTGGCAACCGCAAGTCATTTTATAGCCAAATACGTACTCAAACCGCTTCCACGGCTTCCCGTAGAAGTAGCATGCGTGGCGCATCCCCAAAGGAATTGAGTAACGCCTACTTTATCCTCTTTTATTTATTATTTATAATAATTATTTATAATAATACTATCTTGAGCGATTGGTTTATTCTTTTTTCAAGTTATATGAACAGTAGATCCAGGGATAAGGGTTGGCCTTAACCCTTTGTGAGCACTCTACTTCTGCGGAATATCGTGATAAAAGCTGGTAAAAGTTTGAATACCTAATTGGTCTATGCGGTAAAATGTGGTTGCCAGCTCATTGTTCTATTATGTAAATCCCACAGAAATTCTGGTACCAACTCACCGAGACTAGCGAAACTTGGGCGGCCTAGATGGGAATGGGCTGATTAGTGCCCACGTTTATCCTTTTAGTCTTCATTGGACCACAAAACGACCTGCGGGGACACACAAGAAGTCCCTTCTTCTCAGACAAGTATCACTGCTATCAATTTACCGACATCAGAGCTATGTAAAGCTTGGTTGGTCTTGGCTGGATCTGAACCTCGAGTCAATATTGGGTCACGTGAGAGCCTGCGCCTTCTTCGGTTGCACCGAACGTGCCTAGTAATGTCTTTCAAACTGTGCTTACTGAAACTGTTATCGTAATAGTGGTACACATTTTTAAATTATGTAGTCATGCTACAACTAGATTTTGTCTGATTCCTGGTTCCTTGCTGCAGGACCATAGATGCATCTTCCTTTGAAGCACTTTTGAAATCCTCACATTAAAAAATTGTCACGTATCCAGCCGTACACCTATAGTAAGCCAATGAATATGTAAATATGTGATTAAAATGTGTAAGTAGGTATGGAATAAATGAATATGTAAATAAATATATGCATATAAGCATTTCTTAAGCCAAAATATACAAATTTATCTGAAGATTGGGATACCTTTAGAGAACTGAGTAATCGGTTTGAAGTAAAATTGAGGAGATTCAATACTTCTATTGAAAAGCGAATCATAAGATCCGGCGACAAATATTCATTTTACAGGTGTCTAAAGCTTCGATTGAGAGAGAAAATTGAATTTCCTGGCATGCGTTCTTCTGAGGGTCACATTTTGTACAGTGATGAGGACAAGGCTGAGTTGTTGGCATCCACATTTGCAGAATATTTCAAGGGGTTGATATCGAAACTGGAGTCAGCAATACCTAGTTGTCCTGTCATGGAGGACTGCGCTTGGTTCCATAAATGGGATATTCTCGTCAGTCTCCTAATGAAATGGCCTCGCTCAGAAAGTCTTACCCCAATGGTATCCCTTTACAATTCATTAGGAAAATTGCTCCTGCGATATGCGACCCACTAGAACATATTTTTAATCTTAGTCTTATGAAGGGAGATGTACCAAAAAGATGGGTTCAATCTATTGTCACTCCAATACCTAAGAAACCACCACTAGATGTTCCAGCCAACTTTAGACCTGTTAGCATCACATCAATATTCGTACGACTTTTCGAAAAACTGTTGAAGCGAGTCATCGCAAATCATCTTCGCAAGTATGGGGTAATATCACAGAATCAGCATGGTTTTCAGAAGAGAAAATCAACGGTAACGGCAGTGATTCAATCTCTGAACGACTGGACAAAATATCTCGATGAGGGGAATAAGGTGGACATTGTCTATTATGATTTTAGTAAGGCTTTTGACCGAGTACCGCATGTCCATCTGTTGCATAAGTTAGCGACAATAAGTGTCCAACAATAGGTGTGGTGTTTCTTGGATTAGCTCGTTCCTGACTGATAGAAAATTCACTGTCCGGGTTAACACTACGTTCTCAAGTTACAAAAGTATAAGTAGTGGAGTTCCTCATGGAGAAGTTCTCTCTCCTATACTGTTCAACATTAACACATACGATTTGCTGAACCTTTTGGAAGATAGTGGAGTAAAATTTTGTGCGTCTGGTGACGATATTAGGATTTATTGATCAACATCGAGTGATGCGGATGCCACACAACTTCAAAGGGCTATCGATATTGTCTAGAAGTAGTCTTCAGAATGGCAGCTATCATTTTCGGAGGAAAAGTGTAAAGTGCTTCATCTAGGGGCTGGAGGTCAATTACACCAATACACTATCAATAACTCACCACTCATTTGTGCAGAGGAGGTTAAAGACTTAGGGTTCCTAATCACGAGTAATCTAAATTTTGACAAACACTTCACTGGTTTCCAACAAAGCTATGAGAGGAATCTACAGCGTGTTCAGAGCTATATCATCTAAGGGTGCACCAAAATAACATGGACAAGATTTTTTGTCATAATTATAAAACAACCAACAATGCGAAAAAACGACGACTAGTTTACAACAACAGAAACATTAAGGCACACCATCTTGAAGTGGTTTCGAAGTGGCCTCCTTTAGAGCGGATGCAAAGGGCCAAACGTTTCGCGAAGTTTGGGGGCGATGAGCAGCAGGTCGTGGCTGGGAACAGATTCTGTTCACAGATGCGAAGCTGTTCACCGTGGAGCAGGCGCACAATCGCCAAAATGATAAGATCTGGTCTATAGAGGCTCCAAGCAGCTTTGCAATCCTCGAACACCGCCAGAACCCACAATTGGCCATGGTTTGGGGCGGAATCATCCCTCTGGCAGGACCCCTCTGGTTTTCGTGGATAAAGGAATGAAAATCGAAAAAGATGTGCACCAGCGAGAAGTCCGCAGTTCTTCCTTGGATCCAGTAGCACTTCGATGATGCCCATTGGACGTTCCAACAGGACTCTGCACCCGAACATAGGGCGAAGAGTACGCAGGCGTGGTGCAAGGCCAATTTCCCCGATTCCATCACGCCTTCGGAATGGCCGCCGTATTCTCCGGATTTGAATCCGATGGACTATAGTGTGTGGGCATTTTCAAGACTCGGGTCGGCGTCAAGCGCCACCGCAGTCTCCAGTCCCTGAAGGAATCCCAACGCCAGAAGTTGGAACGATTGTTCGCTGATGACCTGCGGCCCATCGCCCCCAAACTTCGCGAAACGTTTGGCCCTTTGCATCCGTTCCAAGGGAGGCCGCTTCGAAACCACTTCAAGATGGTGTACCTTAATGTTTGTGTTGTTGTAAAATAGTCGTCGTGAATTGTTCGTTGTTTTATAAATATGACAAAAAAATCTTGTCCACGTTATTTTGGTGCACCCTGTAATGATAGTAACTTACTTCTCCAAGTATATAGAACATTTATCAGACCAATTCTTGAATACGGTACTCCAGTTTGTAATCCTTACACGCGTAAAGGTATCACAACGTTAGAAAGCGTGCAGAACAGCTTTACAAGGAAGCTCATGACACGCTCGCTCGGATATCAATACGAGCAAATACCCTCAAGCAATGTGCGAAATAAGAATTTTGGATTGACGTCATTTGCTCTTAGAAGGAAGCGAAATGATCTATTACTATTTCACAAAATTGCAAATCAGCAAATTGGAATCGAAATTGCGGATCTAGTGCCGATAAAAGCATCTAACGCTCGAGGTGGTGTTGTTAAGTATGACACTGATACTGCCAAACACAACTGTCGCCGTTTCTTATTCACACATAGGACACTCTCGTTATATGAGAAGCTTCGCAAAAAGCATTTCTTGCCATCAAACTATAACGCTTTCAAAAAATTTCTCCGTGAGCATATACGTTCCTAGAGAAAGATACTTCAGATGTTGCGAACTCTTCATACATTGTTGAAGGTGTTGTATTTCTTTTGTGTATTAATTGTGCTGCGTTTATGTTGTAATTTTATCACACGAACACAGTCGTGTAAATAAATAAATATATATTAAATAGAATAATAATAAATATACAAAATATAATAATAATGTAATTATAAAATATAATAAAAATTTCAAACCCTAGAGAACCTACATTTCTATCCCTATCAATATTGAAGAGGACGAGTTTAGCTCGCAGAGGCGGAATGACCATAACAACGGCGAAGTAAATGAAGTTCGTGATCGTCGTGACTCCGATGAAGAACATCCTGAAAAAGAGCCTTTTTTGCTTGAAGACAATAGCCCATGGGGTGAGCTTAAGTTGAGCTTTTAAGCGCTCGAAGATTTGTAGCTGTCAAAGGCGTACCAGAAATACAAGAACAAGTACAGCTTTTCGTTGATCATATTCATCATTATAACGCATTGGACGGTGTGACGTTGTAGGTTGGCCAGACGACGGATCTGAAGCGCGAAGTTTTCTTCACGAGGTGAAGCTCGCGATTTCACTGGATGCAAGCATAGGGATAGGTACTCCTCGGCTTCTGGCACCCAGTCCACACGAGTTGGCCTTGATAGCCATTAAAACGCTACGCTTATGCTAAAAACGAGTAGCAGGGACATCTTCAATCTCACCGTACCTGGAAATCGCACATGATCACACGCGGAAAGACGTCTGTCTCTTTCCACTCCCTGCCGTGAATGATGTTGGACGTCATCTGAAAGTCACGTCAGTAATTTCGCTCCTCGACAGATATTGCTGAGCTGGACTAACCTCGTATCCCCAATGAAGATAGTTCTGCCCGAGAAAGTGGTTGAGGATAATGATCTGCAGGCAGATGTTGCCCACATAGGCGGCTTTCGTGAAGAGGTAGAGTAGCGTGGCGTTGTATCCGGAACGTGGTGACGTGTATTTCTGAATTTATGAGGAACAAATGTTGATCGATTCATTCTACTTAATACTTTTCCTTATCTTCCTACGTTTTTGCTTTTCTTATTTGTCACACAATCTGATCATCTTAAGCAGGATATTACTTGTGGATAAAACCATACATCGTATCTGCATGTGCAGATACAGAAGCAGAGAGATACAGTGATGTACCATACTTGAGTTTTTCTCAAAACTTTTCGATAGCAGAAAGGCTAAGCATGTTTCGCGCTGCTGTTTAAAATCTTATAAAATTTATAAAGACACCGGGAGTTCTTTTGTTGTCGAATTGACCAACGAGAAAAGAGAAGAACTAGGACTGGTGTTCTAAAAAAAATTCTCTACATGATCTACCTATACTAAAGCGGAGAATCGCATCATAATTATGGTTCGTTCAAACGTTGTGCTGGATAGACAAACGAGAATAGTCCGTTATTTTAAATTTCACATATACTTCAAAAGGAGCATTGTAAAAAAAAAAGCCTGCACAAGAGGTTAATGAGGCCTACTAGGGTGACACCTGACCAATCAGGCACGCAGGCGTGAACGGTCCGAACTCTGATAAGCTGTCGGTGTGTTCCCACCTCCTCGTGTATGTAGTCATCATCAACTCCATCGCAAAGAAAACCATCGCATAATTGGAAGATTCAGATAGCGCTAATTTGACCCTGGATTTTTGGATGATCGTAGTAACGGAGATTTCGCGGGCACCGGATTTTCGAATGATTGATTTCGAATGATTGGGGTCGGGATATCCGAATCAGATATCCGAAAACGATTCATTCGGATCCAATGTATAGTGTGTAGTATGGCCTACGAACAATTCATTAATTTCATGCAGCCACTCTTCAGCAGCGCTCTTTGATAAGCAAAAACTCTACTTTAAGCCACAGTCTAACGTGTCTAGGCTTCCTCCATTCACAGCCCCTAGGCACTCCTAGTGGTGTGCTCAAACTGGCTGCTTCACGCCTGCTGTTATTCGTTATATCGCTGTGCACTAATGGGCTGTCTGTTTGTAGATTTCGAGATAGGTCGCCACACGTTGGCCATGTGGAGTATCGTCACGGCGCATTTACTGCATCTGGCAGCAAGGCGGCAGGCAAGGTCTGTGCAGCCCGTGAGTAGACGGCTTAGCATGACCTAATGGCGGTATAACTGAACCAGTCAACTGTCTGGTTGCTCTCTCATAATTACACGAAGTGGTGACGACCACCGTTCCGTTTAAGCACCGCTTTCCGAGACCTTCTATGTTCCGCGAAGACAAGCTCAACCAACCTTTCCCTTGAGGTCCGGCTCGAAAGCGGACACCGTATCCAGAAAGTAGTTAGCCAGTGTAACGATCTCTTGATCTCTCTTCCCACCAGTCGCATATTTAACTTTTTCTGCTTCACTCAGAAAGGCTTTCGGATTGATCGCTGAAAAAGAGACACTTCTGGACGAATTTGAGCCTCTTGAGAGACGGAATTACCTGTCTGTTTGTGAAGCATATTCCAGATCCAGTTAGGGATGAAGAACATAATCGACTGGAACGGCAGCGTTTCAATGATTAAACAAAACGCGAGTTATGTCTTATTCACTACCGAGATAGTCATCTTACTATAATTGAACCAGGTCCGAGATACTGTGACACCAGACCGTCAGCTAAAAGCGCCATTGACGAAGACTCTTCAACACGAGTAGGTAACGTGGGCTACATGAGGTGTAGGGGAAGCACCAAATCAAAATGCGGCATCGAACGGCCGTGTCTGCCAGAGGGGCGCGTGAGGACGACGTCCTGCTCAGCTGCCGTGTTCCCCCGTGTAGATCACATTGACGAATTGTACCGCCTTTTCTTTATCAAGACACCAAACAGTAGCATCGCATCGAAAATCCATATAAAAGGATCCATGCCTAGATGTGTCAAGAGATGTGCGTAGTGCGGCACTAACCAATCTGGACCGTACCTATTGTTGGATGGGGGAGAGAAGAGAACCCTCCTAATGTTCTCAGACCTACGTTCTGCACAGAGCTGAGAAAATAAAGGAGTTCCTTAGTGTGACCATCCTTCCTGTTTATGCTAACCAGGGAAGGGACTCAGGCGTAGGTCTGAATGGAGGAAATGGATAGTACTTCAAGAATCTCCACCCTTCATGTAGTAGAAAAACATGTTTCGTTTTTGCTGAGTCCTTGAACCCAAAGAGCTACGGGCCCTCGAAATTGGGGGTACAGTATTGCGCCGTCGCCCGTATCCACCATAACCTAGCTTAATCGGCCGAAATTTGAAAAACGGATGTCAGATTCATGATCAGCACTCCAAATAACCCTCCTGGGTGACCTCTGGAGTCGTGAAAGTAGTGTCGTGAAAGTCGTGCCTTATGGCAGTCTAAAACAGCTTACTTCCTACACATTTATTTCACTCTAATTTGTCAAATAAAGGTTTCTGTGAGCTGTGCTTTCTCAGTTTCTGAATTATACAATGTTATGTGTTTTCAGCGAATGTTAAACAATGACCTTACAACAGGTACGGGTCGCAGGTCGGGCGACTAGAGATGTCGAGGTCATAATCACCGACTTCGCCCAAACCCTGCCCAGGGAGGTTATTTGGGGTGCTGATCACGAATCTGACATCCGTTTTTCAATTTTCGGCCGTTTATGGTAGATACGGGTGACTAGGGCCGTCGAAGTCATAACCACCGATTTCGCCCAAACTTCTCCCGGGGGGGGGGGGGTATTTGGAATGGTGATCACGAATCTGACATCCATTTTCCGTATTACCCTGGAGTATGTTAAATTACAGTAGGTAAAGGTGATTAACGGTAAGGTCATGGTCACCGTTTTTGTCCAAACTTCGCATTGAGTACGAATCTGCTCCTTATTTGACAATTTAGAGTGAAGTAAATATGTAGGAGATGTGTAGGAAGCAAATTGGTAAAGAAGGCGGCAATCATGAGAAAATGCAAAAACATTGCATAGCACTGGAGTCAAACATCTGACCTAGCACCTGCGAAGTAGCCGCCCCGCACCCTGCTGAGCCACCGACTCGCTTGCCGCGGAGCCTTTCTGCCGCGCCTCATACAACAGCGCGGGCACACGCATGCACGTGGGCACATGCTGACAGAGCGATACTGTACCCCCCCCCCCCCTTCGAGGGCCCGTAGCTCTTTTGGCTCAAGGACTCAGCAAAAACGAAACATGTTTTTCTACTATATGAAGGGTGGAGATTCTCGCAGTACTATCCATTTCCCCCGTTCAGACCTACGCTTGAGACCATTCTCTGGCAAGATCGAGGCCATCCTGATTGCTGGGACCGGTCCTACGCACATCCCTTGACACGCCTGGCATGGATTCTCCCACAGTACCCATCACACTTTTGATTTTCAACACTACCTCGCAAACTCTGCTTAAACAGTACATCACCTCTGGCATCAGACAATCGGAACGTATCATCACACCTTACCTGGAGCGCAAGCATAATCGGCACCCATCGGTAGTAGCTGATATGATCCTTGCGATGCTCAATGTCTACCGGAATTTCCTCCTCGAATGGCACATAGTAGGAGTTCGCAATGAAACAATAGTCCTCGGCGTATTTTTCCCATCCGCCTAAAAATATTGGTCATCAATAGTAACAAATGCAGATATACCGCCAGAGTTGAAATAAAGGTAAAATTAGGAGGCGCATTCTTGTAGGCAGACTAAAAGAGATTTCAAATTATAAGGTGCATAAATATAATGCTTCTTGCTCAAAGGTTTTTAATGATTTCACTTTATCCCAAGGACCATCACCCGTTCCTTCTGATAAAAAACATTTATCGTTCCCTTTAGTTGTATAAATCTGGTTTCTTCACTCTTCTGCTCGCTCTTAACCTTCTCCTTTTTTCTCCTTCTAGGGCAGATAAGAATATTAATCACTATTAAAATCGGCAGCCTCTTGCGAATACCTAACTACGGTCTACATCTGACTATACACGGAATCTCAAAAAAAGTATACACTGTTTGAAAGGTGATAACTTTGCACACACTAAAGGTACTAAAGAAGTTAAGGGCTCGTACGAAAGCTTAGGAAAATGGAAATTTTCTGACATATGAGCGACATGGAATGCGCCATGAAGTCGTCTGAAATTTTGCATTTTACACTCGATTGTGTTTCGCTTGAATACGTGTTATAATTTCTTCACAAAGTGGTAGTTTCAATTGATTTGTGCTTTTTTAAAGTTCAAAACTTAAAAACAGATACCTTTACGAAAAATGCAGGATATCCTAAAAAATGAAGGTAATATTTGAAAAGCCCTAACATTACTGGTAGTGAAGCGTCTGAAGATGATTGAGATTCGTATAAAAGCTAGGGTAACGAGATGTCTGCGTCTGTCTGCGACGTGTGAATAGTTAAGATTGCGCCATGCCCCGCCTGAAAACTACTTGCGCCGCACCGTCGATGCCATTCTTCGTCGTCTTCGCCCCTGCATTCGCAGCAAAGAAGCCCATATAAAATATAAATATATAAAATATATAAAAATGTGCTATTCTGTTCGCCAGATCATCGTTGACATTTTGTATGTAAACCTGTTAAATTTTATGATGTGTTGTTATTTCTAAAGTTTACGTTTAGTCAATACTTTTTACGCACCCTGTAATAACCTTGTTATTCTAAAACACTTTACAAGCGAGCCTATTGTTCCCTCAGTGCAGCTGTGGATGGGAGTTGGTGAAGCTGGGAGCACCTAATGATTTGGTATCCGGAGCCGTTCGCCCTCATACGATTTGCAGCGTTGGCGAGCCGCTGCTCTTCTTCACCTCTTCCCCATTCTCACCAACCCAACTAGATCTGTTGATATTTGTCATACCTCTCATGTTCGTTTCTCTTTTTTTCTAGGAGTTTCTAATCTCACCGAAAACCAATTACGATGGCTGCTCTTGTGTTTATTTGTCGAATTTATTTATTTATTTATTTATTTATTTATTTACATGAGTACAAGTACAATCGTGCGCAATCTGTATAAAAAATCACCTAACGGGAAGAGCAAATATTAGATTGTCCCACACGGAATGTCGCATACATTGTGGCCTTCTTTTCAGAGTTATTCGCACCGGTTGTGAGCTCACCTAGGGTTAGTTTTTTTTACGGCATTTCCTACTTCATTCCTTCATCGGTTTCTAAAATTATAGCCATCAGACTACAATGGACCGGAAAACAATTGTGCGCGCGTGCCTGATCTACGACTTCAAATTGAAGAAATCCGCTGCGGAATCACATCGTTCGTTGATAGCTGCATTTGGCAAAGATGTCGTTTCCAAAAGACAATGCGAGAGGTGCTTTCAACGTTTTGTCGCCCGCGACGAAAGTCTTGAAGGCAAAAAGCACGGAAGACCAGCGCCTATCCCGAATAAAAGCCTTTCACGGACTGCCGTTGAAGCTGATCCGACAAGACTCGGGAGCTTGCGGCGGAGCTTGTCTGGTCCAAATCCTACTCCAAATCCTGCTTCAAATTTAAGTCCAAATCGAGATGACACACCCTCTACCAACATGCTGCATGCTGATGCGAGGCCTCATATCGCAAAAGTCGTTCAGCAGAAAATTGAGGAACTTGGATGGACCGTTTTGCCTCTTCCGCCGTACAGCCCTGACATTGCCCCATCCGAATACCACATATTCCGTTCGATGCAGCACGCCTTGGCTGGGAAGAAGTTCGTCGACTTCGACGAAATCCGGATTTGGGTGATCAACGTCCTCGATTCGCGGCCAGCTCCTTTCTTTAAAGAGGGGATCCAATCTTTGCGTGTACGTTGGAAAAGGTTGTTGATAATTGTGGAGAATATATCACCGAATTAAGTTAGGTTTTAATTCCTTTGTATGAATTTAACATTCCGGTCTGAAGCGACATTCGGTATGGGACACCATAATACAATCTACACACATTATCTAGTAGAAAAAGTAAATGATGGACGACGTCTAAGGTATCAGTAAGTTATGGCTTTAGATGTGATTTCAGAAATAATTTAAAGGCTTCATAATTCCCAGGAAGATTCCGTTTTTGTGAAGCTTCACATATGAAGGGAGGGTCCCATGCAAGAAAAAGAAGCGCCTACAATTTCGCTTGGCCCTTCCAGCATCGTACTTTATCACTGGGTCAGTGAGCTTTATGCTGCTTTCATCGTTAGCAATTTTGTGAAAAAGCAATAGGCCACCCTCTTTCTTCTAAACTCAACAGTGTCTAGCCCCAAATTGAGATTCCTGATTTTACTTGACGGAATTTCGTCCGTGTTTTTTCTACGTGACTTTTTCCGCTTAGTTTGCTGCGTCCATAGAAAAAAATGTAGTAGATAATTTCATGACCACTATTTTAAGAAAAAATAAGTAATAGTATTAAATATTGAACCTTCGCGTCTGAGAAAACGTAGTAATTGAAGATGGTTGTAATAAAAGTTGCTATTCTTAATGGAAATCAATACGATGTAATGAAATTGGTTTTCAGATTTCAAACAACAATAATGGAAGAAAAAAGCCGCCGTTAAGTAGTCCGTTTAGAAGGCGGCTATGTATTCTTCTTCTGCACTATACCACGAAAACAAGCTGAGTTCGTACGTGCATGGCCCAATAATCACTTGCGGGGCCCAGCCGATTTACCGCTTAATCTTGTTCTTCTACCCTCCATAGACGAACCTTGCGCCAATTTGCCGGTCATCGGAGATATGCTAAATTGGTTGCCCTAGCTGAGGTCCGATTCCTTATCAATTCATGGAGCACGAGACATCTACCGCTCATCTCTACTGCGCAACTATGTGTCCATTCCCCTCCCCATATATCTATTTGAAATATTCCGTCAAAAAGTAAAGGCAATTGAAGGAATGGGAATTTCTGGGACGTCCTCGAACTTTGCATTACCGAACTGATAGGCGATGGACGAAGTTCTCTGCCTTTTCACTTGGAATGCCTTTGTTTAAGTGCAGCTCCGGTAAAGTTCAGCAAACACCGGTTGTTATGTCATGGGTGATGAGTAAATCCAAGCGGGTGGGGGGTGGGGGGGGGGGGGGGGCGGCGACTGACGCTTGAACTAGAAGCTTTCAGTGACCTCCGCGGCATTCTCAGCCAAGTGATCAGGGACGCAAAATGAAGAGCTGAGACGACGTCGGCTAATTGCAAGAACGGACAAACCTCTGAATTCGCTCGGCACCCAGCACTGTATCGGCGACCCAAAATACTGCTTTGCTGAAATCGCCAGAGCGAAAAACGCGAAGATCAGTGATGTCACATAGTAGTTCAGGTAGTCAACCGAGTCGGAAACCTAAAAGATGTTTTGCTAAAAAAAAGACTTTCAATGTTGTGAAGAACGAGAGAGTACCTTTTGTCGCTTGACGGTGTTCTGAATATATTTGGTGAGGAATGGAATGCCAAGCATGACTCCCGGAGAGGACCACGCTCAAGTAAACCCACCTAGATAAACGGAAACATATTGTAGCTCGAAAATCGCGAACAAACAGAGAAAGATATAAAAGTAGAACAGAAACGCAGAACTATATGTGGCCATTCCAGCGAACCGTTCTCGACAGGGCCGTGGATGGTCTTTTCAAATTACGTTAGCGCTTTATTCTGCTTGATTCATGCAGGTATGCTTGAAGGAGAGTTCCGACAGCAGTTGGAAGAGGTAACGTGAGCTTGAGACCATATAAAAAGCGAGACCATTGAGAAGGCTATAAGTACCCCTCTTCCATACTTGAAACGATTAGCCTACAAGGTGTAGCTGGAAGGCGACAGCCAATGACAATCAATCAAAGCGCAGACCGTACACGCTCGCTTAGGTGGGCACGCCCATACGTTGTATCCTAACTGGTACGGCATGTACTTCACGTCCCATGTAGGCCACATTGACCACCTCCGTGGGGCTTTTCAGCGACCAAATGAACGTCAGCGTTTAAGCGAAGCTACACGTAAGTGTAATGGGTTGCCAGGCGCTGACTTATAAACGCAACTTAAGAAAAAGAAAGCATAAGAGCCAATCTACGTGAATACACCACGCCTGTAGATACAAACTTGACGAATGGGTAATGTGACACAAAAGAGACTAAATCCCTGACACGCTCTCTTCTCCGGAAAGTGCTTCACAATGATGGCGAAAAACGATCTTTTTTCTATGACAATGATGCATGGTCTGAGTAACAATAGTAAGTAGATAACAATAACGCAAAGGTTTCCAGGCTTCTTCATAAATGTTTCGGTAAACTCAAAGTTCCGCGAAGTGATAAAAATGTGTCTCACAATAGGTTCTCCTGACGGAAATTTCGAACATATTTCACTCACTCTTTCATCAGTGACTTCAATGGCATTGCAATCAAATGGACGATAAAACACTCAAACCTATTGGAGCATTATCCACAGAAATCGTAGAAGGTTACCAGGCAGCCTCTACAGAACCGCTCTAGATGAAAAGGGGAGCGAGAACGGAGGTAGACACCGAGCGGACTGTTCTCACATCGTGCGGATAGAAGGGACAAGTTATCACGGCCAAACCCTCATAACTCGAGCAGAATACCGTCTTGGTGGAGACTCAACAAGGATTGCAGGTGACGGAGTGAGTGGACAGAGTTGCCACGAGATGTGCTGCGAAACGCATTAATCAATAATGATGCTGGAGAAATCCTAATCGGTAGGGACAACCCCAGTTACTTTTCTAAACATATCCGGACAACTCTCAGACAGCAACTGGGATGCCACTAATTGAAGGTAAGGGACTATGAGTATGAAAACCTTTTGATCACCTTTCACTTGGACTAGAAATGCGTGATGATAGCATGTATGCTTCCAAGTTGAGAGTGCACAATATTGCACGGAGGAGTTTGGTTTTCCTGGTAATCCCTCTCATGTGCAACTTGTAAATCGTCAAAATATTGTAAAGACATCACAAAGACAAAAATAAGACCAAAACACGCAAATGACTAAGCAAAGGGATTGTGGTATTAGCGATTCAGACCCGTATTGTGTTGTGCATAATTTTTTCTTGAAACTAGCCAGCTAGTCACTACAACTAGAAATCCTACTGCTCGAGCTAACTCATAGTTTCCTGCTCCGGTACTTTAGGTTGGTATTAATACATTATCCAAATAAGCCATAATTGTACAACAAATTGCTTTTTGGGTGCGTTCTTACCGAGAAAATGCACTATTTGAGAAGTGAATCCAACACAAGAAACACCGTCCTCCCGAAGGTGTAACACGCTTTTATCAGACATTGCTAGACCAGGATACGCGATACGGGTATGGGGCGGGGGAGGTGCGCTCTTATGACGATGCAGTTTTCTTGCATTCTTTTCACACTAGAGTTCACTAGCTATTCTAGCTCAATCCTAGTGTGGAGGTGGCCTCCGCTAGGAAAAAGCGAACTACTCCATCCTACTGCAGCTGTATACTGAAAATTTCCAAGCCTACAAGGTACTGCACCCTTCCCATACCTGTGTTGCGCCGAACAGGTCAGTATGTTGTCACTGAACAGCACCTATAATAACTTCTGCAGTCGAACAGATAAGAGAATCCTCCCCTACACAGCGAGGAAGGACGGTGGGTACGCGGAGGGTGCTTACCAGAGAATTCCATTACTTCCCCATGAAACTTCGGAGTGACTTATGCCTCGTGAAACAGCTTGAAACGTCAATTAGAAATATTTAAGCAAATTTGTTGAATGGATCCCTTAAGCGGATTCTTGCTGGTCAACGTTCGCATTGTCGACTTCGTACGAATTCCAGAAGAAGTTGTTCCAGTTGAAGGCATTCACTGGTTAGGAGTGAACTTATCTGGCCTGGAAAATTGTTCTCCTAATCCTCATTTGGCAAGTTTCACTCATCGGTGGACGCAAACGTTAAATTTTTTTCTTCCTTAAAGCACCGCTAGACCTATTCAGATGAGCTTCCCTTACCATCGGAACATTACTTGAAAAATGAAAAAAGGTGAAGATAAGTAAAGACCTCATGTGTGATAGATTTGTAGTATTAACCATAGACCAGACTATTAACCATAGATCTGTAATATTAATAGGAAGAAAATAGGGACAATAATGTCATTTATTGAGAATAATGTGCTAAACGGGGACGAGAAGGAAACTCTTGCCTGGTCAGACAACCTTGGAGTTCTGTAGCTTTCCCACACAGAACTGGACAACTGAAGGAACTCTGTGTTGTTGCCCATTCCACAATTTGTTAGATAGTTGAAATCACGATTTTTCTTGTGCATAAGTCAATTTTTTTAATTCCCGCTTGTTAGCACACAGTGGAGAAATCAATTCTGTCTTATAGAGAGATCAGGATCAGTAAGTTATGGATCCAGATGTAAGCTCAGAAATTTTAAATGCTTCATAATTTCTGGAAAGATTTTGCCTCGGCGAAGCTTCTCATGTGGGTCCTATGAAAGAGAAGGAAGCACCTACAATTTCGCTTGGCTCCCCCAGTGTCATACATTATTGTTCGACCTCCGACGTTAGATGCTCTTAACGTTACTAAGTCACATCCCAAAGTTCCTTGCACAAATGGGCAGGATCCCCACCAAGTGTTACTAGAAAACTGTTACTGAAATTGAAGCGATAAGCCTTCATCCTATTGTGATAAATTGGACTCGGCAATTCTTATCTAGGAGAACCTACCAAGTAAAGATTGAAGGCCAGTACTCCAAGATCTTTCCTGCATTAAGCGGAGTCCCTCAGGGAGGAGTACTCTCCCCAATCTTGTTTCTGTTGTACACATATGAACTTCCAGACTGTCTCACTAATTGAGGGGTAACATGTAAAATGTATGCAGACGATGTTAAGATCTACAAAAGGATTGACAATGATGCGGATTCAATGTCTCTCCAGGTAGCGATCGACTTCATTAGTCGCTGGGAAGAAATTGCTTCTCGCAATTGAGAAAACACATCTTCTGATGATCGGTCCTAAAAACCGTGCCCAAACTCCGGAATATCGAATTAACGGTCAGGTTTTAACTACGACTGATGAAGTTAGAGATCTCGGTTATATAATAAGGAACGACCTGTGTTTTTCCAAACATTACAGTCTTTTAGTAAGAAAAGCCAGTTATCGCATCTATAACCTCTTTATGGCTTTGAAACAAGGGTTGCAGGTGACGGAATGAGTGAACAGGGTGCCCACGAGATGTGCTGCGAAACGCATTAATCAATAATGATGCTGGAGAAATCCTAATTGGTAGGGACAACGCCAATTACTTTTTTAAACATATCCGGACAACTCTCAGACAGCAACTGCGATCACCACTAATTGAAGGTAAGGGACTATGAGTATGAAAACCTTTTGATCACTTTTCCCTTGGACTAGAAATGTGTGATGATAGCAGGTATGCTTCCAAGTTGAGAGTGCACAATATTGCACGGAGTTTGGTTTGCCTGGTAATCCCTCCCATGTGCAACTTGCAAGTTCATGAGGTTTACATACGTGGTTTCAAAACCTACGTAAGACCTATAGTGGAAAGTGGGACATCAGTCTTCAATCCAACGAGAAAGAAAGATATAGACCTTCTTGAAAGCATTCAAAATAGTTTCACTAGGAAGCTTATGATGAGGTGCTTCTCAGTAGATTATAGTTCTATTCCAAACGGTACTCAACTGGCTTCGATATTTGGTCTTTCTTCGCTGAAGAACAGAAGAAAAATCGCTGATTTTGTCATGTTATGCAAAATTGTTGCAAATAAAGTGGCGCAACACGTGGACGAGGGGGGCAGTCCTTGGTTTCGACCGCCTTGAGCGTAGCAGTCGGGTTTGGTTACGTGGATTTTCCCCCATTGTACGCGTACGTACGTGTAGTGCAAGTAGCACCGAGAGAGGCCTTGGTAAAACGGGTAAAAACCAGTAGCTTTTTCGAGTACTGATGGAGTGCCCCCCTCGTTCACTAGTAGCGCCAATAAAGTTTCCATTGACATAACTAAATTCCTTGACGGGATGTTGACAAGATCCGTGAGATAGAAGTTGAAACTTTGAGTCTCAGTTGTTAAATCGCGAATCAGATCAGGTTTCTTAACCTATCGCATTCTCAAGGAATTCAACCTGCTACTGGGTAAGTATGAAGATTTAGAGATGTCTCTGCTCAAGCCTTACAATGTTTGACAAAGATTGGATGCCAAACAGTCAAGAAATGATCACTGTGCTTTGTTGTTTACTTGGCTTGTGTTCGAGTGGTCAATCTGTGATGTTTTGTTCGATGTTTTTTTTACACTTTACATGCTAGACAGTTGCCTGTGTCTGTCTATACCTTGAATAAATAAATAAATAAATAAATAAATAAATAAAAGTGCCCTTAGAGACCTCAGATTCAGAGTCCACTAAGGAAGAAAGTGGGGAGAAAGTGAGCACGAGCCGGTGTGGCCGCTGAAACGTGATAGGAAGGAACGGCGGACGGCAGAGGTCATCAGCAGCGGCTCGGCCGGCACAGAAGGGGCTAGGCCGCCCGACGACGGGTCATCATCACCCTCTCCGGCAGAAGACGGAGGACAGGGCTCGAGCATCCGACATGCACCACCGTCGTCGGCC
Organism: Heligmosomoides polygyrus bakeri; assembly: GCA_947359475.1. Classification (NCBI taxonomy): domain Eukaryota; kingdom Metazoa; phylum Nematoda; class Chromadorea; order Rhabditida; family Heligmosomidae; genus Heligmosomoides; species Heligmosomoides polygyrus. The sequence goes on from OX375870.1 coordinate 91,550,777, forward strand.
CCGACCCAGTTCCTCCGATCAATCTGTTGACAGTGCGCCGAGCTCCGGCACTGCTCACCCCGGATAGTTTGATTGCACAATCGACGACGGATAATTAGATGCGAAAGCCACGGAGAACTCGCGAGCGAGCATGGAGAGAGGTCGGTCGCAACGGTGACCATCGTCGGACTGCCGAGCACTGCGCCGAGAGTAGGAGCACGAGCCGTTCATCGCCGGTTCGCGACAAAGGACCGGCGCTGAACTACGAATTGCCGAACGGAAAAGAACAGCAGGGCAAAGGCGTTTCCGGAAGAATGCGGAGCAGGCGTCGGAGATCGACGCTGTGGCCGCCGCAGAAGGCAGATGGCGACGACCAGGCAGCGAGTCAGCAGCGAATGACCCTCGCACTAATCGACTACAGAAAACGATCAAACACGAAACATTGACGACACGGAGGTCACTGAGCGCGCTGAAGTCCCTCCGAATCCGTCCCGCTCGGGCCCAAGATGGTGAGATGTCAACAGCAACAACTTAACTGTTGCACATAATGTGAAGCAACATCGCCAAGTGTTTTCTCGCACGAAACCAGAAACTCTGAGGAATTCCTTTATTTATACAGAATCCGTGGTAAAAATGCATCAATGATCAACAGGGAAAACACAGCGATTTATCAGATCGAACTGTTACAGTAAGGATTCCATTGAAATGCTACCCACCCCCTCGCACACGTCATCAGATTCCGTCATTTGCGCCGACAAAGATTTTTAGCTGCAATCGAATCTGCCAACGAAGCTATCTGGAAAATCTGTCTGCAGGAAACTAAGATTAATCAGTAACGTTAGTTTTGATATCGTGGAAGCGCAGTCGGGGAGGCGCCAAATACGCATTCAGATTTCATCCACGTCTCACAGAGGTGGAATGTATTCCCATTCCAAAAAGGATTTATTAATGCCGACCTTCATCTTAACCGTTTTATTGTTAGATTTAATTATTTGATGTTAGACAATGTTCTTTTAATCGTTGATATTTTCCGTTCTATTCCATAGATGCCTTTTTGGATGCACTACTAAATAATTAAATAAAACAATGTTCGCAGGTTGGTAAGTTAGGATGCTTCTGAGACTGCAGATGTCATTTCATAGTTCGTAAGTTAATCTTAGACCCTGAGAAGCACTTACATTGAAGTTTTTTTTTAAAGAATTCAAAGGAAGGAAAAGAAATGGTTTTCAAAATACTCCTTCGCTTTTTATTTTAAGACTAATAATTTCCTAATCGAAAAGACTCATTAGGCTCACTAGTTGAGAATAAACCTCTCCTTACCCTTCAGATATTAATAGGTTGGAAGAAATTAACTGAAATGCAAGACTAAAGTATGGTAATGGGAGTTTACTGTAACATCGCGTCCCGCGTCGCGTGCCTACTAAACGACTCCACAAACCCACAGTAGAGTGCTATTATACCCAGGCGAGGTCAAAATATTTGTGAGAAATACAATGAGCAAAGGCTAATAGATATTGTAGTGGTCAAACGATTTGAAGCTAAACAGGATATTTCCTTATTGGTACGTAATTACAACTAAAGCAACTGATGAAGAATTTTATGGACAAACATATGCGTTTCCTTGAACGAACTGCAAAGTTCATATTTGTGGCTAATATTTTTGTTATTGAGGAAATATGAGGTGACCGATTTATGAATTTCTTGTTGATTAAACTCTAACTTGAGTAAGGTGTTGATTAAAGTGTTTAATCTTTTCATAAAGTCTTCTTTTTTGTTGCAATTATGGAATATACAAAATATTTCAGAGAAAATTATTGACATTTTAGGGGAAACTAATTAGACGGTTTTTGATCATTCGAAAAAATTGATGAGCGAATAAATTCATTCGTTCATCCCTTCCGGGAAATTCTTCAAAAGCACAACTATGGCGCTGAACGACGAGGATAAGCGACATCACCGTCCGGTCTTCTCATTAATATTTAGAACAATCCAGCTAAAAATTAGGAGACCGAACAGCCCGAAGAAGCTTAAAAGATCTAATAGTTTCGCATTCGAGTACAGTACCGGCTGTGCCGCATCGTCCAACCAGCACAAGCGGCGCGAAAGATGAAGAGCGGCGCAAAAGGGCGCCGGAGAGCGCCGTTTTCCGCTCGCGACGCATCGCGTCAGACGCAAGTCGCGTTAGGGCGCTGCGCCCTCAACTTCTGGATGTAAGGCTGATGGAAGGAGCCTATTGACGCGTTTGAACGAGCATGGCCTCCTGTTTGGAACTAACTGCCGTCATGGCGTGCGCTGTGAACAATGCATATAGGCCCGGCAGAATCAATCGAGTCGGCGAGACTGCTCGCAGAGTGACGATCCGCTGATGGGCAGATGGAAGGAGTCTATTCATGCGTTTGGACGAGCGTGACCTACTGTTTGGAACTAACTGACGGCAATGCGCGCGCTGTGAACAATGGATATAGGCACGACAGAATCAATCGTGTCGGCGCAAGAGAGCGAAGCGGCCAATGCAGATTAAGGTTGTGGGACCCAATTTTTTTCCGATTTTGGTCGATCACTGCGGTAAGACGAGGCAAGCTAACGGCATGCAAATCCGTGGGCGAGCACAGCATTGAAGGCGCTTTGCGACGAACTGTTCACAACTTCACAGCTGCCTAAACTGCCTTAACTACAGCGGCCACTTTAGAGCGGCGGTGAAATTTGGGTGACACTCCCAATAATACCGTTCTATTCAACACGAAAAGCTCTATCGAACGATGTCAATCTCGACCGATTTTGGAAATATCGATCATTTGACAATGGAGGGCAACGAGGGCGCAGCGGAGCGGCGATGACGTCGCCGAAAATCAATATTCTCGAATTTGGCCAAGTTGGGTAGCATTCGGCAGCGCTTTTGATGGTGAACTGAACGATTTTACTTAGAGTAAGAGCTGTAATCTGAGCGAGTAAGGGGACGGAGAACATCGATTTATGTGCCAAATTGCACGCGCGGGCGTGTTTGGAGCGCGATAATTCTGTCAAGCTTAAACCCTTCTGGCTGCAGCTTGTGGATTTCGTAGTAAGTTAGAACGTCTAGAAGTTCATCAAAGCACAGCGATGTAGCTTAAGAACGGACAAAGTTACAGTAGTGCGAAACTGCAGGTTAGGCTTGTGCAACCCATTTTTTTCCGATTTCAATCGGCTACTGCGGTAAGACGCGGAGAGCTAACGGCCTAAAAGTGCGTAGGCGAGCAAAATAGTAAAGGTTCTTCACACTGACTTGCTCAAAACTTTCCATCTGCCTATACTGCCTTAACCACAGATGCAGTTTTAGAGGGGCGAACGGCAGCGGTGAGCATTGTTCCGCTCTTACTCGCCCACATTTGGGTCTTTGACATTCTCAATGATTCCGTTCTGTTCAGCTCGAAAAGCTCTATCGGATGGTATCGATCTCGACCAATTTTGGAAATATCGATTTTTTGACAAATTCGCATCGAGGACGAAGGCGCTCTAGGTCGAGCCTTAGCGGACGATTACGTCATCGGAAATATACATTTTCGAAATTAGCTCAATTTTTTCGTTCATTCATCTAGGGGGTTATTTGGGGCGCTGATTACGAATCCAACGTCGTTTTTTATAAATTCCGCCGATTTCGGTAGGTTTTGGATTTTCTTCTGGAAAACTGATGGTGATCGGGTCAGGATCACTGGTTTTGCTCAAACTTCGAATAGTGGCTGGGGGTTACTCGAGGTTCCGAACGATGCTGAAATCCATTTGAACGACTACGACAGGATACCGCCCATACCGATAACTGAGGGTGATCAGTGGCGCTGACCTGACCACCCTCAACGGAATGTAACCTTCAGAAATCGGCGGAGTTTTCACAAACGGACATCGGATTGTAATCAGCGCCCCAAATAGCCTCCCAAATGACTTTGGAGGAAGTTTGAACGAAAAAATTTGGCCAATTTCGAAAATCTCGACTTTCGATGACGTCATCGACAGCGCAGGCTCGGCCTCGTCCTTGATGCGAAATTGTCAAAAAATCAATTTTTCCGAAATTGGTCGAGATTGACACCATTCGATAGAGACTTTCCTGGTGAACAGAACGGTGTCATTGAAAGTGTCGGAACTCAAACATGGGCGAGCAAGAGTGCAGGAAACTTCAATCGTTAAGTCCGCCGCCCTAAGATGGCAACTGGAGTTAAGACAGTATAGGCAGCTGGGGAGTTGTGAGCACGTTAGTGTAAAGAGCTTTTACTGTTCTGCTCCCCTACGCACTTTTATGCCGTTAGTTCTCCGGGTCTTACCGAAATGATAGACTGAAACTGGAAAAAATCATGTCACATAAGCTTGACCTGCAACTTCGCATCACTGTAACTTTATCCGTGCGCAAGCTACATCGCTGTGCTTCGACGAACTGCTAGACGTGCTAGACGTTTTTACTGACTACGAAATCCACAAGCTGCAGCCGGAAGGCTTTAGGCCTCGTGCATACTTCTCGTCGCCGCGATCCCATCGCGGCGATGAGTTTTGCAGAGCGACGCGAAACAATTTGAACTTCTCTGTGCTCGTCGCATCGCCCATCGCTCTGCAAGGAAGCGCGACGACGATCCGTCCAGGACCAACGTTAAACACCTCGCGCGGCGCGAAAAAGTATGCCATGCCCGCGATGGGCGCGGGAAGCCATCGCGCATGCCGATCGCCACTGTTGCGGCGGCCGCAGCGAAGTTTCCTTTAGCTATTCAACCGCGTGCGGCGGAATGGCCATGAATTTAGCGCCGCGATGGCATCGCGGCAATGGAAGTATGCCCCCGGCCTTACACTTGACAGCACTCCAAACACGCCCGCGCGTGGAATTTGGCACGTGAACGATCGATGTTCTCCGCCCCCTTACTCGATCAGATTACAGCTCTCGCTACTCTAAGGCCTATGCTATACTTTGGCGACGCGTCACCGACGCTGCGACCCGTCACCGACAGCTCGTCACCGACGTCGCCGACGCTGACGTCACCACCGACGCGTGGTCGACGTCGGCGACGTCGTCATCAGATTCTGTGGCGGCGTCGGGGACGTCGTTGACAGGAGAGCATCGGAGCGCGTTGAACAATGTCATCATTTGGTAACCAGTCTGCCCATAGAAAGGCTAAGTGATCACATCTGCATCGAATTTGCATACATTTTGTGCTTTTCTTAATCTTCAAAAGATTTTAATTCTTAATTCTTCTTAGTGCTTCAAGACTTGATGATGATTTTATAACAGACGCAAAATAACAGACGAGTGCATGGCGCAGTCTACCCGATTATATGTCAAAAAAAATTCCTATTTTCTTAAGCTTTTATATGAGCCTTCAACTTTTCAGTACCATTTTTGTGACCAAAGTTATCACCTTTCTAACAGTGTTTACAATTCTTGAGACACCATGTATTGTTAGAATTAGGCAGTATAAAAAAAGATTCACGCCATCTATTAGGTAGAGATACGTATATTTGTAGGCCTTTTTTCTGTTGAAACTCTGTTATTTGTCTCAATTTCGTTGTTTGTTGAAGAACACGCCAAAGAAACTTTTCACATATGTTTCTGCAAGCCTTAAAGAAAACATTTCACATTTTTGTCGGCATAGAACTGCTACATATTAAAGACCACAAGAATCCTGTGAAGCCCACATCTTACTCGTCTGTGGCGATGTCACCGACGTCGACGACGCGTCTGTAGCGACCGGCGTCGCCGACGTCGGCGGCGGAAGTATAACACTCCCTGCTGAGCTCTCGGCGAAGTCGGTGATGCGTCGCCAAGTATAACATAGGCCCTACGCGATTTGCGTCAGACGCGACGCGTGGCGAGCGGAGAACGGTGCTCTCCGGAGCCCTTTTGCGCCGCTCTTCTTCTTTCGAGCCGCTTGTGCTGGTTGGACGATGCGGCACAGCCGGTACTGTATATACATATAGCGCGTTTCCGTCTTCGACAGAGTGCTACTCTAAAATTTAGCTATCTTTAGGACTAAGTCATCAATCATCGCCAAAATTCTTCAGAATGTCTTCAGAACTTCAATCGTTCATAAATCGTAGGATTCACCAAAGTTCATCAGTGAACTTTTTTTTTGTTTTTGACGGATAATTTTCTCAAGGATTGCTCTTATCTTAATAAAGGCAAAGGCAAGACGTGCAGTACGCAATTATTCCTCGAAACAAGCAATAATAAAGTGATTAAAAATTAAAGAAAGCAATCTATGTAGAAACATTATTAGTTGTATCCAAGTGTGAAAGGGACAGTAAAGTGTGGCGCAGCACTTGTTAATCGTAATGCGCTTTGGACTAGCGACTTTAGATTTCACTATGCTACCATGATACTGACACTATGATACTAAATTAAAATGAGAGAAGGAGAAGAATTACAGTGGTAACTCTAATTGGCATTAAAGTCTCGAAGAAGTCTCGTTTGTCTCGCACTTGAATTTTAAGCGAGTACTCATCACAAAGTGAGCACTATTTTTGACTTCTAAGCGATCTCATGAAATACAACGATTTACGAGAGTCGATGGACGCCAGTGCATTTCTTCAGGAGGACAGCTGAGCCTGCACTTCGACATGAAGAAGTACAGTGTGTGTGTGGGTCTGTTCCGAGGTGAAACTGCAGCCAGCCTTCCCCGTCCCCTTCTCTTGGTCAGAGAATAGTAAGTTCTGATGCTGCTACATTTCACGGCAGTCTAGGAACCAAAGCAAACATTGGAGAGGCGTGACGTACTCGTCCGTCATCATCGCATATTCAAATAGATTTGGCCGAGGGATTATTACGGTCACATAAGCTATCGTCGCGAGAAAAGCGCACTCATTCCGACGAGAAGGCCAGAAAGCTAGAAGCAATAGGAGGTGGAGCTTTTTTAAGAAGAAACGAACTACCAATTGCAATTACGACACCTGGCCACGAAGCCAGCTTGTCCTTCTAAAGGCCTCGGGTGCAATCCTAGTTGGTGGTAAACGCTCTTAAACAACTCTTAACTGACCTGACCACGGATCTGATATCGTATTCAAAACATTAATTAATTGATGGTGTCTTGGCCCACATTTTATTTATTTATTTCACTGATGTTATGTACCTGTTGTATTTGCTAGAGGATAGACCGTTCTCGGTGCAAATCTACTAAGGGGACCACCCTTATGTCGGGAAATCGTTTAAGAGCACCCACCACCAACTAGGATTGCACCGAGCCTCGTTCAGGTTCCGAAGCTAAATTTTTAAGACGCCGTGCTGAATGTTGTGAGGATCAGAAGCTCTTGCGATCCGTCTCTTGTCGTGTGATAAAGGATGGGGTAGCATTCCTCGATACTTTCAAGGGATACGCCATGGAATCCACTTCTGCGAAATATCATGATAATTTGGACTGGCGACCTGATGGAGTAACGAGTACGCTTGTCCTCCCAGATATAGGGTGTCCAGAAAGTATCTGCAGAAATACGAATAATTTTCGAGGTGGTCACGATCTTCATACCGCTTCCCTTCCAGATGACGCCGAAGTGATCGAAAAATGTGGTAGTCACTTGGGGCCAGATCTGGGCTGTACGGTGGATGCGGCAGAACTTCTCATTCGAGTTCCAGAATTTTCTGAGAAGTCGTCTTCGCGATGTGTGGACGCGCGTTATTGTGCAACAAGCGATCTTTGTCGAGCCTGGGCTGTTCCTTGCGCGTCTTGTCGGCCAGTCTCTGCAGTTGGATAGCGTAGACCTCGGCAGTGACAGCCGTGCTGTCAGGCAGCAGCTCGAAATAGTAGATCCCATAAACTCCCCACTAGACGCTCAGCATGACTTTCCTCGCATGAATTTCACCTTTTACGAAAGATTTCGCCACTTCGTCGCGTTTGCACCATGCACGTTTACGGGCGTGGTTGACGTAGAGGACCCATTTTTCGTCTCCTGTGACAATGGTGTCCAGCCAGTTGAAGGTGCGACTTCGGGAGAGCAGCTGAGTGCATATGTCCACACGTCTTCGCCGGTTGTCGTCGATCAATTCGTGTGGGAGCCACTGACCGAGCTTTTTGACCATTTCAAGAGATCGCAGTCCATTGTCGACGGTGGATCGGGAACAGCCAAGAGCAGCAGCAAAATAACGCACACCTTCATATGGATGCTGCTCCGCCAGTTTCCTCAGTTCATCCAGAGCGAGGCTCATCTTCGATACTCCTGTTCCGGCTTCTGGAGCGTTCGAACCAGCTATACACAGACCGTACAGAAGAAGCTTCAAAGCCGAATACACGACACAAGCTTCGATAGGCTTCTGCAGCGGAGTGCCCAGATTCATATTCGTAAAGGAGTACATGTCTAACATGGATAGACAGTTCGGCCATCGTACAGTGAAATAGGCAAGGAAGACTGAGCTGGATATGTTATGCAGATAGAACAGGATAGTGTCCTTATATAGCACATATGTTGAAATCTTCAGAATATTCTAGAAAAAATCTGGAACATTGCGAAGTTTTCTGCAGATACTTCCTGGACACCCTAATAAATTTGGCAAATTCCACGGAGGAATGAAAGGCGTGATTGGGCGGAATTCCACGCTCGGCGGTCAAAAAGAGTCGGTGGGTGCAACCAAGGAGATGGCTCCATTTGCAACCTCTGTGGGCCTAGTCCCGGAGGGCGCCAGCCAGAAGATCGCTGAGGGAGTGAGCCAAGGGAAATCTCATTCACCAACGTCTATCTCTATCGAAAGGTGAATAGCGGCCTTTCGGCTGTTTCCTTAATGTAAGTTGGGTTCTCTTTCCTCCCCTTCATCTCTTTCTCTCTTTAGCTTCTATTGTAACATGAGCTGATCTTGGACAAATAATTTTTCCAACTTCCCTTGCCTCTTCGAGGCTTTGGTGAAGGCATCTACGTCAGAATGAAACCCGAACAGCTTCGACAACAAACTTGGAGCGACATCTTGACGACATTCTACTCAACGGCTGCCTTGTTTGGATTGGAGAGCACCTGAGCCCTCCATCGTTTTGAACGTGACCGCGATATGACGCCTCTCCCAACTGCGCTACAAACACTCGCCTCACACCTCAGCCAGACGACTTCAAGTCGTTCTAAAAGAAAGGACTAGTGGTTTCTTAAAAACCAACGAGACCAATCAAATACATTTAGATGACGAAACTTTTCGAATCGTCGAACATTGAGTAGCTTAAAGTTTTATAGCAGAAAATTTTTAGATCGTCTGTATAACCAAAACTATTATGATTTTCCACTCCGGTTTGCATCGAGTTCTGAAGCTATGTGAAGAGAAATGTGTGATTGGGATACTAAGGCGACAAGGATACATACTATTTACAGCAGATTATAGGACAATAGGTCGTACAGACTCGTGTAGCTGAGAGCTGACAGCCGTGCGACGACACGCACTCGTCAACAAATATACCACAAATACTGAATAGTACTAACAGTAGTACGCTCTTATGCTACGACGTGTAACTGCTGCTGTTGCTGTTGTTGCTGCTGCTGCTGCGGCTGCGATTCTCCTTGAGCAGGCAATGCGGGAACGGGATCATTTATCCAAAGGCCCTGCAACGAACTTGCTTTTCCAAGGACTTGAAATTAGAAGCGAACAATTTGTTCCCACTGTTCTATTAGGTTGTCCGATTATAAATGTCGCCTGCTTTCGATTTGTTATTTCTATGGTATTGTTATTTCTTGGGTCATGAAGTCAGAAGTGAAGTACGTATTTAACACGCGTTTCCGAGGGCATCTTTCGCCTAAGTATCGTTCCGATTCGTTGACCCTTTTAAAGATTTTTTTAGATTAACGATGATCGAGCAAAAGTATCGAGTGTGGGTTTGCTTGCTGTACGACTTCAAGCAAGGAAGAACTGCTAGAGTCTCATCGCATCTTGTCTGAAGTATTTGGTAACGAAGTTCCACTATTACGTCAATGCCAGCGATGGTTTCAACGTTTCCGAGATGGTGATAAGGGCCCTGAAGACGGAAGTCTTGAAGTTATGGATAGCCAGGAATTAAAGGAAGCTGTCGAATCGTATCCAATACAAACTAGAGGTGAGCTCACGGACGTTCGGTTGTCGTCATTCTAAATACCATAGCCGGTCGTTTGCATGCAATCGGAAAGTCAAGTCGGTGTGGAAAATGGGTGCCACATCAGCTCAGCGACACAAACAAGACAGTACGAGTCGTTATCGCTGGAATTCTGATCCGCAAAACCAAGAACAGCAACTTCTGTGACTCCTTCGTGACGTCGGATGCGATGTGGATCCACTACGACAACACCACACGAAAGCTGCAAGGGTTGAGCCCCGATGAGGTTCCGAAGACAACGACGAAGCCTGACATTTACGAAAAAAGACGTGCTCTGTGCTTGGTGGAACAGTAGAGGTCTGATGCATTGTGAGGTGCTGGGTCCAGGCCATACAGTTACGGCAGACCTTTACAAGGAACAACTGAGCCGCGTGGACCAAGCACTGCGTCAACAAGGGGTGAACCCAGTAGCTGTGAAATTCCTCCGTGACAACGCACGACCGCACGCCACAAATATTAACGCTGCAAAAAATTGAGGAGCTCGGCTGGGAACTTCGATCTCCCCCGTCTTATAGCACAGACCTTGCGCCATCCAACTACCATCTTCTTCGGTCGATGCAGCACGCCTTGCGGAAGAAAAATTCAAGAAAATTGACGAACTCGAAATTTGGGTGTCCAACATCTTCGAGTCGCAGCCACCGGAGTTCTTCAAGAAAGTAATCCTTTCTTTGCGAGGACGTTGGCGACATGTCGTTGATAATAATGGAGATTACCCCTTGTATTAAGGTATGGTCATTCTTTTCCTGCAGCGAAATTTCCTTTTGAGCAAAAACGACATTTATGTATGATCCGACAATCTAATATATAATACCACTCCACACTAGGTAAAGAAAAGATAGAATCATCTTACCGAAATGGGCTCTTTTCGCCAAAGGAGAAGGGATTCTTCTTCCGAAAAACTTCCTGCACATGTCAATAACAGATCCTCCTCTCCGATTCTAAAAATCCATTCCTTACATGTTTTTTTCTTCAAATTCGGTCTCTTTTAATCTACTCGTCTCTATAGAGCAAATGCAACCTAGGCTGTTATTTCCGAGCCTCTTTTCTAGTATGCTCCATGTTCTAATTCAGTGTCGGTTGCCATACATACGATACACAATGAAAGAAGCAATAGGCTCTGCACGCTTTTACAGGCAAGTTTTATGAAATCTTCTTACCCCTTCCTTCCCCTACTGACAACCACAGAGAACATCAATTCTGTTCACTTTGGTTTCCTTCTAGGGACACCTGCGAACTGGAAACCAACATAAATCCTGTAGATTTTTGTTCGTTTTCTCTAAGGGTTTTCAATGAATCTTTACAGTTCTTGCTTTTTATTATTTCCGACCCTAAAAACCACTCGTAACAAACTGCACCAACCTACACGAAAATGACAAGACAATGTCGAATTTCGTAGCTTGAGAACAAAAATAATGCCGACAGAAAGAAAATACACCTGTTGAGCCACGGAGCACTATATGGAGCAATATAGTTCACTTTGCTCATCAAAACTAGGAGGGAATCGCCAATAACTCACCTGATCTGAAAGGAACCCAGCTATAGGCAACCAGACAAACAACGCTGATCCATTTTCCACATTTTCCACATGTATGCCCAAAGGTACGGTGTTCCATTGAATTTTTGGAGCTTAGAAGCATATCTTTGTTCATTTCTTCGCTTTTCATCCACTTTTGTTGGGATTATTTCCACTCGGTGCACTACATTTAGTCCTCATTTCCGTTAGAAGGTCCGCGCAGGTCTAGCGTTATATTAGGTTGTCCGGAAATAAGTGAGCATTTTGCAATTGATATTATTGGAGTGCATTTTTTTCATTAAAGTATGTTTTATTCCTAATAGAGTTATATACCATTCGAAAGCTGAATTCATGCTCTATTTGAGCATGTCTTCAAATTTTCTGTAGAGCAAAAATCTTCTCCAATTTTAAGCCTTGCCGTTTCGAATGTCTGAACGCAATTTTCGCCAAATTTTCTTCTTCGAGTTCAAACTTGGTGGAAGTACAGCTGAAACGGCCCGTAACATCAATGCTGTATTTGAGGAGGTTTTCGTTATGAAACGCACAATTCGCCACTGGTTCGAATGGTTTCGATCTGGAAACGAATGTCCGTAAAGTTAGCCCGCCATCACTCCTTAACGACGACCAGATCAAAGCCATGGTGGAAGCGGATCCGCATCAAACTGTCAGAGAGCGAGCACAGCATTCCGGAGTTGACGGCAGCACTGCCAGGATCGGGAAAGTAAAAAAAACTGTATGAATGGATCTCACACGAACTGACCGCCGAGCAGATGCTGAGCGCCACGACACCTGTGTTTCGTTAAGGCTACACCATCTAACAATAAGAGAACCTTCTTTGGGCAGGATCGTGAGATGCGACGAAAAATGGATCCTTCATGACAATCATCGTCGCTTTGTACAATGGCTGGACAAGAATGAGTGTCACGAGGAGATGCCGAAGCCAAGTCTCCATCCGAAGAAGACCATGGTGTCCGTATGGTGGACAATAGCTGGTGTAGTCCATTACGAGTTCTTGAAGTCTAGAGAGACTATCACAGCAGTAGAAGAATTGTGCCGAAATTGGAGTGATGCACCAGAAGTTGATGGAAAAACAGCCGGTTTTGGTCAGTCGAAGAGGCACAATTCTACTGCATAAGAATGCGCGCCCGCACCTTTCAAAAATTGTTGTCCAGAAACTGGGTGAATTGCGATACTAAACTCTGCCACATCCAGCATATTCTTCAGATCCTTCCCCTAGCGACTGCCATTTTTCAAGCATTTGGACAATTTGCTGAAGGAGAAATGCTTCAAAAACCAAGACGACGCCAAAAATGTCTTCAACGCTCTCATCACCAACAGAACTCTGGATTTCTAAGCTACCAGCATTATTAAACTTGCTTCTCGTTGGCAAAGATTTATTGATTCTAATGGCTATTGTTTTGATTGATAAAGTTTTTTCTGAGCTGAGTTATGATAATTTGAATATTCGGGTTGAAAACACTCATTTATTTCCGGACAACCTAACAATTATGCTCGAATGATCCACTTGAATAGGTGCTTGAATGATATTCATTCGAATTTGAATATTCGAAAAATCGCTTGTATCAAATGTACTCGAACTCGAATATTCAAGAAATCACGTTGTTCGAATATAATCAAATTCAAATACTCGAAAAATATCAGCGTTCGAAACTATTCAAATATTCGAAATTTTTTGCGAGAACAGAAGTATAGATTGAATGTCATACCGTACCATAGGACATCTCGTCCAAACACCATTTGTGTCTCATTTCTATGACCGCTTTCACCCTTGACTCTTTCGAACAAACTTTTCTGGACGATAGCACTAATATCAGTCAGCTGATGAAAGGTTTCCTATACCAGTTCCTCGATCTTCTGTCTTTGATGCATACCTTGTTTGCTAAGCTACTGTACGCATCACAATGTGAGTGGCGAGTGTAACCCGGCTAACACAAATCTAGCTAAAGTAGTTAAAATCCCAAAACCAGCTCACCTTGTGGTTGCCATCTTCTTCACCGGCCTATCGGCGATCTTGAGTTTCAGTACAAGCGAAAGCCCATAGCTTGCAGTCCTGTAAGCGAAAAGTGTCTTGCAAATCCTTATCGATGTCTTTATGGAAGCGGGAGGCTTAGCACTTTTCGACTCACACTTGTTGATATTCTTCCTGAGGAGAAGTATCACTACCTTCCAGTTGTGGCAGTGAACTTTCTCCCTCTTCCTTCGGTATTTCTGAAGAAAAACGCTGAGTTCATAGTCAATTAATTTACCGATTTAAAATAAGCAAAAGAAGTGTTTGAATTGCTTTCAAGTACTCTTATCAAGAAGCCTTAACATGAGCAATGAAAACACCGTTTGAAATGTCGGGCTGTTCTATAATTAATGTCGTTTTTCTCATATATGGTGGTAACTGTATATTTTTGCGTAGTACATATGTAGTGACTACGTGGCTTACATTATTACAATTATTTATTTATTCAAGGCATAGACAAATGCCTAGCATGAAAAGTGTAAGAAAACACCAAAGGAAACAACACATACTAGCCAAGAGAGCAACAAATTGCAAGGAACATTTCTTGCACCACTCTTTGATATTCACCCTTTGACATACTTTCTGCAGGCTTGAGCAGGAGCCTCTAAATCTTTATAATACATTATTATTATTTATTAAATATAATAACAGTAGAAGGCCTAGTAGCAGACTGTATTCCTTGAGAATGCGATAGGTTAAGAAACCTGATCCGATTCGCGATTTAGCAACTGAGACTAGCAGTTTCAACTTCCATCTCACGGATCTTGTCAACATCCCGTCAAGGAATTTAGTTGTGTCAATGGAAACCTTATTTGCAACAATTTTGCACATCATGACGAAATCAGCGATTTCTCTGCTACTCTTCGGCGGGGAGAGTCGTTGGATACACCGCCCTCATAAAGGGGCGGGGCGAGGGCGCGCCGAGGACAAGATGTCCGGGTCCCTACCTTCACATGGAGGCATCGCATTTCTAATCACTTCCCTTGGCACTGCATCTCTATCCTGAACTGTTTCGTTCTTGAGACAAGACTCAGAACCTTGTTCACCATATTTGGAACAAAAGAGTTTTCAGCTGCAGCGCCAAGGCTTTCTTCAGGTCCCGCCAATGTAGAACTGACCGGAATCACTCATAGTCTCTAGTTGAGGCGAAAATTGAAAGAATCTAGAGAGAAGAGCGACGTCCTCCTTTCCTCAACTGCCTCCATAAATGAACCGACTGGAAAATGACTTCAGAATTCCCCGAGATGCGCTTCCAAATCGCCCCTATCAGTTGTTAGGTTTTTTGGACGACGTCACATCAGTTAACGACGGTCTCGCGCACTGCAAACTTGTCCAAATAGGGCGGCGCAGGCTGGGCGGGAAGTGGGCGACGGGCAGCACGGTGTACCGAACGACTGCCCCCCCCCCCCCCCCCTCTTCGGCGACGAATGACCAAAGAGTGAAGCTCGTTGAGTACCGTCTCGAATAGAACTATAATCTAATAAGAAGCATATCATTATGAGCTTCCTAGTGGAGCTATTTTGGATGCTTTCTAGAAGGTTTATGTCCTTCTTCTTCGTTAGATTGAAGGCTAATGTCCCGCTTCTCACTGTGGATCTTATATAGGTCAGGTTTTGAATCCACGCAAATAGACCTCAGGAGGATCGGATTTCAAAGCCCTAAAGAGAACTATGGATGCGAAAACTGGCTTTTCTTGCTAAAATACTGTAATGCTTCGAACACAGGTCGTTGCTTACTATAAAGCTATGAAACAATTATCTCTAACTTCATCAATTATGGTTAAAACCTAGCCTTTAATTCGGTATTCCAGAGTTTGGGCACGGTTTTTAGGACCGATCATCAGAAGATGTGTTTTCTCAATTGCGATATGCAATTCCGATATTTTGCTGGAGAGACATCGGATCGGCACCGTTATCAATCCTTCTATAGATCTTAGCGTCATCTGCGTACATTCTACATGTACACCTAAATTAGTGAGACACTTTTGAAGTTCATATGCGTAGAGCTGGAACAACATTGGAGGGAGCGCTTCTTTTCGAGGATCAGCGCAAGAAATAAATATCTTGAAGTACTGACCTTCAAACTTTACCTGGTAGGTTCATAACAACGTATCTATCGGAGCTCTGTCAAACTCTTTCGAAAAATCGAAGTATATTACATCCGTATGTTGTTAATCTTCGAAACTCTAGGACCAGTCATTTAGGGAGCTAGGGAAGGCTGTTTCCGCAGATCCTCCTTTGAGAAAGCCAAACTGATTTTCTGAGGTAATTCTTTTAATTCCGTGATGAGCTACGGATAAGCCATCTGCTTCTTTTAGGAAACTTAAGAGAAGGAGGAAGACCCAAAAACCCCCGCACACTTCTGCGGCAGTGCCGCTCGCGCTATGGTTAAGGGATAGAGCAGGGACGCCGCCGGCGGTGAGCTCTGCGTATGGCCTTTAGTGGAAGATAGTTGACTAGTCATCGAGAACGGGAGAATCTCTTGTGTGTGGCGCTATTGTTGCCGAAACTCGAAGGAATATCCGGGAACTTCAGTTATTGGCTAGCCTTTCGACATGACATTGTCTGTGGAGCAGTATTTTCTCCCACGTTCAATGTGCTTTAACCTCATAGTAGGAGCCGCTATGCAGCTGGAGTTTCTTCCTGCACACTGCAGGCTTGACGGCCTTCCACATTAGAGCGGCTGGGTAAAATGACTGCCTTTGGAGCTTTTTTGTGGAGCGCATAATTTTGATGGAAACATGAAAACTTTTCATATTCCGTGGATACTGCTCTGAGCGTCCTTCCATTCGAAAATTGCTTGAGACACCGCACCGCCTAACTGCCTCCGGATCGACTTTTGGCCGCCTTGCGCCTAGGTGCGAAGCCAAATGGAACTATATCGACTCCACAACACATTAAGGCAGCTCGGAACTATTCTCGACCTAGCATTGCACAGGTCGTGAAAACTGGCGCCTTCCAGACCAGCCTCTAAGCATTTCGTTTCACATAACGTGCCTATGCGTGTGCCATTCAAAAAAGCATAAAATTCCTTAAGTTGAAGCGGAATGGAATATTTCTTACTTGCTACATACTCTTGCGCCATATCTAGTCTAATTCAAGTAGGAATTGATCGACCGATCGGAGGAGATCGATGGTTCATGGTGGACAAGGTGGGAATCTTCATCGTTCACGAATCTATTGCGAGCCGAAGTGATTTCTCAGATGTTGGAATGACTTTTCGAAAGGCGGCTCGGATCTATCCTAGTCCGGGGGGCCACATAACTAAAAGGCATTATATGTAACAAATCCACTTGAGACTTACCGAGCGGCTCCATGAGACCTAAACAAGAAAAGTCATAAAGAAAAAAAAACGAGAAAATAAATTTGTTGCGGTTGTAAGCAGGCGAAGTTGTGTGCCCTCCTCTCCATGTTAGATCCTGGTTATAACATGTCAGCCGGCGGCCAGCACGCGGCATGCCTCCATTCCGTCGCACTTTGTCCGCCGAGACGGTTGTAAACCGCGGCGATTTTTTATTTTTTTCGTTCGCTCGCTCGCTTTCGTTTTCTTTTAGGTTCCAGCTCGTTCTCTAGGAGCCGCTCGGTACGTTTCAATTCATTTTGTTGTCTACTTTTTGGTTATGCGGCCCCCGGACTAGGATAGATGGTGGACAAGGTGGGAATCTTCATCGTTCACGAATCTATTGCGAGTCGCAGTGATTTCTCAGATGTTGGAATGACTTTTCGAAAGGCGGCTCTATAAAGCATTACATGTTCTAATTACTCAAATCATTACCTTTTCTTGTTGAAGCCTCAAGAACTACCTCAAACAACAGCAAAAGATTTAGTTGTCATAATATTTCTTGAGCTTAGTATAGATATAGCTTTTTCATTATAATGTGAGCAAGACGCTAAAAATTATCAACAATAGAATTCCTTGGTCGTTGCTGATGTTGTGCTATTGGTCACTAAATCAACGTATTTTGAATATACCCATAATAACAACTATAGGCTGATCCACCTTAGAATAAGGGGCACAATTTAAAAACTGTAACTTCTGTTCAAAGTTAAGTTCTTGTATAGAAAGTAAATCAAGCTCTAATACTTCTAGAAATGATGTAAATGGAGGAGCATACCTGAACCTTGCTATATAATCAGTTGAATGACGACCAGTCGAGGACCCATGCAGAGAATGTTTTTGTCAGGGGGTCGAGCGTTCTATCCCCTCATCCCCCTGGCCCGCCCACCCCCCAACCCCCTGCGATTGCTCGAGAGTCTAGTGGCTGCCTTACGAGATAGTGGAGACGCAGACATTTGCCACGCCTCTGTTTAAAGGGCGGGGGATAGAACGCCACTCCGCCTTTTTGTCAGCCTCGGTAGATCAAACATTTCGTATCGATCTCCTTCACTGCGCTCTCCCTTCATTCAAAATAACAGAACTTTTGAAGAACAGAGTATTACTATACTGAGGAAGATGTGTAACGGGTTATGGTAACATAGTCAAGTTCTGGCTTTAGAACTAAAGTTCAGTTTACCCACAGCAAAGGGAGCAACACTACTTTCGCGAAAATAGGCAACGGTGCTGCATTCTTTCACCTCCCAGAAGGTCTAGTGGTCTAAGGTATTAATTTGAACTAAATCAAGGCATAGAGCAGGAGTAAAAATACGACAAAATCTGCCTCTTTGCGCTTAGAAAAAAGCTCAGAATTTCATCACAGCTGAACACGAGAGAACTTGGCGCTTCTTTGAACAGAACATACATGGGAGCACTGCGTAAAATGAGAGATTTAGGAGTTTTGAAAAGCGCCACCTATGGAATGCTACAGTTATGGCCGCATCATTTGATCAAATCTTGAAAAAGCCGCACTTTACCAGCTTTTGAGTCTTTCGAATATAACTCTCCTAAAATTCGTTCATTTAAAAAACCAAGAACATATTTGAGCTCAGGAGCTCGAAGTCTATTGTTTGGTATACGTTGTTCACATGGAGCCATGAAAGTGCTCGAAATTAAAAACTTGCGCTCCATTGCGAAGGACGGTCGCGGACGAGTTGTCGGTCGCAAGTCGTCGAAAACCGTTGCATGCTCACAATTCCTTTAATTTGAGGTTTTTTTTTGAGAAACGGTTGGTACCGTTCGATTCGCCTCTTCGAGATTTACCAGACCATCGCATTTTCGCAGTGGATGACCAAAACGAATGGCTTCAGCAGGATCTTTGCGATTGGAGCAGCTTATTTCCCAGGACGTGCATGTTTCTGGAGTATTTCCAGCATGGCGTACGTCGCCGGTGCTTTGTCATGCAAGGAATCCTCTGAGAGTGCGCCGTGCACAGTGCATATAGAATCGAACCTGTCAAATCGAGTGGGCGCGACAGCTTATAGAGTGGGCATTTGGAGAGTTTTATCAAAAATTCACAGTCGCCCTACTCAGGGATTGCTGTACTCTGTCCCGGCGAGACTTAGGAGTGCGCCGTGAATAACGCATATAGGATCGAACCTATCGAGTGGACGCGACCGGTCGCAAGCTGCAGCCGCGGGCGTGTTCGGAGCGCGATAACTCTGTCAGGTGTAAATCTTTCCGGCTGCAACTCGAGGATTTTGTCGCCAGCACAAGATTTTTGAAGCACTTTGAAGCACAGCAGGGCAGCTCATGAAGGGACTAAGTTACAGCGGTGCGAAAATGCAGGTTAGGCTTGTGCGACCCAATTTTTTTCCGATTTCCGACCACTGCGTGAAGACGCGGCGAGTCAACGGCATGGAAATGTGTGGGCAAACAGAACTCTGAAGGCACTTTACGATGACATGCTCATAACTCTCTAGCTTCCTAAACTGCCAAAGCCCAATTTGCCATCTTAGAGCGGCGGACGACAGCGCTGGAGTTACTTGCCCATATTTGAGTTTTCGACAGTGACGATGGCACCATTCTGTTCAGCTCGAAAATCTCAATCGAACGGTATCAATTTCGACCAATTCTGTGAATATAGATTTTTGGGCAATTTCGCATCATAGGTGAGGGTAAAAAGCTCAAGAAGTAAGCTGAAACACAGCAATGTAGCTTATGATTGGACAAAGTTACAGCGGTGCGATTATGCAGACTAGCCTTGTGTGACACGATTTTTCCGATTTCAGTTGACCACTGCAGGAAGACGCGGAGAGCCAAAGGCTTAAAAGTGTGTAAACGAGTAGAAAACTTAAAGTGCTTTATGATATCCTGCTCACTGCTCCGCGGCTGCCTCAGCTGTCTTAGCCCCAGCTGCCAATTTAGGGAGGCGGACTTGGCGGTTGAAGTTTCCTGCGCTCTTACTCGCCCATTTTACAGTTCTCGATATTCTCAGTTAAACATTCAATTCAGCACAGAACGCTCTATCGAATTGTGCCAAACGTGACCCGGTTCGAGAATATCAATTTTCGATGACATCATCGTCCTTCTGCCGCGGTCTTGAGCGTCCTCACCTCTGATGCGAAATTGTCCAACAATCTATATTCCCAGAATTGGTCAAGATTGACACCGTTCGATAGAGCTTTTCGATCTGAACATAATGGTACCATCGTCAGTGTCGAAAATTCAAATATGGGCGAGTAAGTGCGGAAGAAACTCCAGCGCTGTCGTCCGCCGCTCTAAGATGGCAGATTGGGCTTTGGCAGTTTAGGAAGCTAGGGAGTTGGGAGCATGTCATCGAAAAGTGCCTTTAGTGTTCTGTTGGCCCACACATTGGAAAGACCCTCAGAGCAGTGTCCAGGGAAAGCGAAAAGATTTCACATTTTCATCAAAATGATCATAAAATCATAACGGTTGATGGAAATATGGATTATATGAAAAACGACATTCATTTTCGAATAACCTAATAAAAACCTAAGTGGGTGGCGCACTCTGGCACGATGGTGGGGAGCAGCACACACGTTCTGCGCCGTCATGGCCTGCATATGACTCTTGACAGCGATTCTGGGTGAGTCCAACTCTGCACCTAAGGATTAGCACTTTTGTGACGATGCTAAGGCGAGTGTTAGTTGTAGGTGGAGAATTTCTCCTCTGCTTAACAAGTCTGCGAGAAGACAGCAAAGTGCGAATGGTCAAGGCATTTTTAGGGTTCTTGATGGGGATGGAAATGAATAATGAGCGATACTCCACTGAAACGAACAACACAGTGCACATATGTAGTTCTGATTCTGAATGGTCGCCGCTAACAAGAAAGCCCTCACCAGGCACTACCATGACGACAGGGTCGTCGAACTCGAGATCCTTACGTCGAAGTGAGCACGCAGCCGAACAGCTCGATTCGCTCCCTTAACCAGTACGATACACGTGCAAAAAGGTATGAGATATGTGCCACTGAAACTATCGCAAAACGCTATTTGTATTTGGACTTGCTTGTTGCAGCGAGTACCGCGAGTACCCGCGATCACGACTCTCATTCATGGAGAAGCTGTCTTCTATGGTAGATATGCTCTAGTTGCCTTATCCGCAAGCGCGTGTGTTCTTCCTTTGCAAATCCGTGCCACTCTTCCCTCCAACCAAATGACTTTGGCAGAGTATCTACCTGTTGCTCGGGACAAGATGTTGTGGAGGCGAAGATATTCTTACCCCACTTCTTCTCTACATTAGGTAGAATCCCACCATATAATTCAATCGCACTATGGAGTCTACAAATGTCTATCGCCTGCGCGACCTCATCGGCATTGGCAGGTTCTGCAACGACAGACAGCAACTGAAGTATAAATTCTGCCCTAGGCAGAAAGTACAACGCTGCCCGACCGCGACAGTGCTTCGAACAAAGCATACCTTTGATGGATGTGCGAAAACCTGTGAATTAGTCGACCAAGTCTTTTGAGACATGCCACAGCTGATTTGAAAAGCGTCAAACCTGCTTAGAAGAATGTCGAATTTGATTTAAGAAGTGTCCAGTTTGAAACATGTCAATCCGTAATTGGGAAGTGCTGAGCAAAGCTATTGTCATCACTACCAAAGAAGATTTTCACACTAAATCGAACTAATGAAATTTGGGATAATTTAGTAAATAGCGGATTGGAGGGCGCGTGTAGCGCAGTCGGAGGAGGTGGCTGCTGTCGCGTGCACCCGATACCAGGTTCTTGGCTCGGATTTCCCGCCCAGTGCAACCAAGGCTTCCAACCCCTCCGGGCTCGGTAAATTAGTGCCAGACTTGTAGGGGAAGCGCTGACTTGTTCGTCGGCTGGCCACCTCAAGTTGTTGGGGGACAATATACAGGCATAGCGGCGGCGCCATCATAGGCGCAATCGTAGTACGCCTAGGAAAGCTATTCACAGGAAACATCAGCGACCTACGATTGGCTTGCTCCCTTCAGTGCTCGCTGTGTACCCTCCTAGGCCACCAGCCCGCTATGTGTCAACAATTTTAGCGAACCATGCAAACATTACAACACATTAGAAAGCTCACCTGGCTTAGTCGCTGAAGAAATAGTTGCCCTTGGGTTGAATGTGTAATTGCGATTATAATCTGAAAACACGAAATCCGCAACTTGTCTTTAAAGTAAGCGGACGATTAAGATTTCACCCTCGTCGGAATACATCTCAAACAAATCGTCGTACTCCATGGAAACGTTGCTGCTGGATGCAATTGGAGACCTTAGAATAACACATCTGATATAAGAATTCGAACACTGTTTAGAATATGTAAATTCAAAATCGGCGTGAAAACGAAGCCGATGTTAAGGGTGCGTCACGCAATAGTATTGTAGCTACAGAGCCGTTCGATAGAGAAATGTTTACAACGGACAATCCATCATCTCTAAGCGATATAATGGCTGTCCATCACGGTCAAAGCGAAAAAGGTTTCCCTATGGATGGTACTTTCCGGAATGAGCTTATGGCGCTGCAGGGCGCACATAGTGCTCGGCTACTCACAGTAGAATTGTTGCGTGCTGCTAACATAGAGTATGAAGAAGGGGTAGTAAAGGGAGTGAGACCAGGACTGGTCGCCTCCGATAAGCGTGTGTAATCCCCATCTCCCGGCGGAGCTGTGAACTGCGCCCGGAAAGTACCACTCGGGTGCCTAACAACGATGACAGCTCTATTTACCATTTACGCTTTGGAACGAGGCAGTTACTTCGAAATTCTCTGACCCCTATTCAGCAATATCGGACTACGAGTTGCGCCCAAAAGGTTCTCCATAGCTAGAACTGTAACTATTAGGTTGTAACGAAATAAATGGCACTGAACCACTGTAAATTTAAACAGTTAATATCTCGGCTTGTAGGCAAGTTTATTAATCGAAATAAAAACCTTCTGATTCTACACATCTTTGCCAACGTGACACAAGCTTTTTTATCCCAGTAGCATAAAAATCAGAAGTTCTGGAATTGACGAAATCTTCGAAGGCACTTTCGGCATCCTGTTGGTATTTGAATATTTTCCCTACCATGAAGTCGCCAAGATGTTTGAAGAAATGGTAGTCTGTTGGAGAGAGGTCGGGAGAAAACGGAGGATGTGGTAGAGTTTCAATGCTCAGCTCGTTCAATTTCTGCACCGCCATTCGTGCTACATGGGGGCGAGCATTGTCGTGCAGAAGGAGAACTCGCCTTCGGTTTACCAAGGCCGGCCGGATATCCTTCAACTTTTTCATCATTTCTTCAATTTCAATGCAGTACTTCTCTGCCGTGATGGATTCACCGGGAGGGAGGAAGCTGTGGTGAATAATTCCCAGCGAACACCACCATACTGTCACCATTACTTTCTTTTGGTGCAATTCCGGCTTCGCAAAAACCTTGGGGCTCTCATCGCTGTCCACCCACTGTGCCGATCGTCGCCTGTTGTCGTACATTATCCATTTCTCGTCACAGGTTGCGATGCGATCAAGGAATGGGTCCGTTTCGTTCCGTAGAAGCAGTGCGGACGAGATCTCATATCGTCGGTTTCTTTGCTCCTCAGACAGCTCGTGAGGCACCCATCTTTCCAGCTTTTTGGTCTTTCCAATTTCCTTCAGATGCCGGGCAGCTGTGTTGTGACTGACGCCAAGAACCTTCGCTATCTCCCTGGTACCTTTGTGTGGATCCTCCTCTACCACATCTCTCAGCTTGTCCTCATCAACATCACTATGCCTCCCACGACCTTCATGTTCTTCCAAGCTCTCATCTCCATTCCGGAACTTCTGATACCAACGATACGCCGTCCGAATTGTGGAACATCCTTGACCGAATGCGGCGTTGATGTTCCCGTCCGCCTCCTTAGCTGTAGTGCCCAGCTTGAATTCATACAAGTAAATGCCTCGGATTACCCTTTTGTCCATCTGCAAAAAAGTCAATAAAACTCTAAAGTTTTCCCACTTTTACATAGAAAATTTGGTACTCACCGGTAGAGCAAAGTTTGCGCTTCTAAATGATATGCCACATGTTACGGTTTGTTCTTGATCAAACGCGTAAAGACGCGCCAAAAAATGGCGCGAGCCAGTGCCATTTAATTCGTTACAACCTAATATTATATTTCACGCAGTCCTTGTCAACGAATTTTCGAGACAACAGCTTGAAGTATTAGAACGCCAGATTATGTGGAAACGACATGTGAATTATGCTACAAAATGAAAACGCAATTCACTCTATATTTCCCTATAGTGAACTACAAACAAGGAGCTACCAAAGTGCTAACAGTTAACTTCATAAGGGAGCAGAAACCTCAGCGAAGAGACTATCCTTCTCTCCCTTACTCCTTTACATGTCCTCGCCACTGGCGCTCCATGTCCCATGTATTCTGAAACAACGTTTTCTGGACACAACTTCACGCCTTAGAAAAGAAACGTGCAACACCTGTAGTGTAAGCAGAAATTGCGGAGCTCGAGCTGACATGATTGTTTCCGTAGCCGGGAGCGCTGTGCGCTCTAACGGAACTGGTGGAAGCATAGCTGAAATGTTCTGCCTTCAGCGTCAAACTGACTATGGTACTTCACGGTAAAACCTTTGAATAAGTATATTTTTGGAAAAAAAAACTCTACTCGTCTCGCCTTGTTCAAGGACACCTCAGTTGTCAGTGGTGACCTTGTAAACAAGCTATGCGTATTGTTAAATTTGCCTGATACATGATAACTGTCCATCTTTTGACAGCTATTTTTCATTTGCGAAATCATTAGTTCAAATAATCGTTTTGACGCTTGAATGGATGCATTTATGCATACAAAGTGATCTCTTCGCTGCATAGCTGCATATCCACTCAGCCAGAACCTTTTACAAAGGATGCAAATGAACTCTACAAGAAGATTTCAAAAGTGACCTAGTGAGGCTTGTAAGGCGCTGTCTGGGGAACACTGTAATGGTCTTCGAATTTCCTGCGGGCTCGTGGATAGGTCAAAAATTGTGACAAATCATAGCACTTCAATGCGGACTAATAAGGTGAAAGTGACGGCTTCACTGACCATGCAACGCTCAGAAATTATCCTGCAAAGGGTTTGGGTGGCCGAATGGATAACGATGCAGACTTGCAGGAGAGTGGTCAACGATGCGATTCTGGGGGCACGGCTTGGGGTCGCTTGGTAGATTCTCCGTTTTTGTAACCAGGAGTACATCGTTGACCTCGGATAGGCATAGTTTCGCTTGTTAATTGTGACATCATTTACGAACGTGAACGACACGTGTTGCTTTATCCCATCTCCAGAATGTGGTAATCAATCTACGGGTTCCTACAGAGAACGCTCTCCTTTCTACATACTAATTATGCTGACTGCATCGAAATGTAGCATTTTTAATCCACGTAGTGGTACTCATCGCCTCGCTGCCTGTTTCTCCTACCACTCTCCTCTAATCTTGGGGATAGGAATTGAGGGACTTGCACTCCCACGACTCCGAAGATCAAAGACAAATTTCACCCAAGCCTCCACTGTTACGGTCGACCACAGGCCACGCAATGAAAACCGGGCTTTTCTCTATCCAATAGTGGGTTCAAAATGGACAGAAATTAGAGTTAGAAAGCAAAAACTGTGTTTTACCGAGGTCAAAACGTTTTCCACATTTATAACAAAGCGCAGTATTACGTAAATCCGTTTACAGATTCAAACCCTTGACCCCTCCCACGGAAGTCAGCACTGCCATCCACTCGGCCACCCCGTCGCTACCACGATTGTGGTGAATTATACACCTCAACGTCACACAGCTTCCTTCAGGAAAACTAAAAAATGTCAGATTTTAACATCTAATTATAATTGATGCTCCAAACCTTTGAAGGCTAATTGCTGACCAAGCCATTCCAGACGTCACCTTCGCCTTGACAGTCCCCACTGAAGTGCAGTTTTTTGAAATTTTTGGTCTATCCAGATGCCCAGAAAAACGACTGCGGTGCTTCTTAGGCGGTCCACTATAACACTTAATAGGTCACTTTGAAAATCTCCACGAGAAGCTCATAGACCTCACTTTTTAGACCACCTAGGACAATTCCAAATCAGACAATGCAATTATCGAACCAAACTGGTCATACTTCTTCTGAAATGCAAAACAATTGCACGCACTCTTATTACTGAAATCCTTGTGAATAATCCCATTGATGTGATGAAATTTCCAAGTGCAGTGTGCATCACAAGGATTGGAGAAAGAGTGCAGAAAGACCGAAGTTGTTAGACCTACAGTCCAGAATGTTTTAAGTCCTCGACCGAAGAAACAGCTGTTCAACCCAACTACCAACTCCTTACCGTAACATCCTGACACTGTCGATTGCCTAAGAAACGAACCATGGACTCTGGGGGCTAAGTATCGGTCTTGACGCCAGTCTAGTTCTTGCTGACTCTCTCCTGTTCGACAATACCGACTTCTTTCTGAGGGACCCAACATCGCTTTCTGTCAGTCGGTCGCATTCTTGGCTGCTCTCCTCCATGCGTTCGAGCAGTTTGCGGAACACTGAACAGAAACTGCTATTAATTTGAGGCTCGGTTGAGAAGGCAAAACTTTGGTCTTTGTTCTCTTCCCTAGCATCGCCTTTCTGTTCATAAAGAATGAGAAAGTACAGAGTGTAGTGAATGCAGCATCTTCAGGAAAAGATAGGAGCATGGTACGCGTTGATAAAGGACGTGGAACAAAAGGCTGCGCTAATCAATCTCTGGTTGGGACGCGCCACGCACTCTACTTCTATGGAACGTTGTGGAGGCGAGCTTTATTTGGTTACTTATGAAGCGCGGATTTAAAAATAGCACATGATAACGAACACAACATTGAAACATCTGGCAGAAGCGCAACTAACCAGGGAATGCCTTCAGCCTCACATAGAACTTCGTATAGAGATATAAGTTCTGTGAAAGAACTCGAAATGCTGATTACAAATGTGTTGGCCAAATTTGCTAAAAGGGTCTCGTACGTGAGTATTGGCTGGCCAAAGTCGCATTGCCGACAGCTCGTCGCGTACGTTGATGCAGCGTGGACACAGCGCTGCATAATCCGCGTAGGCGTTAGCCGAGCTGTCAGTTGTGGCACGGTACAGTGCTAAGATTTTCGCTTCTCAGGAGTGTGGTTATGGGTTCAATTCCCGCGTGCTCTAGTTTATTTGCGTTTTGCGATTTATCGTCAGTGAGACTTTTAACCTCATTTCCAACACGTTTTTGAGCAAAAACATGGCAACGAATGTTATTTACGGTTATCAAGCTTTCGAAAGTGGAAAGATAAGAATTTATTCGTACCAGTGGGTTAGCGCAGTTTTGACTCCATTCATGTAAAGAATAGAATTTGTTACCTACAACACCTTTTCATCTTAAAAAACCTTGGCTGTTCGAAAATCAAAAGCTCATGCACTGTACCACCGAGGTCGAAAAATAGTTATTCATACTTCCTGAACCTGAGCTATTAGTGAGAATCGAAAAAAACGGGTAAACAAAAAACAACAGAGAGAATAATGTTCTAGCAATCCCCTAATCGAGAAGCATGATGAGCCATGGACTTGGTGAGGATTGGTTTCGGAAATAGAATTGAAGGCGGAAACAGTTCTATTAGCAAAAAACCCCTTGCCCTCAGCTGTGACCAGCCTAAACTTTATAGACGCCTCTCTTGTTCTCGAACATGTCGCCGTAAAGAAATCTGTAGCATTGATGTGGACCTCCCCTCATTTGAATACTATGACTAAATCAAATTTAGATCATTTCGACATCAGAGACGGAAGACTCATTGGATTCCTCCGTTCCTACCATTCTGAATCTGCTTGTAATTTAAACCGGTTGTTCTAAGCACTAACTTTCTATTGGTATCGATGACTTTCCTTTGTAGGGTGAAAAACAGTGGTAATCCATATTTAGCCGACTTGTGACTGCCAACCTATGAACTAGTTAGCGTTCTATCCGTCCCAGGCAAGTCTCATACCAATTTACGGAGCTAGGTGAAAATCATGGTTGGTCTGAGTGGAACCAGAACCCACAACCCCGAGGTGCATGTGGCAGCTGGTGACCCCTCCAACGCCTCGAGTCGAGTAAGTATTTTCTTGGAGCGCCTTCACGCTAGCAACGCAGAGCACAGGTCACCTACTATGCTTATACTAGCTGAATGATCTTCTGTTGGTTGTTACAGCAGAAAATTTGAAGTGCTGCATCATAGAAACCACTCACGATCTCCAGCTCATGACGATCCTATCGCAATTTCAATTTTCAAGCTACGAGCGCCATAATTTCGTTTATGCACACCTCTGCTTGGAAGAAAACAAAAATATGAATAAAAAGAGACATCAAAGCTTGAAAAATCACTAATTCTCTCTAGAAATTCTCACTATGAGTGAGACAGAAGTGTGGCGCAGCCAGGAGGAACGGGCGTGCCTCATGCGCACCCGTAAAGTAGATTTCAGAATGGATTTCTGCTTGGGCTATGCATTCCCCGTTCGTTATAAACCTTGGTGTACCAGAGATGTCTGACCAGAGAAGAGCTAATGACTTCTCGATCGGCTGGCACTGTAAAGATTAAATACACTCCATTGTCTGCGTGATATCCGTAGGAATAGTATGCGTGGTGCACTCCAAAAAGGGACTGATTAGTGTTTATGCCCTGCATGTGAATCAAAAGTCGGGCTCAATGAATGCAACGGCCATTCTCTAAAACTCACCACTGTATTGCTGCGTGCCACAGTCAATGCTGATCGACACACGACTTGGTCGTCGAATGCCCTCGGCTAAGGACATGATTTCCTCCCCTCTCGCTTCCTCATCTGTTGGAATGTAGCACATCTGAGATCGGTTCACTTCACCGCAGCCGCCTTCGGGTGAAAGACGACGTCCAGATGGGTACCTGTGAACACGAAAACTCAGGAGAAGCATTTAAAGAGACAAGAGCTGGATGGTGAAAGTTTAGTTTTGAGAGGCGCTGATTTTCTGTTTTCGCTATGGTTATACCTGATCAGTTTCGTTAATTGTTTTTGGCAACAGTGACTCAGCATATACGGCAAGAAAATCATAGTCGATAAGAGGGCTACCCAACTTTTAGCATCACCTCGAAGCACATATATATACTCGAGCTGAAAACGGTGATGTGAACTCTACTGGGGTAACAAACAGGATGGACATCATAGTGGGGGTTCACTAAGGATTGGCTCCAACAAGAAACTTGTAATTCAGCTCCTCTTCCTGCTGACGTTCGACTACATAACAAATCATCTAGACCCGCTCGGGACCATCCCCTAAGCAGACAACAGTCTGCTTAAAGCCAACAACATGGAGCAACTGGAGAATAAGGCGAAGGCTGGCAGGAGACGTACCCTAAATGAATAGAGTCCACTGGAATACTTTGCGACTTTGAATGCTAGAGAACATTCAAATTCGTGTTCTATGAAAGGGAGATGGACTTTCCCATTCAACGGAGGGAAGCGCTGGCGCCCAAGTGAGGCGTTGGAGCGCCAGCTGTACCTCGCTGGACACTCACAATCACAAATTTGGATGGACCCGCACGAATTAGGATGCGAAAAGAAGATGTTAGGGCAGCGATAAAGGGAGTTCCGACCCAGGTCCGGATAATGAGGGAGCAACGCCTAAGGCAGTACGACCATAATCCCAGAAGGCCAAAAAATCATCTCATAGGGATGCCCAGGATTCGGCGCACCCGTAGACGTCATCAGGGAGATCTCTCCGAAGTCAGCACTACGGTGGAAGAAGACGACCTTGGTACGATGAAATGGCAACGAAACAGAAAAACAAGAGGCTCTGCAGTTGTGGTATTAAACGGTTGGTGG
Organism: Heligmosomoides polygyrus bakeri; assembly: GCA_947359475.1. Classification (NCBI taxonomy): domain Eukaryota; kingdom Metazoa; phylum Nematoda; class Chromadorea; order Rhabditida; family Heligmosomidae; genus Heligmosomoides; species Heligmosomoides polygyrus. The sequence continues at coordinate 91,580,459 of OX375870.1, forward strand.
AAGAAGTCGTCGAAAAAGGTATGGGTCAATTGCTTTTGTGCTGCAGTTTACCGTTTTAGGTTGAATTTCCGAGCATTTTCGCTAGTGCTCTTATCCACAGAGTATATGATCACATAGCCGTCTGAAGTCCCTGTCCATATCATGTTGTCGAAATAGGTCAGGCTTGATACGTAGAACCCTGCATCATCCTCCGACACAGAGGAACCGGACGCCCTGAAAAATGATCAGCATTGATAAATATCGATATGTAGGACATCCCACACTACCTCCTCCTGTTATCGAAGGCAACGTCGTACAGTAGCTGACAGTCGCCGTGGGACCACAGTTGCAACAGTGTGGAGTTGGCCGTGCAGAGGAAAATCCCTAAGGGTGACGAAGCCAGGCACGATATCTGGACGAGCAGTGCACCGCGAAATACGCTAAGGCGATAATAAGATGATGGCATTCAACTTACCTTGTCAAAGAACGGCGTACCTCCGCCGGCACTGGAGCATGCCACGTACGTTGTAGACACTGTTGTAAGCGTACTGAAATTGTGGCAAACATATTACATATTACTAGAACAGCGCCCTCTAGAAGAAACCACAAATAGAGTTTGTGGTTTTTTTACCTGGCATCGACACGTATGAGCTTGCATGCCGTCGCAATGCAGATCTCTCCTCCGTCAGAAAGCACGTCGACAAGTGGAGCAGGACCTAGAGGAATGTGTAAAAGCTCCAAGCACGTCGGAGACCACTCGGTGATGTTCTGAAATTCGACAGTACTTGACGAAAACAGCCGCAGCCAATGGAAAGTTGGACGGCTCTACACAGCAGGGCGTCTCACAGCGAAAACGGTTAAAACTGCCGCAAAAAGTGGTTCATTCCGCACTGGCAGACCAAGTGCCGAGCGGTGCGCTGAGAGCGGCACTAGCCAATCGGAGTCTTTGACGATGCCGCAATTGACCGTTTAAAATTGTTCTCACTTCATTTGTTGCAGCGTAGGCGGATTGTCTTCGACCTGGTCTTCTGTCTACGCATTCTACGTGGTGAAGTGAAGCTGCTCGCCAGCAAGTTTTGGGTGTTTCGTCCATGTGGCATGAGGCGGCTTTCTTTTAATCTGCATTATCCCAGGATACACCATCGGAGATATACCGCCTTGCATAACATCGTCTTCAATCGTGGCGCAAGATGGCTCCAACAACTACCTTTTGACTTCACGGCTGACGACTCGAATACCACTTTTAAAAGGAAGTTGAACAATGTAGAGCTATTTCAATTACTTTGAATTGATGATGTTGCTGTACAGTAGGTTGTATACTTTTTAGATCACTCTAGTTGATGTTTCAGATCAAGATGACCATCCCTTACCGACATAGCAGGAAATTCCATCGAATACAAGCACTAATATCTTACCAATGTCGATGAGACCGTTTTTATTTATTTATTTATTTATTTATTTATTTATTATTTATTTATTTATTCTTAGCGCGGAAGATTCCCACGCGAACAATATAAAAGAGAACACATTAGAAAGAAGCAAACAACACGCATGTTACAACTCTCTGAAGGCAAGAAAAAAATTGAACATAAAAACAATCACGAAAACACTGTAAAGGATAGCAACTTACTAAAACGAATGCATAGACAATCCTAAGAGGTTATCGTTTTGTGCTAGTAGTAAGTTGAGCTCCCGTAACCTTCTGTAGGTCAAGAACGTCGACCATCTAACCATGGTCCTTGCAACTGGAACATGCAACCGAAGCTTACCTCTCATCGTTCTAGTCAAGCGTCCCCGGAAAAATGCAGTGGGGTATATATGTACTTTGTGGGTGAGAATTTTGAAAAGCATTTTGAGGTCAACCGATTTCCTTCTACTTTCAAGAGATTTTAATCCCAACATCCTGTTTCTTTCTCTGCCGTTTGGTATTGAGGAATAGTCTATGCCGAAGCATCTCATCACTACTTTACGGGTAAAATTATTTTGAACACCTTCCAGAATCTCAATGTCTTTCTCTTGACAGGATTGAACACAGTAGTTCCGAACTCAACTATGGGTCCCACACAGGTCTTGTAGGCACGCAAAAGTAGATCAAGATTGTTGTTCTTTAAAAGTTTAAAAAGATTGTAGGTACGAAAATTTGCCATTTTGATCAAGGATTTGTAATGTATGTCAAAAGTTAGACTCTTGCCAATCAAAGAACCGAGGTCACGAGCCTCATCTACCAGTTTCGCTTTTCCTTTATCTGACACTCTCTATGGCCTTCTTCGCCTTGTTCCTCTACAGCATCTTCTGCTACCTTTGAGTTCATATCTCTATTTTGCCTATCCAGCCAGTTTACAGCATCTGCGTGTTGTAGTATTTGGCTAGGCTGTGATCTCGGGCCCTTAAGATGATACACGAGGTTAACGATCAACGGTCCTCTGGTACAGCAGCGCTTTGTAAAATAGAGTATTCTTTTTTATCCAATGCAGCAGCTTCCCCAGCGCCAGTGCCCAACGTGCGTATTTAGCCTAAAGAAGTGCTACCATACACCGGCGCTGGAATGACATGTCAGTTGCGCTGGAGCACCCTGGCGTGGAACAGTCTGTATTTGTCCCTTTCGAAGCTCAATTTGCATAATCGCACTTCCATTATTGGCTGTATTTCAGTTGACTAGATTGACTAGAATATAGGATTAGTGGGTTATCGATCTGGTCTGGCCAATAGCTGACTGGATAGAAGAAAATGGATGAATGCAGCTATCAGTTTTTTCTTCCCCTTTAGTTGTTGTTCAATTCCTATAGCCGGCTTCTATGCTAGATTCTCTGTTTTCCCCGTTTTCTGTTTTTTACGTTCTAGATGTTATCATGCTTAACTTTCCATTTTACATTATCCGTGTTTGGGCGCATGTGTAGTGCATTAAATAAATAAACAAATAAATAAATAAACAAGTAATATAACCATCCTTTCGACTGCAATTTCTATTAACGCGTAATGTTACGTCGGGTCGTTGGTTGCGATGTACGTTCCTCCACGTGGTGCCACTGAAAACTGCCCGCTCTGCGAGCTAACCCAACACGGACATTAGATTGCAGGCGACAGGCCCTTGTGACAGGCCGGCCTACGAAGACCCGTGTCACATCAAATGGTTCATGACAATACAAGTATCTCGAGATAGTGCTACGACGTCCGCGGGAGCCGACGCGCACTCGCAAAGCCCGGCGAATGTGAGAAGTATGCGAGGGTCCCTGATGCGAGGACGGCATCGGGGGCAACTGAGCTAGTCCGAAAGTCCCGTAACGTAAGCAGGACCCGCGTGGCAACGCTGAACGTGAGTACGTTGATGGGCCGCTCGTGCAAATTGGTAGAAGCACTGGAGCGAAGGAGAGTTGATTTCTGTGCGGTGCAGGAGACGAGGTGGTCCTGCCGCAAGTCAAGGGACATAGGACATGGCTTCAAGGCCGTTCTATGTGGAAGTCCCAGGACCACCAGTGGTGTCGGAATAATCGTCTCCGAACGATTTCGTGACTTGTTTGTAAGCGTCGAGCACTTTGATGATTGATTGATGAAGATCCTTGTCGCCGCTAACGAGCGAGTCTATCACTTCTTCTCTGCGTATGCTCCGCAGACTGGCTGCCCCTATCAAGCCAAGGATGAGTTCTGGAACCTGCTTGATGAGAAGACAGCAGAGGTACCTTCGAGAGATGTCATCATAATCGCTGGTGACCTTGATGGGCACGTAGGTGCTACGAAAGACGGGTACATCTGTCATGGTGATTTCGGATACGGGCCTCGTAACGCTGATGGTGAGCGTATTCTTAAGAATGTGGAATCTCATAGCCTCACCATTGTGAACACCGTCTTCCGAAAATGCGAATCGCACCTTATCTCATACTACAGTGCGAGTACCAGGACTCTGATAGACTTTGTCCTTGTGAGAGATCGTGACCGGAGTCTTTCCACAGACGCGAAGATCGTGCCGAATGAGACGGTAGCCCCACAGCACCGACCGCTGATCTGCACTTTGAAGGCCCATCCCCGTATCACGGGTGGGTGCTGACAGACCTGGAGGATATCGCGGATGTTACGTGCGGTCAAACAGCGCTGGTGGTGTAAGGCGAACATCGCTGCCCGGAAAGCAGAAGATGCGGGTTCGAGTCCCGCCTGGCGCAAGAGTTTTGATGGTAACAAAACATCCTGTAACAGCATATAGCCTCTCTACCAGTCTCTCCAGGCTTAAGCAAATGTGTTAAAGCATTGTTACTAGTAAGGTCTTCAGCTTAACCGGTTCCATGCTGATATCAGCGGCCGGCCTATCCCCGTATCACGGGTGGGTGCTGACAGACCTGGAGGATATCGCGGATGTTACGTGCGGTCAAACAGCGCTGGTGGTGTAAGGCGAACATCGCTGCCCGGAAAGCAGAAGATGCGGGTTCGAGTCCCGCCTGGCGCAAGAGTTTTGATCGTAACAAAACATCCTGTAACAGCATATAGCCTCTCTACCAGCCTCTCCAGGCTTAAGCAAATGTGTTAAAGCATTGTTACTTTGAAGATCGTCCCTCCGAGGCTGAAGCAGGTCGAGCGATGCGGTGCAGCAAGAATCAAGTGGTGGCGAATAAAGAGAAGCGGTTTTGAAGAAGATGAGGCCAGGCAAAGCGACTGGGTCCGATGACGTGGTAGCTGATTCATGGAAGTCGAAGTATTGGTACCCTGCTGAGTGGTTAGCGAAGTTCTTTAATCAGGTTGTGGCGGAGAAGAAAGTGCCTGAGTGTTGGCGCCAAATCACGACGATTTCGATTTGGAGGAAGAAGGGCAGTCCTGCAGACTGCTCCAATTACCGTCCGATTCGCTTGCTTTCGCACAGCATGAAGATCTTTGAGCGAAATGTCGATGGACGAATTCGGGACATCGTCCAGCTTTCCAGCAATCAGTGCGGCTTCGTGGCTGGCTGTGGCACCATTGATGTCATACACGCCGCCCGCTTCCTCATAGAGAAGCATCACGAGAAGCAGAAGCCAGTGCATATCGCCTTTCTCGAAGAGAACGCCTTTGACCGCGTACCGCGTGAAGTGATATGCTACGCCCTGCGTCAACATGGAGTTCCTGAAGAGCTCATAGGGTGGGTGCGAATTCTCTACTCTTGTCCAAAGAGTAGAGTTCAAGCTGCAGCAGGAACCTCGATAGAGTTCCCCATCTCTGTCGGGGTACACCAGGGTTGTGCGCTTTCCCCACTCCTCTTTATTGTCGTCATGGGTGCCACCACACGAGATCCCGTCCCCTGGACGTTGCATTATGCCGATGACGTAATGCTCCCTAGCGAAGATAAAGGTGAACTCGAGCGAGAGCGCAAGCTTGGTGTGATCGCTTGGAGCGGTTTGGACTCAAACTGAACGTAAAGAAGACCGAATATCTAACGACGGACGTTACTGAGTCCAGCTCCATCAAGGTTAACGTCATCGAACTTCCACGCACTGCGGTCTTTAAGTATCTGGGACCAGCAGTCGCGTCTGACGGCAAAACTGATGGTTGAAGTGAATTCACGCGTTAGTGCAGCTTGGTCCAAGTGGCGCTCGTTGACTGGCTCCGCGACAAGAAGATACCAAAGCACTTTAAGTCGAAGATCTACACAGCAGTCATCCGACCAGTAGCAATGTACGGGGCTGAGTGTTGGCCAGCGACCAAGGAAGCTGAACTGCGCCTCAGCGTCATGGGGACGAAGATGCTGCGCTGGACGGGCGGAGTCACGCGCATGGAGCGCATCCGAGACGATACCACTCGGCAGAATTTCGGTGTCGTGACGATAGCTAACAAGATGCGCGAAGCTCGCTTGTGATGATACGGTCACGTTCTGCGTGGAAAGGAAGACATCGTCCGCAAGATAGGCCTTAACTTCGAGGTAATAGGAAAGCGGCCTAGAGGGTGCCCGAAGCAGCGCTGGTCTGATACGTATGGATTTGAAGCGCTGATCACCCTGCTCTAGCGCTGGATCGGGAAAGGTGGCGTCATGACACCAGAGTAGCGGACCCCGCCACGAAGCGGTACAAACGCTGAAGAAGAAATAGAAGAAGAAGAAGAAGAATCTACGTTGGGTCGTTCACCCAGGGGCGGAGTCTAGGGATGAGGCCCGAACCAGACAGGGAAATCGACTTACTTGAGCAGAATAGCACCAGCAAGCATCGGTCCTGTCCGCCTCTGCTGTGCCCCGCAGCCTCTGAACCCGAACGCACCGCGGAGCGCCTCGGGGCGACATTATATAGAGGAGCACGAGGAGGCGGGGCCAATGGGTGGGCTCCGCGCCCAGCCCGTCGTCTACACCTGGCTGGAGACGGGCACGGAGACATGGCGGGCGGTGATCGATCGCTCCCACTGATGGGCCAACGGGCGCACTGCAATTGACACAACAACACAAACAAATTATGAAAACACGACCACACTAAAGGAGCACTTCTGCGAGGCATCTCGCTAGCCCGTTGTGTCTATTATGGAGCCGGACTTGTTTACGTCAGTCGGTAGTTATTAGGTCTTCTTGACGGTCAGCTTGAGTCCGAACATCGCCAGGAGTTCACATAAAGCTTGCACCTGTCATTCCAGATCACCTTTGTCTTCGCAGGAGAGCATCACCTCATCAGCCAAAAACTGTTTCAGTGGCACAAGCTGCTCAAGATCTCGCGCAATGGCATGCATGACGACAACAAAGGGAAGTGGGGAAAACGCAGGACCCTGGTGCACCCCAACAGAGATGGCGAACTATACTGAGGTTGCAGCTGCAGCTTGCACTCTACTCTTTGGGCATTAGTAGAGCATTCGCACCCACTCTATAAGTTCCTCAAGTACGTTGTGTCTTAATACTTCTGCCAGTTACTGGCTGCTTTGTCGCTGAGAAACAAATGATTAAATGACTTCTCTTCTCCAACCTCCGCTTCCACATCATCCGTCCACACCCATGTCTGCTTGTCGAGTTTGCGTCGTCTATGCTTCGTAGTGCCGAGTTCCAGCCTTGCAATCGGCGTATCGTGTCGGCTGCTCTCTTCCAAGTTTCATCGACAGTCACGACTGCCAGTAATCGTAGGCAAGGAAATCATAGCTGCTTCGCTCTCTCTCTCATTCGTCACCATTTGATTCTTGCTGCACCGCAACGCTTAACCTGCTCCGACCTCGAAGGGACGTTCTTTAAGGTGCAGATCAGTGGTCGATGCGGTTGATGAGACGACCATCTCATACGCACGATCTTCGCGTCGTGACAAGGCTTGGGACGCTATCCTTCACAAGAACAAAGTCTATCTGAAAGCTGGAACTCTCACTATAATATGACATGGGGTGGGAGTCGTGTTTCCGGAAGATGGTGTTCACAATGGTGAGGCTGTGCGATTCCGCATTCTCAAGAATACGCTCACCATCAGCGTTACGAGACCTGTACACCAATTCATCGTGATAGCTGTACCCGTCTTTCTTAGCACCTACGTGCCCGTCAAGAACACCAGCAATTATGATGACATTTTTCGTCGGTACCTCTGCTGTCTTCTCATCAGGCTCCAGAACTCTTCCTTGGCTTAGGAGCAACCAGACTGCGGAGCATGCTTAGACAAGAAGTGACGAAGTCGCTTCTTAGCGGCGACAAGGATCTTCATCAATCGATCCTCGTAGCGTTCGACACCTATAATAGAGTTTCGGAAATTCACGGAGACGACTATTCCGACACCGCTGGTGCTCCTAGGACTTCCGCATAGGACGGCCTTGAATCCACCTCCTATGCCCCTTGACTTGCTGCAGGACCACCTCGCCTCCTGCACTGCACAGACAACAACTCTTCTACACTCCAGTGCTTCAACGACTCGCACGAGCGGCCCGTCAACGTTCCCACATTCAGCGTAGCTACATGGGTCCAGATTGCCCACCGATGCCGTCCTCGCATCAGGAAGATTACGAGAGAAAATGCCCGGACCGCGCCGCGTCTATTTCGGTGGGAGAAAATGCCCGCAACCAGGGGAGAAAATGTCCGCAGCCAGGGGAGAAAATATCTGCGGCCACTGAACGGCTTTCGATAGGGTCCACTACAACCACTACAGCAAAACACATGGTAATCACATGGACAGGGATATGGTATTTTTCTCATGTCGTCGAGTAAAGGGCATGAGAAATCGTGGGCGTGGCAGCTGAAACTGTGGCACCATCATTTGGATTCCCTATCACTTGATGGTCTTACCGTGGTGGAGAACTTTGGAGAATTTGAGGAAAGATTCTCGTTATAGCAGGCATGCTCAACGGTTAAATTAGCACTCTTTATGTGAAAAGAACACTTGAAAACACTGAAAGGAGCGAAAGGAGCGTTTTCGCCCAGATCTCAATTTCTAGAACGTAAAACTAGAAAACAAGCACATCAACGGAACCTGGTAACTTAGAATAACTTTTCGAAGCATTGAGCTGCGGAACTGTAGGCCACCTCAATTTTTGAGTTTGTTTTTGAGCCACATGAACGCCACATGGAGTAAACAGTAGGATACATGTACTTCAAAGTCATGAAAAGTAGAAAATGAAAAAATGAGAGAACTTATTTAGGAATTTATTTACAAATTGATTTTTAGGTTTTACTGAGGTTTTACTGAGTCTTTCTGATGAAGTCTTCATTTTTGACCAATCACTTCCTTCTTTGCTAAAACAGGATTTGAATATAGATTTTTTTAACATTCATTGCTTTTCAAATGATTCTCATCTCATACACAGTTGGCATCGTAAATACATATTTGTTGTGCTCTTTTTTATTGTTTTTCTCAGTATAGGCCTTCTATTTGATTCGCTTTGTTACTGTTTTTCTGATATTTCCACATATCTGAATAAAGCATTTAAATATCTGAATGGTTAGTTGCAACATAGGTTTTACCAAAAACCTTATTAAAATGACCAGAACCTACGATGTAGCACCTCGCCAAAAAACTTTCAAGGGACCTTATCGAAGTATAGAATGTTTTTTGGACATGAAATTTTGCGATCAACTTCTTATTAGAGCTTTGATACAAATGAAACGTTGCGAAAATAGACTGCTGGTCGCGGGCATTTTCTCCGCACGCAACGCGCGCCTGAGATTCGAGCATTTTCTCCGTAGACCCATCAGGAACAGGGGTGTGCGTTAAATTTTTTCGGTAAATTTTTAACGACCATTTTCTTAACGAAAATTTTTTGCGTTGAGATCGTTAAATAAATTCGTTAAATAAAATTCCTACAGCTGTGGGCAGACTGGCTGTATTTTATTATGTAAAAAAGCTAGATTTTACTTTATTGATTTTTTTCGACTCCATATACATGGCAATGACATGTCTACTGCGAATTCTGGATCTATCCTTGTCGGAGGGGGAGGGAAGGCAATTCCAAAGTGCCAAATCCCTAAGTCACCCCATGTCACACAACTATATAAACTGAAATTAAATAAAAGCCCTCACATTATGGGATAGCAGCTAAAGCTCACGCAGAGCCCCAAGGTAGGGAATAGAGACGCAAAAACTGTATATGCTCCCCTCCAATTAGGATAGATCCCGAATTCTTTGGTAGAGTTCGTCTTTGGAAGATATTTACGAAGTCCATAGATTTGCCTGTTTTACAGAATGGCCCTTTTCTCCCAAAAGGTCCTGTTCTTTCTACGGACGACAGCAGAGAGTCAAATAAACGACCAAGGACCGTTGACCAAATTCTATTTTCTATTGGATTGAGAATTTTATTGCAGTGAGTACTTCTGTACATATTTGCCACCCAAGTAACGTTTTTCAATCGTTAAGCCTTTTCGGCTCTGCCTACTAAAGGAAATGCATAGGGAACACGCGTGTCTAAAAGCGTACTTCTTGCCCTATATTGGCAGTGTTCCTTGTCCTTACTCCCTCCTAATGCCTCCAAATATAATAGAATTCGCGGATCTATCCTAGTCCGGGGGGGCCACATATCTAAAAATTATCTAACAAATCGACATGGGACTTACCGAGCAGCTCCTGAAGGACTCGAGAGGACCTAAAAGGAATCAAAAACCAAGGAGCGAACAAAAAAATTAAACCGCCGCGGTTCTTACAACCGTCTCGGCGGGCGAAGAGTAAGGCAATGGAGGCCTGCCGCGTACTGACCACCGCCTGACATGTTGTAACCAGGATCTAACATAGTGAGGAGGGCGCATAAGGACGCATGCCACGTGCTGACCGCCGCCTGACATGTTATAACCAGGATCCAACATGGTGAGGAGGGCACACAACTTTGCCGGCTTACAACCGCAACAAATGTAATTTTTCGTCTTTCTCTTGGTGAGTTTTTCTTGTTCAGGGTCCTGTATTATCCTGTAGGAGTAGCTCGGTAAGTCTCAAGTGAATTTGTTACATATAATACTTTTTAGTTATGTGGCCCCCCCCCGGACTAGGATAGATCCGAATTCGCCACTATCTGTCACTCTTTTACGACTTTTCAACAATTGACCACTCTGCTTTTCTTCTTGAAGCACCTGGAGCCCTACTTTACAGCACATTTGCTTGAGGCTCGAATGTGTTTTGTCTTTCTCAATTTCTTCCTATTTTGTAGAGGCATTTTGGATTGATGAACGGTGTTATAGTAAGTTCGCAAATTAGGCGAAGGAATCCGGAGACATGGGGGAAGTTCTTGGTAGAGCCAAGTCTGTACCTTCAATGATAAACATTTTTCGTAGAACTTTTGGAAAAATTGCAATAGACTGCACGTAAAGTAGCAATTTTTATACAAACCTCCTATATAATAATTGACGAAGAGTGTTCATTGGTCTCTTCTCTTTTTTATATAATTTTACTCCCTTCATGTAAATTTGCTCACTGTTTCATGTGTATACGGACTATGCTTCTCTAAAAGAACACTGCCAAGAAAGCTTTCAAAGAAGACGAGAAGGTTGAGCAAAATCGTTGGCACGGTATGAAATTCAATAAAAGCGAAGCACTGACAGTACCAGTAGCCACGCTCCACCTATTAGGCGGTGTCCAATGTTGCCTTGACGTAATCCTACAATCGTCACCTGATGGTGCATGAAGAACCCGTCCTATTTTCCTGAAAACTTGCAAAGAAGAGGGAAAGAGCCTTTTCCTTTCATTTTCCGGTTCTTATTCTTCTTGTCAGGCACTATTTGTGTCTCGTAGCGTTTTCTTCGCGTTTTCTATGCCTTTTCAAAACCACTTTTGAAAAAGAATCACAAAAACTGTGAAAAATTGACTGGGTAGTAAGTATGAAGAACTAATATGCAGCAATCAAACGCGAAAACGGTAAAAGAAGTTCAAAAACGCGAACTTGCAGCAGAGAAAGGTAGGGGCGCACGCAAATAGATGGGTCAAGGAAGAAGAGAAATGTCGTCGTCGTCTTCTTCTTCTTCTTCAGCGTTTGTCCCGCCTCGTAACGGTGTCCGCAATTCTGGTGTCATGACGCTACCTTTCCTAACCAGAGCTAGATCAGGGTGAACACCAGTAACCTTCAAGTCCGTATGTAACGTACCAGACCAACGCTGCTTCGGGCTTCCTCTAGGCCGCTTTCCAGATACTTCCAACTCAAGGCCTATCTTGCGGACGCTGTCTTTTTTCGCACGCAGAACGTGGCCGTACCATCGCAAGCGAGCTTAGCGCATCTAGTCAGCTATCGGCACAACACCGAACTTCTGCCGAATGGCATCGTTTCGGGTGCGGTCCAAGCGCGTGACTCCAGCCGTCCAGCGCAGCATTTTCGTCTCCATGACGCTGAGGCGCATTTCAGTTTCCTTGGTCGCGGGCCAACACTCAGCGCCGTAAATCGTTACCGGCCGGACGACTGCTCTGTAGATCTTCGATTTCAAGCGCTCCGGTATCTTTCTATCGCCAACAGTTCTCGAAATACGAGGACGATATTGATTGCCTATTTCCACTGATTCAAGTAAGTAGAGGGTTTCCTCGGTATCGCAGTGATACTGCGAAAACTAGAAAGAATAGTCCAAAATGCATTTGCGAAGAAAAAGTAAAATTCCAAAAATGGTGTGTAAAATGTCGTTAATCCAGTTTAACGGAAATTTTCGTCGTTAAATTTCGTTAAATTTTTTTAACGAAAAATGCCGGCAAATCCGGTAAATCGGTAAATCGTTAATCGCTAAACGCACACCCCTGATCAGGAATCTTCGAATACTTCTCACACTCGCCGATCTTTGTGCGTTAGTTCCCGCGGACGCCGTAGCACAATCTCGAAAAATAGGAGTCATCAAGCATCAATTGATGTAACATGGGTGTTCGTAGGCCAGCCTGTCACCTGAACTAGAGTGTCCGTGTTCAGCTTAGCTCACAAAGAGAGCAGTTTCCAGTGGCACCACTAGAGTAATCGCCAACTATCTGTAAAACTATGTATAAGCAGTACATCATCCAGATATCTAAACTGATGAAACTATAGTGCACACACAGCTTCCGCCACCTGCCAGGTGAGATGGCCTCATTGATTGAGCGCGGAGGCGCCCTCCGTCTGCCATGTTCCGATTGGACGGCTTCCCCAGCGCTCCCAGCGCGGCAACCGATCTGCTAGCCCGGAATGAACCCGAAATGTTACCCTCTCTTCGCTGTAAATCATACACGCTAGACGCGAAAGGAAACGATACAGGTACAGGCGCTGCTCGTTGTGGTTCCGAAACAGCTCCATTATGTTAGCATTTCGAATAGCTACAACCAAGAGGGGAACCGAGCGTATGACGTAACGTTCTGTGAACTGTCGTAAGTTTACCTCCAAAACTGTCAGGGTTCCGTTAGCTAAGGCAGCAAACAGTCGTCCGTCAGCGCAGTAAAGGCGAAGCGGAGCATCTGGCAACCTCAGCTCCCATAGTATGAAACTGCAAAAAGAATTGGATGAATCGCCCGTCAGTTATTCATGGTGCTAAGTTTCGAAGTTTGAGCATAAGAAACTGTAAGGCTTCGCACTGCTATAAAAGGAAATGTATTTGTGTATACAGTTGCATTTTTGCTTCTTTGAGCGGACTGATAGCCGAAAATAAACCGAAATTTTCGCCATTTCCAGTAACTTTCTTCAAAGAGAGCATTTCAAAGAACAAAATGTAGATACGGAATCTCCATCAGAGCACGTTCGCAGGAAGTTACAAAGCACTTCAGGAAACTGAAAAATCTCTGGGCAGATTAATCTCTGCTTCGTGTCTCCAGCAGATTGCTCAGTAGTGCAAGATTATGTCATTATTCTACCTAAAGCGGAACACTAACTAGTTTCTGCTCTTTCAAAACTTTATCCGTTTATCTCCATATAGCCGATTACAGTGGCCATGAGGGCAACTTCAACAAGTATTATATAAAAGAAGCGAAGCGTCCACCTCTTCTAGAGGTTAATTTTTGCGTTTAACTGATATGTGGTTCAACAACGAATGTTTATTTACCCAAGGTTGAGATATCGTCGACAAGATTTCGTTTGGCGCCGTCTCCACATAGTCTCTGTCATTAAGATATATACAATTTTCACGTCGAATTGGACACTTTTCAAATCAAACTGGACACTTTTTAAACCAAACTGGACATTTTTCAAATCGAATTGGACACTTTTCTTCTCACGTCAAATTGGACACTCTTCCGAGCTATCCTAAAAGTTTTGAAATCAAAGCAAACTCTTCCCAATCAAAATGACCTTTAGGCAGGTTAAATTTTATTCTTTGAAATGTTTTAGTTCAGCTGCCCCAACAAGTGTAATAATTTTAAAAGCATTTTATTTTTTGAGAAAAAATCATAAATTAAATTTTCTTTTGAAGCGCCACAAGGCAGCAATCGGGTCGTGTATTAAAGGACTAGATCGCACCATGCACTCGAAAAGCATGCCGCAATGTCTATTTGATTGATCGTATATATACTGCTTACATGCAGCAAGAAAGTTAGGATATATGTGTTTTTTACAATTGTTTGTTGCATCGCTTGCAGGCGTGAAGCTGCATGCAAACAGAAATTTTGCTATCGTTCAAATAAAAATCGCGAATTTTCGGACGGAGCAATCTCTATTTTGGCAACCTAAAATGGCCGCCTTCCTGCTCTTCAAAACAAGTTTTAAATCATTGTTTTTCCTCAAAAAATAAAATTGTTATAAAATTTCAAACTATGTTTTCTCTTATTGGGAAACGAATTAAAACTTCAAAGAAGATTATATTAAAATTTCCTTGAACAAAAAATTCTTCGAACATTTTTGGAGAGCCTCTAGTTTAATGTAAAAGAGGCTCACTTCGATTTGGAAGAGTTCGCTTTAATTTCAAAGGTCTTAGACTAGCTTAGAAGAGTATCCAATTTGACGTGAAAAGTGTCCAATTTGATTTGAAATTGTCCAGTTCGACGTAAAATGGTATATGTCGGTCACGACAACGCTCTTTCATGCTCAGTAGACCTAGTTATGCTATGCCCTCAACACATTTGTTCGGAATCGAACGACAATTTTCCTTGTAGTTAGGACTAAAGTGTCGTGTATATGAGTGATATAGTAATTTTTCTATTCGGCAGCTTGTAGCGAAAATAGTTGCATTAGTACTTCTCCTTCGAACTCAATCTCAAAATTTTTACCTCTGAAACGGTTTTGAAGTTATACGACTATAAGCTGCTTCTTTCGAAATCTCCTTCCACAAGAGATCTCCAACCCTTACAGAACCTTCCTTGTTTGTTTCGCCAAATTCTTAGGTATAAATAAACGCTCAGAGTAAATTTGTCTTCGAATTAGAGCGCTATATAATCGGATCATGTTAGAACCGATGATATGCTACAAAGTAATTGTTGTGTGGTTCTATGCAGTCCCCAAACTGTCTCCTAATAAGGTTGCCCAACTTTGTTGTAATACACATGGACCGCTCTTAGGTCAAGGAACCTAGGGGCGTAATTATCTCTACTCAACAAGGAAGTCCGTAGCAGAAATCGGAATTTAGCCACATGAAGAGGATTTTCCGAATCGCTGAAGTACTTGCTAGTTTTTCGGGAGGGCCTTGTTGTAGTTTCCGAATCCTTAAGGATCTGTTCATACTTATTAACTGAAGCGACGGGAGCAATTGGTCGGCCGAGCAAATCATACGCATCAATTTCAGCCGAGCGATCGCCCATAAAAAGTCCGATACGTATAATCTCCCAGGCCGACCTAACTGTCAGACAAACTTCTTTTGTGATGGTGCGATAAAGGTAGTGTCCTTGAACACATGTCTCACCAGTCGTCCTCCTGGAGATGCAACGCTATGATGTACCCAGATATTAAGCCAGCGAAGGCCATGTCCTCCCGAACAAGGACGAATGAGCACACACGACAGTCAAACTGAAAATAAACTCCGAAAACCTCTGAAGAAAAAATTCCAAAACTAACACTAACATTATTTACACAGAATCTCTAGAAGCAGTTGGAGTTGTAATAGTTTTAGTTCCAATATAGAGTTTTTTAAACTCAGTATAAACATCAGCTTCATTTTTGCTTCCAAACTGTCCCTGATTTTCAGCGAATTTCAGTGACGTCGTTTCCTTCGCTTCTGCACTAGTGGTGCTTTTTCATTTCTCCTACATATTTAGCAAACGTGACTTACTGCGAACATTTCACTAACAGAGCTAGAACGATCGACATCAAGCCATTGCGCTTCGTTGTGTTTCCAAATGCGTTCATATCTGCACCTACCGCTTACTGTATGTGTAGTGAAAAAAAACCGATCTTTATTTGGTCGCTTATTGCATTTGCTTTTATTTAGCCGCTTGTTACTCTTTATCTTGTCTTCGAGGATACAAAGATTCAGTTGCTTTGAGCTATAACACTGCCCACCTCCGTATCCATAAGATTCATTTTAGCTCTACCGTCTTCGATAGAAATAACTCCAATATGTCCATGATTCTGATTTCCAGCAATAATATAACCTGAACACCACAATAAGTACAATACCTCACAATCATTTTAGGACAAGATAAAAAGTCGAGCTAAGTTTTTGGACCCATCCTAGTTTGAGGGGGCACTGCTAGAAGGGCGAAGAAAATATGGCCTCACCTGACCAGAAAATTGCGAAGGAAGGCCCTGTATTAGGTTAGTTCTGCGTATCGCCTTCCCGCCTTTTCCAAACACTACACCTTACAAAATCGGAGGCAGACTAGGTGCACTAATGATGAACAAAACCTGCTCACATAAGGACGAGTCGTACTCGCTGAAGAACAGGTCCGATATTGAAAAGGTACATCCTTCGGACAGATCACTGCCCTAAAGCGATTGCCAACGATAAGACGAGTGAAGACTGAAGAAAGGAAGTCGACGACAAACTATGCCTACACTTGATGAGTGCATGCTCCTAATCTGCTGTCGCTGGCTTAGCTTCTGATTCAGCTGCTCGAGGTAGTTGAGCTGCTTGGACCTCAGTACGTTCCGAGAAGGAAGCTCACCGAGTTCCTCGAAAGCGAGCTGTAAATCTTAAACTACGCTTTGAAACAATTGAAAGAAAATTTTCGTTCGCTACACTTCTTCCATTTTCCTTTTTGTTTACGGTGCTCCGAACTAACGCGACACCGAATTCGTGGAACGGGTTTACTGGCGCTAAGCGAGCTTTGTGCCCCATCGAGGTTGCGCACACTCCTCAACCAATAGCACGGCTAACAATGGAAGGAATTCCGGTATGTGGGCCATCTGACCTACCGTGGTTAAGATGCCTCGCCGCAGCGACGAGGGTACACGCTCGCCAAGCACCGCTTAGCCCTATGTTATACTTCGGCGATGCTTCGCCGACGTCGCCGACCGAGAGCTCCACAGGGCGTGTTATACTTCCGTCGCCGACGTCATCCAAGGGTGGCAGAAAATGCGCTTCGATGAAGTATTTTGATTGTGGGTTGGTTCTTTGTTCCCGTCACTGCCATTATCCCCACCGGACCTCGAATTACGAAATCGAGAAGTGCAAAAACGCCCGTCTTGCGACACCAGTAGCGCTATTTCTACTCTCAACGTTCCTTTATGATTACTTTCACAAACATTGCCTAATGCTGTGCGAAAATCCGTTCAGCTTGTTGGAACACTGAGTGTTTGGGGAGGGAGTGGGAGCCTATTCCTTACGTTCCCTTCGCTTTGTCACCTTTCTTCGCTTTTCTGTCGTTCTCACCCGTTTTATTCGTGTTTTCTAAGCCTTTTCGGTTTCTCGCAGAGCAAGTGACACAAAATAAAACTGTGAAGAAAACTGAAAACGTGAAGAATTACGAAAAACTGATACAAAGCAGCCAAAATATGAGAGACGGCTTTGAAACAGAAAATTCGAAACGGCAGTAGAGAAACGGATTCAAATAAGCAGTGTTTCCTCGCTATGTGAAATGATACTGCAAACCTCGCTTTTTCGAAATTCAATTTACATTAGTTAAGGGTTAAATGTTCCTGTGAATTTCGAAAATTCCGCGTAAATTTAACTTCAATGCGATTTAACGAGAAAGGCTTTTGCTAAACTCCAATAAAGAAATTTAACGAAATTCTGGCAAATTCGTTAAATTGGTAAGTCAGTAGACGTTAAATTCTCAACACTGCCCCGTACTTTTATTAGTACACTGCGCTCCGATGCTCTTCTGCTGACGACGTCGCCGACGCCACCGACGTCGCCACAGAATCTGTCGACGACGTCTGTGGCGACGTTAGCGTCGGCGACGTCGGTGACGGGCTATCGGTGACGCGCTATCGGTGACGGGCCGCAACGTTGGCGATGCGTCGCCGAAGTATAACATAGGCCTTAGGTCACATTTCAATAAACAAAGCGCCTAAAAAACAGTAGTTATGGTGCTTTGAAGTGATTTGGACGGCATACAGTGGAAGTATCACGAACCTTAAAAAAACCATCCACGTCATAAGTAAGGCGCACGGCTGCTTTAATCACTTTCATTATTCCGATGGTATCACCGCGAGCGAGAATCTCTCCCTGGTTCTGACCTGAAAACGTGCCTTAATATTTGCAGAAAAGAGACTAAAACACCGCATTATCAGTTATAATTAGTTAATAAACGACTGTGGACAATGAAAGGAAACTTTCCCAGAAAACTAACCAAGTAGCGCCAGCGCAAACCGAAACAGGACCTTTGGCCCTTCAAGAAGGAAACAGTCCCATATGCGCAACAATGTCTATAAAAGATGGGCCATATGAATATAATTTTTAAGAGAAAATCAAGTACTCATGAACTAAAGGTGCAGTTCAGACCAGAAACTTCAAGAAAGAAAAGAATACATGTGAACTACTTATTGTGAGCTTACATTCAAAAATCTCTCTGTTAAAATGCCTTACATTAAACGGAACAGCGTCGAAGAACAACGCTAAAAACCAGTTCAACGTAATCGTAGCCAGATCGATATCCAAAGAATTCAGATGAGCAGATATCAATGGGAAATGCTCTTCAAGTAGCTCTTTCAGCACTTCCTAAAAACGGCTGGTCGTAGTGGACACAACGACTGCGACAGGATACCATTAGCCGTGGATGAAAGTCGAACCTGATCTGCCTGTGCACCAGCAAGATTGTCGTCGAAATAGCTTTTGTCGTGATAGTTCTCCGTCATAGCAACCAGAAACCAGAAGGCGTCCTGCAGTGTAGAAAAACTGACATTAGAAAGAAGGTGGACGATTATAGAAGTGACTGCAACACCTCCGGGCCAACGAAGAGTAGAGCGATAGAAGCCAAGAAGTTCATCCCCTGACAGTATCCGAGTGAGGGATTGTGGAGACAGAACGCACGCAGTACCTGCTGCAGCTGCGAGACCTTAAACAATGATAAGTGACATTACCACAGATGTCAAGTCTTCCTCCTGTAGGGAATCTGATCAAGAGCGCGCCTGTGAGTACATGCTACGGAACCACAAAAAGAGTTACAGTCACGCAATTTTCTATTTATTAGGTTGTCCCATAAGTCCCCGCCGTTTTTTTTTTTAACGATTCACTGCAGATTTCGCCGGTGGTCTCTTGCATAGCGCTGCATAGCTTTCGAAAGAGAATGATTTGCTCTATCAGAGCATGTATTGCATTTCTTCTTTCATCATGAAATTTGTCAATTTTTAGGTCGTTGAAGTGAAAAGTGAAAAAGTGAAAAAGTAGCCATTTGCGCACTTGTTCTCTCCGCTTAGGTTTGTAATTTTTTGCGCAGTTTTTTCGAGAATTTGGGAGACAATGTTCTGTACTACAAGAATATGTGTTGGTTCTATTTTTTCACTTGCCCTTTATTGATTTTTAGGCCATCAAATTGGGAATTCCGACTTTCCCGTCCGAATTTTTACCAAAACTCCGGTTCTGTGGTTGGACTTTTTTGCTTGGTGTCATATGTCGTTTGGAAGAGGAGGTGTTGCTCAGTAAGAATTTGTGTCGCGTTTATTGGCTCACGCTGATTTCTGTCGAATATCAACAACTGAAGAAGGAGAAGGAGTTGTTGATGAAGACGATTTTTCTCTTTTTGGCGTTTTGTTGATATTCAAAAGAAATCAATAAACGCGACACATATTCTTATAGAGCAAGACATTCTCTTTCGAATGACATATAACACCAACCCAAAAAGTCCAACCACAGAGCAGGAGCTGTCGGCAAAAATAACCATCCTCCTTCGGACGTACCAATTTCATGACCTAAAAATCAATAAAGGACAAATGAGCAAATAGCACTAACACACATTCTTGTAGTAAAGAACATTGTCTCCCAAATTCTCGAAAAAACTGCGCAAAAAATTACAAACCTAAGCGGAGAGAACAAGTGCGCAAATGGCTACTTTTTCACTTTTTCACTTTTCACTTCAACGACTTAAAAATTGACAAAATTCATGATGAAGAAAGAAATGCAATACATGCTCTGATAGAGCAAATCATTCTCTTTCGAAAACTATGCAGCGCTATGCAAGAGACCGCCGGCGAAATCTGCAGTGAATCGTTGAAAAAAACGGCGAAGACTTATGGGACAACCTAATATTATTTCTTAATTTCGAGAGCCCACTCTAAAAGTACACCCAAAAGCACATGTGTTCCAGTGACTATTGAGGAGGGAGTTGACCGCAAGCAGAAGATTTCAAAACTAGATCTTAACTGACGGTCACGGACTGATCGGTAGTAAAAACCGGCCAGACAGGGACTACATGTTGTTGGAGACCAGGGGTGCACACAAAAAATTGTGCGTTAAATATTTTCAACGAAATTTTTTAACGGAAAAATTTTCGTTAAATTTCCGGTAAATCGTTAATTTTCGTTAAAAAACGCAATTAGCTGCAAACCATTATTTCAAGTGAAAAAAATCAAGGAAAAGCTTATGGGTTTCAATTTCAAGAGGTCAACAGATAAAGTTCAAGGAATGTAGTGCAGCACTGCAATCAAAATAAACAATTCAACATAGAAAATAAACAAGCCTTCAACAACAAATTATCTAAAGCGTGCGAAATAAAAACAGCTGAGAAATTGAGAAATTATCATTGAAGATCATCATCGACAACGCATCTCATCATCATCTTGTGCGATCAGGCAGAATTCGGAGTACCCCCCCCCCCCTGCCGTGTTCTTTGCGAAAACTATTTGTATGGCTGTTCTACGAGCATATACAATTTCGGAACGGGCAGCCGCCCACTAAGGACAGAAAGAAAAAGAAAAATACAATTAAAAGCGTATCAGTGAAAGGTTAACACGCTGTCGAACGCACGATTTTCAAGTGCCTGGTGCGTGGAACCAATCTATTTTTTTCAAGGTCGAGACCTTAACACGATATCGTGTCACATGGTCACACGGCCAAACAGATGTGACACGTCGACAACGAGGAAAAGTAGCTTTCCAAAGTTTTGTTGTTAGCGTTTTTTAAAAATCATTTCAAAGACGTCCAACGGCCGAAAGCATCCTCTCCGTCTCAGCTGTTCGAGGTGGCGAGCAAGAGTATTCTGGGATAAGCAGCGCCCAGGTGAGAATAGGTACATCATAGAGGAGATCAGACAAGCATCTTTGTGGATTCGTTGACGTGCTTGGGGGTTCGGAGAGGAAATTTCTAGCTCCAAAATGCATTAAAGGATACGGATGAAGGACAGCGTAACTCAATCTCTTTTGGGAAGTGCCACTTCTATGGGATATCGTGGAGGCGATTTGAATGCGTGTTTGGCCGTACATATGACTTGCGGTGGCCGGCCGATAAAGAATTCAGCGCTTTATCCCTCCCAGACAAGTATGATACCAACTCTACCAATTCTCCGACCCCGGAGGAGTGGAAGGCTTGGTTTGCTCAAGCGGGAAATCTGAACCGGGAACATGGTATCGGGTACACGTGACAGCAAGCACCTCTTCCGACTGCGCTGCACGCGCCCACAAAATGCATTATTTCTAAAAATTCAAAACAAATCCATGGAAACATAAAAATATTCTTGCTGATTTCATTAGTTTTTTTCAGTAACAGTTCTAATCGGGAGGATGAGACCTGCAAAATTAGTGAAGATTAAGGGCGAATGTGGGAAACCCACTGAGAAAAACTTCCGTTAAAAATTCCGTTAAATTCCTAAAAATTTCCGTTAAGTCGTTAAGCCAGATTTTAACGAAAAATGCCGTTAATTCGTTAAATTCGTTAAATCGTTAACCGTTAAATATGCACCCCGTTGGGGTGTAAGCCACGTGCCCAGATGGTCACTGGATGGAAGCAGCTCAAAAAATACATTCTCTGAAGCAGTAAGCAAGGAATCACAGCCAAATTAATCCACCACTGCATATCGTCTTAGGGGAAGGAGAAAATGGGGCTCACCTCAAATTTTGTACAGAAACGGTATTGTTCCGAGCACTATGACGAGTGCGCCAGTCAATACTGATCAATTTATGGAAAACATTCACTAATTTTTGTGTCCACCTGACAGTCACCATATTCTGACAACTATATCTCCATTGACAAAGCCCTGAACGACCGATATGACGCTCTTCGTGTCCCTCGAGCGAGGAGGATCCATTGGAGCACTCTGGCACGCGACAGGGACGAATGGAGACGCTGCTGGCACCCGCTCGAGCAATTCGATGATCAACGGGACGACAGATGATACAGATGAAACAGATATCTCCATTGCCTTTGATATACGTTGAATCTTTTAGAAATTCCGCCAAATATAAAGGGCTTAATCCGTCTGTGTCGGTTTGTCGTTCTGTCCGGATACCCTTCGCTGTGCCCGCACAACGTTTTGAGGACTATCAAGAACAGTCTAGAAATAGCTAGATAACTTGTTAAAATACTTTTTCTCAGACTCTGGATATCATGTTTCATCAAGGTGGAATCTACTCCGACGAGACTGTCCCTGCGGTTTGCCGAGAAGGGTTGGTGTGCTTACCCCTTTACAATTTGCAGACATGAAATGAACGTTGTTCGGCATCGTTCGCAGAAGATCCAGATTGATCTGCTTCTGATGGCTTGCGCAGAACTGAAAAAAACACTACTCCTAACGTCGAACTGAAACGACCAGAGTTACTCACCAAACTGTCCCGTTCACCTCCTTGAAGGCTACATAGGTTTCTGTAGTAATGGCGACCATATAGCTCCTTCCTGTCGGCAACTTTCTGATGTATTAAAAATCGCCAGACAGTAGAGCGGAGAGAACTCGGTATTCCACCCCGAATCAATGCTCGAGTCTCACGCTGAAACAAATTTCGGTTTGAAAACATTGAAAATCAATAACGAAAACGGAACCTTCACCGTGATGGGGATCGTTTCATTTGCTGCCAGAAACTGCTTCCACTTTCTTTTGTGCTCAAAATGTGATTCCAGTCGACCTTCAAAAAATTCGCTTATTTTCAGCTAGAGTACTCCTTCAATTCAAGTCGGCAACGATGCGAGAAATGCGGGTCGGAAAACGGTCCGAAAACCGGAATAATTTCAAATCTTTTTAAAGTATGAGTGATAGTCGATTCTGCGCTTTCAAAAAATATGCTACACGCTTCGAGAAAAATTCAAAATCTTAACGCTACAAATAATTGAAGATGGAATTGAAAATTGTGACTTAGTTTTGAACCAACCTAATAATAGGTTGTCGGAAAAAATGCCGTTTTTATTCAAAAGGGAACTTTATTATAAAAGCAGAATGATAAAACATCGACAGAAGACGTAATCATTATTATTAATGACATCTCAACAATCTCCTCGCAAAGAGAGGACGCCTTTCGTGATGGACTCTACTGGCTACAATTCGAAGAAGTTGAATACCCAAACTTTCATTTCCTCACGGCTTTTGAATTATTCTCTCGAGCAGTGAGTGCTGCATCGACTGGAAAAGACGGTAGTCTGATGGCGCGAGGTCTGAGCTATATGGTGGTTGAGACAGAAGTTTCCAGCCCCTTGATTTTTGCCACGCTCACCCCAGGGCTTCAGGAGATTCAGTCACTACGGCTTCGGAGGACGCCTCTCCGTTCTCTCTCCTCTTTTGTCATGGAGGTCGTGTGTACTGCTGACTACGGAGCGAAATGAACCTTATGAAGTATCCTGTCCTCGAACGGAGGAATCGGATGAGTCCCTTAATATCAAGGCGGCAGGTTGTTTGACTGTTTGTGCATATATGTTGTGTTAGTATAATATTTGGGTTTCTCTCTCGGGATTGGGTTTGACCCCTGTGGCGTCGGGGAGACAAGGAGCTGGGTGGCGAGAAGCTTACTAGGGAAGGGTTTCGACCTCCCATGGAATTTCATGTTGAGACCAGGATCATTAGAAAGAGCTCAGCGCGAGTTACGGCTGTCGAAATCGGGGGGGGGGGGGGGGGGGGGGCTCACTACAGGCTGGATGTTCAACGCACCTGGCCTGAGAGTGATCAGTCATCGGGTCTCCGTAGGAAGGGCCCTCCAGCTGTGGCGGTGGCAGAGGAGTAGTGCTCCCGCTCATCGGGTGCAAGTCGTTGAAAACCTTGGGGCACAAAACATACGATAAATCTGCGATAGAATCTTCAATAGGTTGTCTCTCTGGGTCATGTTGAACTCCGCGCTGTCATGGCTTTGCCATGGCAAACGACCTGACCCTTTTCATAACGTTTTTCATCGAGCCGAAGAAAAAAACGTCTAGAGGTTGAATCAGCGACGTAGCCCCGGCAGCAATATTGGTGTCAAAGTGAATAACATTCTCATGGGTGGTGCAAACGTGAATGGTAGTTCTCCCGGCTATTTAATTAAACAGTGTCATAATTCAGGACAAAAGGTCATTTTGAAGATAAGTTATGGTTAGCAAAAAAGCCGGCAGCAACGGGAACCGAACCAACGACATCGTACCCGCTGAGCGGGAGCACTGCCCCTGCGCCACCGCCGCAGCTGGCGGAGCCCCGGTGACTCATCACTCTTGCGCCAGCTGTGTCGCACATCCAGCCTGTGGTAAGGCCCCTTGATTTCGGCAGGTCATAACTCGCTCAAGTGCTCCATTTTGCAATTTTGACACCCATGTTCGTAATCAGCATTCTGAGGTCTTCCTAATGGTTCTGGTCTCCACTTGAAGTCCCATGTGAGGTCGAAACCCTTCCCTAGTTAGGGAAGTGGCCAGCCGGCAGCTGGGCAGTTCGACCAATACATTGTAGGCAATACGGAACCGGCTAGGTAAATACGCGGGTCTCCTTGGGTTAGGTAACACTGGGTGAGCTTCCGGTGCTCTCGGACAACACGGAGCTTCCAAAGGCCAGAGGATCTCCTCTGCCTGCGGGGCTTCCGCAACAAACGGTGGGTTCCCACAATCAAACGCAAGGGGAGCACTCTCCACGTGAAGGTGGAGTGCATGGTGCATTCCCATCTGACTCACTGCGGTCATGTATTTCTCTTCCCTCTTTCTTTTAACTTCCTTATCACAAAACCACACATTTTCACCGACTGTACTTGTGATGAATGAAGACAAACAAAAGTAAAAAGACAAGGGCTCAAAAATAGTTTTAAACATAAAAAATGAAGATAAACAACGAATTCTAGCTAATTCCGGATCGATTACCAACTTTGGTAGTATTCATGAAGCTGCATTGCCATGTAGTGTATAGCAAGCCCTTCGTCGGAGTACTTGTGACGAAACCCGAAGATATCCACGTACACTCCATTCAGCAAACTGAATTTTAACGACGCAATTAAACAGCATGATTTTTTTGACTATCCGTAGCGTTATCCATTGCAGTTGTAGAGCATAAAGTCGTAGTCGTACCTTTGAAGTGTCGGCAAACTGGGCTGATTACTTCGTGCTTCGTGCATCAGCTGGCAGATTCTGTGCTTGTGCTGAATGAAATCATCTTGATGCAGAATGAAAACTGAAGCAGAAGACGTACGTAGCCTTCACGGGTACGGTACCATGTCTCCACCAAGAAGCTTGACATGCATCACATCGAGCGCGTTGTTGTCATGTAGAGGTATTCTGATGGCCGATTGTAGTGCAAAGACGTACTCTCTTCGGGATCGATCTATCACTTCTCGAGCGCTTTGCAGTTCCCTAGGTAGAACGACACTATCAGTTTCGCCGGAGAGGACCAGCACTACGGAATGGGTTCAAGGGAAGCTGCTGATCCGTACATAGTTCTAACGGTACGTTCCAAAGAGGAAATAGAAATCAAAATGATTACCGAACTGGTAGCTCTAAAGCTTGATGAGTTTTACACGCTACATAATTCCAACACAAGAGGTAGTCAGAGGAAAATCCATTTTTCCAAGGCCAAGAGCTCCATCCGTGCTTCCTTTTTTACCCAAAGGGCCGGCTCTGAGTTTTTAATATTCTCAAAAAAATATGCGCTCCCAAATTCATTAGCTCAGTTTAAAAGGCTCGTGGACAGGTATCTCCTAGAGTAGCTAAGTAGTTACTATGCGTTGTATTGTAGTGTTGTTTTTCTTGTTGTTGAATGTTTTGTATTTCACTGCGTGTAATTGTATCTATTTGCACGTCTAAATAAATAAATAAATAAATAAATAAATAAATACGACCGATCACGACCAAACGGTTGGAATGGTACAGCTACCAACAGTTGGCATTGATTTGTTTCCATAACTTTTTCAAGCTCTTTGATATTTTAACCTTAAGCTATTAGATGGTCGTACACGATTAAGATTTTCATAGCACCGGCATATAATACAGAACCTGAAAAGCTATCTCTTCCTCGCCCCAGAACCCGACTACGAGCCACATCTATCTATTTTGAAGGCCTGCATTAGTCGTACAGAT
Organism: Heligmosomoides polygyrus bakeri; assembly: GCA_947359475.1. NCBI lineage: Eukaryota > Metazoa > Nematoda > Chromadorea > Rhabditida > Heligmosomidae > Heligmosomoides > Heligmosomoides polygyrus. The sequence goes on from OX375870.1 coordinate 91,606,500, forward strand.
TTCGGAAAAACTGTAAGAGAGGTCCGGCACCAATGTACGCTCAATAAAAAAAAATGGGAGCTGAGCAACGAAATCAGATAGTACTACAGTTGAATCCAATATCCCCTAGTTTTATAGGCATGCAAAATAGAGCCGCAGCGACCGGATCCGATCCCTTGACGTCGGAGACACTAACCCTATATCACCGACCGCAAACCTTTAGCTGCGAGTGCTGCTGCGCCCAATTTATCGTAGGTTGAAACCCTCTTCATCGCGTCGTGCGAATCGGGAGGGGGGGGGGGGAGGGCGGGTAGAGATACTTTAATTTTCATATTTCACACACCTTTTCGTATTTTTACACACATAGGCACACCATTTCCGCCATTTATTCCTCCTACCGTTGTGATACGGGGCTCGTGTAAGGCAGTCGTAGAAGGTTGATTTGCCACGTTGTTTCAACGGCGGATTGGCCCAGTTCGAAATTGAAATAAAATATCGTTCGGAACTGCACTTTCGACATACTTCAATAACTTTTCGAAGAAACTCGAATATTAGGCATAGGTGAAACACAAATTATTTCGTCAGATGGAGGAAAGAATTCCGTATTGGACATTATAAAACAATACGAACCCAGTTGAAATAGGGTGCGCGTAGTGCAGTCGGAGGTGCCGGCTGTCGCATGCGCCCAATACCAGGTTATTGGTTGGGAATTCCCGCCAGGATAACTAAGCTTTCCATTCTTGTCGGTGAATTTAAAAAACTGATTTGTTGATCGGCTTGCCACCGCAAGTCATTGTATGGTCAAATACGAATTCAGATCACCTTCACGACATCCCGTAAAGAATGAATGCGCGGCGCACCCCAAAATGTATTTAGTAACTCCGTCCTTTATCCTTATCCGTACCATTGGGATAGCCCGGTAAGGAAAATACCAATTATAGGGTTTACTGAAATTCTTCAGCTAACCTTTTTGCTGTTTCACGAGAAGCTTTTTAAGGGTCGCCACCCTTATCTCGCATGTGAAAGAACAGTCTCTACAGTATGCAACCACTCCATGTAGCTAGCTAGTGCAGTATGGTGGGTCGTAGCAGTTGTTGGGAGAAAATAAAATATTATTTCGTGCCCCCAATGTCTGAGTGTATATCGGCGGTCTAGAAAGAGCACGAAATAGGCAACACCAATGTGGAGATGACTTACTCAGAAAGTCGAGACAGTTCTTCTTGCATCTCACAACACTGCCGATTCAGCCGTATAATTTCTGAGTTGAGAAATCGGTTTTGGGCAGCCATTGTGTCACGATTTTCCCCGGATCCATCGATGCTCCGTTGCCTACAATTAGCTGCCGTTGAGAATAGGAAATTAGAAATCTAGAAGCCTTATGAAGACTATAGTAGGTATTTATATAGACTCCAAAAACGGTTCTCTGCTTCCAGGATTCTTTGAAGCGACTTTTCATATAATAATTCACGTATGCTGCATGTTAAAGGCTTTAGCAAATCTCAGTCAGATGCTTCAAGAACGAAGGCATTTGATCAATGTGAAGTGCAGACTTCCTAACACTGCTGTCTACGGAAGCACTCCAAGGAAAAGCGAGCTAGCTAGCACTAACCGCAGCACGACCGCTTGCTCTCTAAGAATCGCTTTTTCTCTGATTAGCTCGTGAATTCTCTTCTTCTGCTGATTGCTGATGAACCTCAGGTGATGGAGTTCTTCATTACTCGCCCTGAAAAAAAAGATCGACAGCGATTTCACGCTTGACTCCGCAGGATTTTCTATAAACCGTTCACGTCCATTCGCAAGCTTCAGTAAACACAATGTTTTACAAAATTTCACCAAGGGAAAAAATCGCTCGACGGTGAGGAATGTGTTACTATAAACAAGTCAGGGTAGCGAATTCCGACTGTATGAAGTTGCAATTGCTGCTTAGCAATGTTAATCGATCAGGGTCCAATTTCGGGAGCAACTTACTCAGCATCTACTGGAATCACAGGACCAGCATCAGAATAGTCTGCTACGAATAAAATGCGATGCGGATAAGTTCTTCTGCTGCTTCTTCCCGGCGCGTGGCAGCATAGTTCAAAAGTCTTGAACTGGTATAATTCACAGTCTGGCGAAGCGCAGACCACGGAAGTCTTCCGTCCTCCAGTGTTAGTGGATTGGTACTTGACTCCACTGGAGAGGACAGAACATTGGCTTGTCCATCGGCTGCCTTCCCGCTCCCCAAGTCAGTACATTCAAATTGCGGATATCCCGTAGAACGCGTGACGCAACCCAAACAGGAATGCCTTCCTGTCCTTTCCATCCTCATCTCAACTGCACTGGTAACATCATACAAGTATCTTCCATGCAAAATGATTGAAGAACGTCATCTCTAGTTGTTACGGGATGTTTTTGTTGCGATCAAAACTCTTGCGCCAGGCGGGACTCGAACCCGCATCTTCTGCTTTCCGGGCAGCGATGTTCGCCTTACACCACCGGCGCTGTTTGACCGCACGTAACATCCGCGATATCCTCGAGGCCTGTCAGCACCCATCCGTGATACGGGATGGGCCGGTCTCTGATATCAGCATGGAGCCGATTAAGCTGAAGACCTTACTACTAGACCTTAGAACATTGTTAGTCATCTCCAGTGTCGCGCCGTGTGATCTTCAGAAGCACAACGATGTAAAATATGTAGGTTGCAGGAAAAAAGCAGCGACGACCTAGGCGCTCAAGTAAGATCAAATGGGGATATCCTACGCTATGCAAAAGAACAACCGGTCCGTTCCTCAACAGAGAATGCCATCAGTTTCCCATGGAACTTTGCACAGTGACCTATGCCGTGTGAAAGAGCTCAAAACGCTGATTACTACTGTGCAGGACAAATTTGCTAAATGCATCTCCTTAGTGAGCAATGCCCAGGTTACGAATCTCGCATTCGTTTTTGACTCACTCTACGTGGAAACTGAAATTTGTTATCTTTCCACTTCCAGCGACCTCGAAAAAAAGGAAATGATAGCTGTGAGCAGGGATTTGTTCAAAAATGTGTTGGAAACTCGATAAACGACCCCACGAACGAAAAACAGTAGAATGCAAAAACGCCAACACTGGTGGAGGTCGAGCCCTTGACCCAACTCTCCGATGCCAAAACGCTTACACTACCACCGTGCCACAGCCGCTCCTGTCGATGCGGCTAATGGCCAAGTTTTTAGCAATAATGCGTCCAACGCTGTATTAATGCACGCGACGTCCAGTCTACAACGCGAAATTTCACTGGCCCATTACTCGTTATGGAGATGTATTCAGCAAATTTGGCCTGCATACTCGTAATCAGCGTGTCGAGCTCTTTCATATGGCATAGGTCACTGTCCGAAGTTTCATGGGAAGCTGAAGGCACTCCCTGGACAGTCTCTCTGACTAGCTGCTGAGGAGGCTTCACAGCATGAAACAAAGCCATTCGACTGACCGATATTCTCGGACATCACGGGATGAAAACGCAGACATGGCAGCCACTGAACGGGTCGCCATGAAGAGAGCAATACAGCTCAGAGCTGACCGCCTTCGAGAGCGACACGAATATGACGGCCCTCCTTCGGACGGTTTCAGTAGTCGATCGATCAACCAATATCAACTGATCACTGCCGATTTTTCGGGTCAACACTCAGCCCAGCCGGTAGCTCGGCTGACAGCTCAGCGCTGAATACGGGTTCATATTGCTGACATGCTCGCATAGAAAGCATGAAAATCCGGTGTGCCCTGCACAGCGGCGATGCCTCGGATGCCCATTCGAATGCCATGCTCTACCCTTAGAATGCTCCAGGGTGCAGTCACAATGGGGGAGGAGAGGTCCACCTTATATGTAGTTGTGCTTAAATGACATATTCGAATAGGAATTCAAATGATTTTCATTCGAATCTGAATAATCAAAACCAAATATTCAAAGAATTGCGTTTGGTACAATCCCAAGCTATATTACTCCATAGCTACTTGTAAATATGCAGTACTTGAAGATAAACTCACACAATATAACATATGAAAGTGCTTACCTGATGCGCTACCGTAAAAACAGCGGGTCCCGTCGCCGGAATATTGAAAAAAATCGGTTATAAAGGCATGAAAAGGCTCCAGCGGGCCAGGTGTTCCCCCCCCCCCCCCCGCCCTGGGATTGCACCTCGCGTTTCTCGAATGCATTCGAATTCGAATGTTCAAAAAATCACGTTTTCAAATGTATTCGAATTCGAATGCTCAGAAAATCGCGTTTTTCGGTTGCATTCGAATTTAAATACTCGAAATTTGTGAGCATTCGAAACCACTCGAATATTCGAAAAAATTTCGAGAGCACAACTATCGCCCACCTTATAACGGGATGTGTGTTCCACCCTCCGTCCACCTTATAACGGGATGTGCGTTCTACGCCCTGTCCTCTGGGGATCCACCACCAACCCCTTGGGCTTCCTCAAGAGTCTGGTGGCTGCCTTACGTTGTGCATTTGTTCCATGTGCTTCCATTCCAATTATTATTCAAATGTGTGTATAAGGTGGACCCCCTCCTTCCTCCTAATTGTGATTGCACCTAGTCCATCATCTTACAGTCTTGCTTTTCTCTGTGGAAAATTGGTATTCACACAGTAAAATATGTACTTCTTATTTTTGGTTTGATGTTGAATACAGTGGGAGCGTAGTATCACAGAAGGAAACGGCGCCGGCGTGCACTCCGAATCGTGGATCTTGGTCCAAAACCCTCTCAGGCCAACCAAACCTTTCATGCTTTTGGAATCAGTTGAATATCGGGTGGCCACCATAAGTCATTGTATTGACCAAACGCATTGTGTTCCCTCCGTGATATTCCGTATTAGTATGTAGAATTCGGGGCTCATCCCAAATAGCGATTGGTTAACGCCGCGCTTCATCCTTCTATGTGATACCAGCAGTTGGCTGCTCTAACAACCAGTCTGACTACTGGCTGAGGTTTCGCCTAAGTTATTGATAAGAACTCCTCTCGTTCTAGGTGCAATTCCAATGAGGGGGGGGGGGGGGGGGAGGATCCACATGCAGCATAATGTACAACGTGGCAGCCACTAGACTCTCGAGGAAGTCCAGGAGTTGGGGGGAGGGGAGTGGACAGGCTAAGAGGACGAGGAGTAGAACGCACATCCCGTTATAAGGTGGACCACCCCGATCTCTGCTGTTAACCTACTGTGAAGTCTGCCCACCCCACAGATTAATTCCCACCTCAACCGCTCAGCGGACAGCAATCAATAAGATCGATCCATATGGACGGACGATCGATGTTGCTTATTTATTCCCTATCCACCGCCCACGTTATTCCATCCCCAAACGGATTTACCTACCCACCTCATGCGGTGAACCCTTAGCAAAGTTCAATAATATCGATCGATATGTAAAGCACGCTCGTAGGCAGTCAGATTTGGTCGGACACATGGACAAATACAAAGACACTGTTCCATAGATAGTAGGGTTTTGTCTCGCATTCCTCGTCTCAGAAATAGGAACTAGAGGAAAGATGCTTAGCCGTCAGATCTCCAGAAGCAAAGGATGACACTACCGTTCACTTCCAGTGGTAGAGCCTTCTGCGCTTCTGTAGGGTGAGGTTGCTGAAGACGAATTAAGTGAATCGGATCTGAAATTGAAACAAAACAAGTGATGCACGACGTGTCGGACTAAATGCAAATGTCAGACTATCACCCTTGATCATTATGTGCGAACTTCTGCTGCTCCAACCATTTGCTCACCCATTCATCTAGGCTTCCATTCGCAAGCTGAACCTCAGCACGTACAATTACTGTGAAAAGCATGCGTGTTCTCGAATCTTGTAGGAACATTTAGGGACAAAAGGTTTTTAGTTAGGCGGGATTTATACTCGGTCGCAGGGTGGCGTGGCATTGTGCAAGCTATTGATGACTGAATTATAAATTCCGCCTTATGTGGACGGGCCCAATGAGCATGAAATGTGATAAAAGTCTATGAGATAGATATATGACCCTGACCCCATGAGAAGGTAAAAGTCCATATTTCCTCTTCACATGCCTTAACCTTATCACTAGCCTTATCACTTGAAAGCAAGCGTCTGTTCTAGCACGTAGAGATGCCCACTATTCCAAAAATGATTAAAATGCTGAAGCTGAAAGCGATAATGAAACTGACATCATACGGTCCGCGATCAGTGCTTCCCTCTTCAATGCCGCTACTATGAGTACGAGCAAGTGGTTCCAGGTCGTTGAATTTCTTCTCCAGCACCGATAACGCCATGTCGCTCGTGACGCGACTTGCGCTACAAGAATCTGAACGATGTGTAGTAGAAGGCCGATAGCATTGAATTCTGAGTTTTTCATGGGCACCGCGACTTCACATGGAACAGAAATTAGCACTGCTAATATCGTTTACATGCGTTCAAGGCGAAAAAAAGAGAGGACCAATGTGGTGATATAGTCTCGGAACTAAAGGAATGAATACAGCGCTGTTCCCTGTGCTCATTTATGCTGAGCTGCAGTAAGCGTGTTTGACGTCGTAAACATGTCAACCAGTCTCTCCATACCAAAGTGAATCGCAAGATGAATTTGGCTGTTGTCGCTAATGTGGTCAGCGGAGGGCGCGGGAACACACTAAAGGACCGACCGTAATGGCGGCGGCCAATCAACACCCCTCTGCATGGCACGGTAGCACGATGCGGCCAGGGCTCGGCCCCACGGCCTACGCTAGCTTACGCTCGGTACTCTTGCACTTTCCTGCACACTCAGTGGTCACATCAGCGAGAAGAACAGTGGTTTCTTTACTCCATTTTTCTGCACTTTCAGTGATAGGATTGCAGGTGAGACACTCCCTGGAATTCGAAGCAACTCTAAGTAGCATTTAGCGAACTTAACCAATAGAAAATGTGGGATTATCGCCTAAAACTGCTATCTCACGCAGCACGATCTCGCCCCTTTTGGCCAAAATTGGTTTGTATTCCTCTGCAAAGGCCACGGTTCGAGTTTCCTGGTGCTAGAGTTCTGTTCGCAAACAAACGTGCTTGGGAGAACTTAAAACCACCACAACAAGCCACTTTAGGCTTAGACAAACATAAATGAACAATCACGTCCGACAGGTTAAAGGCTCTTTCAACCTAGGTATCCACAGTTAGGCGATTGTTCCCCGTCAGTTAACCTGACAGAAGGATGCCACACACAACGGTCCCATTCTGACTAAAACGGTTAACAATGAACAGAGTTAGGCTATTCGAATCAAGACACAGAAGTGGCGGACACCTTCGTTCCAACTTGCTAATGTTTTATCAGCTCTCCTCTGCACTTCATTGACGAATTTCAGACAAAAGGACTGTGCACGAATACTATTGGCGTCAGCCCGGTACAATGATTTCACTGGCTCGCCCGATTTAACTAGCTGCTACACTGAAGATTCTGTTAGGCTGTACGAAAAGTATCCTGCCACTTGTGCATTTTTTCTCTCAAATTTATTTCTCTCCTCCCATACATACAACAACTGACGAACCTATGCATCATTATTATCTACAACATATTGTTAGTTAATTTGTAGACATCTCTTCTACAGAATTTCGGGAGTTTTGACGAAAAAACTCAGCGAGGCACTTTTCAAGTTGTTCCCTGTTGTCAAATTGTTTCTCCTGCAAATTGTTCGGTTGAAGCAAGGTCCGGTGAATACGGTGGGTGGCCCAGAACATGCCATCCAAGACAATGGAGTTTTTTCCGAGTCTCCCATGCAACGTGTGTACGCGCCTTGTCGCGAAGAAAGATCTTGTCTTGTTTCCCACGAAGAGCTGCTTCGGCGTGATCCAGCTGCCTGCAGTTGACATCGCTAGTGAAAGTAGTGTTTGCAGGAAGCACCTCCAAGTGAATGGCTCCTTTGCAATTCCACCAGACACTGAGCATTACCTTCTTTGGATGAAGTTCCGGTCCTGGCATGGGAATTCCTGCTCCGCCGCGATTGAGCCACTGACGCTTTCGCGTGTGGTTAACGTAGACTACCCACTTTTCGTCGCCAGTGATCGGGTTATCGAGCCAAGAAAAATTCCGCCGTAAAGTCAAGAAATTCATGCACGCATCCTGGCGCACCTGTAGCACGTGGCCGCTAAATGTATGTGGTATCCATTCACCACATCTACATGTCTTCCCAAGGTCATGCAAGTGTTCAGCTATGGTAGTGTGACTGCACTTGTGTTCCTCAGTCGGCTTACGGGTGCAACGCCGGGGATCCCCCTGAACCAGCTCCAGAAGGCGCTCCTCATGCGCTGAGCCTGCCCTTCCAGGCCGTGGTTGGTCCTCCAAGCGAAAGTCTCCGTTCTTGAACTTCTGGAACCCTACTTCGCTGTGTCATGTGAGAGAGTGGTGGGACATATCGTTCCACATATGTCATCCATCGCGACTCTTGCACTACAGTACTACGCATATGATTTGGTCAATTGACGAAAAGAACGCTTTGGAGCGTTCCAAAGCGGCTTTTTTAAATAACTTTTTTCAAAATCAAGTACTTGGGAAAAGAAGAATATATTTGAGCTCAGGAGCTCAAGCTCTATCTTTTGTCGTGTAAATCAATAGACTTGAACAATGCATATAGGCCGGACATAACCAATCGAGTGGCGCGACAACCTGTAAAGCGAGCGACAGCTTGTAGAGTGAGCGTTTTGGAAGTTTTATCAGGAATTCCCAGCCGCCCTACTCAAGATTGCTCTAAGACTGTCCAGCATGCCTTTGGAGTGCACCGTGAACAATGCATATAGAATCGAACCTAGCAGTCGAGTGGAAGCGACCGCTCGCAAATTGCACACGCGGGCGTGTCCGGAGCGTGATAATTCTGGCAAGTGCGAATCTTTCCGGCTGTAGCTCGAGAGCTTTGCAGGCAGCACAAGGTTCTTAAAGCTTACTAAAGCACAACGATGTAGCTGGTGAATACACAGCGGTGAGAGTATGCAGGTGAGGCTTGTGCGACCCAATTTTTTTTCCGATTTCGGTCGACCACTACAAGAAGGATCAGCGAGCTAATGACCTACGAATGCCAATACAAGTAGATCAGTTAAGGTACTTTACGACGAAGTGCTCAGAACTCCCCAGCTGCCTAAAGTGCTTTAGCCCCATCTGCCATTTTAGGGTGGTGGGCTTAGCTGTGAAGTTTCTTCCGCCTTTACTCCCCCACATTTGAGTTTTCGACACTCGCAATGGCCCCGTTCTGTTCAGATCGAAAAGCTCTATCAAACGGTGTCAATGTCGGCCATTTCTGGATATACCGGTTTTATGACAGTTTCGTATCGAAGACGAGGGCGTTCTAGGCCGCGGTAAACGGACGATGACGTCATGGAAAATCGATTTGTCCAGAATTGGCAAAGTTTGGTACCGTTCGATAGAGCTTCTCGTGCTGAATTTGATAGTGTTACTGGGAGTAACGAGAACTGTAATCTGGGCGAGTAAGATGGCGGAGACTGTTATTGAGCTAAATTGGAAGCGCGGGTGTGTTTTAAGCGCGATAACTCTGTCAGATTTGAACCTTTCCGGCTGCAGCTCGTGCATTTTGTAGGCAGTAAAATGTACAAAAGGTAACCTGAAAGACAGCGACGTAGCACATGAATGAAGAAAGCTACAGCGGTGCAAAAATGCAGTTTAGCCTTGTGTGATACGATTTTTTCCGAGTTCAATCGACTACTGCGGGAAGACCAGGAGAGCTTACGGCATGCAAATGCGTGAGAGAGCACGAGACTGAAAGCACTTTACGAAGCTGCTGCTCGCAACTCTCCAGATGCCTTAACTGCTTTAGTCCCATCTGCCATTTTAGGGTGGCGGGCTTAGCGGGGAAATTTCTTCCGCCCTTACTCGCCCTTATTTGAGTTTTCGACACTTGTAAGAGCGCCATTCTGTTCAGCACGAAAAGTTCTATCGAACGGTGTCACTCCCTACTAATTGCAGAAAAATCGGTATTTTGACAATTTCCCATCGTGGGCGCCCTAAGCCGAGCCTGCGCGGACGACTACGTCATCGAAAATCGATATTTTCAAAACTGGCCAAATTTCCTCGTCCAAAATCATTTAGGGTATTATTTGGAACGCTGATTAGGAATCCGACGTCTGTTTTTGAAAATTCCGCTTATTTCGGTAGGTTTTGGATTTTCTTCTGGATAACTGAGGGTGGTCGGGTCAGGATCATCGATTTTGCTCAAACTTCGTCTATGGGCAGGGGTTATTCGGGGTGCCGAACACGATGTCGAAGTCCATTTGGACGATTACGGCAGGAGACCACCTATAACGATAACTGAGGGTGATCGGTGATCCTAACCCGAACACGCTCAGACGGGAAGTAGCTTACCGATATCGGCGTAATTTTCAAAAAACGGACGTCGGATTCGTAACTAGCGCACCAAATAATCCCTAGATGATTTTGGTCAAGGAAATTTGGCCAATTTCGAAAATATCGATTTTGATGACGCCATCGTCCGCGCAGACTCGGCTTATTGTTAGGGCGCCCACGTCCTGATGGGAAATTGTCAAAAAATCGATTTTTCAGAAATTGGTCAAAATTAATACCGTTCGATAGAACATTTCGTGCTGAACAGAATAGTTTTATTACGATTGTCGAAAACTCAAACGTGGACGAGTAAGAGTGCAGGAAACTTCATCACTGCCCTCCTCTGCTTTAAAATGGCACCTGGGGCTAAGGCAGATCGGGAAGCTGGAGAGCTGTGCGCGCTTCCTCAAAAATTACCTTAAGCGGTATGCTTGTTTGTGCATTTGTAGGCGTCAGCTCATCGCCTCTTCCTGTAGGGGTCCACTGAAGTCAGAAAAAATCGTGTTACAAAAGCCTAACCTCCATTTTCGCACCGTTGGTCTTCGTACATTCATAAGCTACACCGCTGTTCTTTAGCGCTCTAATAGAGCGTTTTACTGGCTACAAAATCCACAAGTTTCAGCCGTAAAGATTCACACTTGACAGAGTTATCGCGCTTCGAACACGCCCGTGCGTCCAGTTTAGCATCACCCTCCAACATGCGCCATAGTCGATGGATCTGCAAAACTCATTGTTTGCTAGACAGGCAGAAGCTAATTGGTTTGTTATACTCTTCGCACATGTAGATAGGCTGTTTTCGTCGAGCTAACCTCACTTTACGGGCTTTCGCGCCCACTCGATTGATAGGTTCGATTCTATACATATGTATTGATCAAGCCGCACACCAAAGGCAAGCTGGACAGCCTTAGAGCAATTCCTGAGTAGGGTGGCTGGGAATTTCCGATAAAACTCCCCAAACGCTCACTCTGCAGGCTGTCGCGCCCACTCGATTATGTCCGGCCTATATGCATTGCTCAACTCTATTGATTTATATTTCAAAAGATAGAGCTCGGGCTGCTAAGTTCAAATATATGTTTCTTTTCACGAGTGCTTGATTTTTTAAAAAGTTATTCAAAAAAGCCGCTTTGGAACGCCCCAAAGCGTTCTTTCCGGCAACTGACCAAATCATACGCGCGGTACTGTACTTTGCTTCATGAACTCGTAAAGCAGAAGCAGTCTAACTTGCTTTCAGAGAGCGATTTTCTCTGCCATATTCGTAACGGATATGACGGTAATAGTGGTAAATATGCGTTATTGGAAGAAGGTCGAAGAATACTTTTCAAAAATTCCGTGGAATGCCAAAGTGAGTGGCGGGAAACTTTCCTCACAGCCTAATAAATCGAATACCTAAGAGCCGATAGTATTAAAATTAAAGTTCTTACGAAATGCACATTCAGAAGCTTGGTTTGTATGAAAACAGCGCAGGAAATGAGGTCAGAAAGCACATACAATGTTGCTGCCACCAAATCAGTTGGGTAATCCCACAGGGTGCGCAGAAATTACCCGCACAGGGTACGACGCAGTCCACAACAACTAGCAGAACTGGATTCCGAGCTCCATATTGGAATACGTTATACATTTATACCATACGCAAATGCATTCTAAGTCTGAGCTCATGAACGCTTACAGAGCTGTAATGGAAACGCGAAACCCGAAAGATCGGCCATCATCAGCCTGCACCTTTCTGGTCGCAGCGTTGTTCTCAATGTTCCTCGAGGTGTATGATGACATAAAACGATAAAAGGAGCTTGGGACTTTATCAGACAGGACTGGACGAGGCAGGAAATTGACTGCTATCACTCTGGAAAAGATAAAAAAGGTTTGCGACCGGATTCGTCGTAACCTTTTCGATTCGATGCGAAAAATGACCCAAGGACTCGATGTTTCTGCAACAGTGTTAGCACCATCGTCAGGAAGAAGATTAAGATGTATCCATATCGTACTCAACGTGTTCACATGCTAACTGAGAGAGTGAAAGCTCAGCGACTACGAAGATGCAAGAACTTGCTGAAGCGTCTCGCGAATGGCACGCAGCGCGCGATCGTTTTCTCTGATGAGAAAGCCTTCACCCTGGAACCCATGATGATTCGCTAAAACGATCGCATTCTCTCAGAGAATGTTGGAGCTGCTATCCGCGATGAGAAACTGGTTGGTAGAGTGACACATCCGGCTACAGTGTTTGGGGTGCGATTACTTCAAACGGCAAGTCTCCATTAGTTTTTTTTTCAATCCGGTGTCAAAATTAACAAGGACGAGTACCAAAAAACGGTTTTGGAAGATGTGTTGAAGCCCTGAGTCAATGCACACTTCGGTAATGACAGATGGTGCTTCCAGCAGGACTCTGCGCTTGCACGCAAGGCGAGAACACAGCAGCAGTGGTGCAAACGTGAGCTCCCTGATTTTATTGCGCACGAAGACTGGCCTTTGAATTCACCGGATTTGAATCCTCTCGATTTCTCTGTCTGGTCAGTTATTGAGAGCAAAGTTTGCTCTACTCGACACACAAGCTCGGCTTTTCTGAAAGCTTCCCTGACTGAAGCATGGAACGAAATGAGCGAAGACTACGTCCGTGCCACGAGTGATGCGTCCATTACTCGTCTGAGGACTTGTGTTCGTAAGAAAGGCTGCCACTTCGAATGATTTCGCTATGTTTTTATTAGCAAGGGAATAGAGAAGTTATGTGTTGAGTTTCGTTGTCAAATCCGCACGTGTGTTGAAGTTACACTGTGATATCTTCGTGCGGGTAATTTTTGCGCATCCTGTAGGCAGTGGTGTCACGGCATTCAGGAGGTCGGTCCAAAAAGAGAAAATTTTAAAAGTGATCACTCCGAGCCGACGCCATACAATTCCATAGTTGTTTTGCGTTTCATAGACGAGCGTGTATGTATTGTACATAAATACGCCGCGTAGAATCGTCGGCTTGACCGAAGACCACGCATGTGGGAAAAACACGTGAATTGTAGCGACGATATTAGTGCTGAGCCCAATTCTTCTGAAGGAAGAAATCGATACTGTACGAAATAGGATGAGCAGGGCATGTCTAACAACACAAGTGATTCCATCGAGTATAAAGTAGCAGACTAGAAAAAATCCATGGCACTATTCTATTCTTTGTAGCTCCGAAATTCATATACTTTTCCAACATTTCCTATATTTTATTCTCTAGCATCATCATCACTCCCGTAAAACTGTTAGACTAGAGTCCAGAAAAATCATGATAAGTGAAATGAGATGGTGAAGTGGAAAGATATAGCGTGGATATGAAGTCGCTGTCAGAAGCGCGTCATGATGACACAGGATCAGCTAGAAGCGTGACGGAAATCGAACGGCGTGTATGCTTCATTCAGCCACTTTCGCATCAATCGAGGCATTCAGAATACAGCAAAGCTTTCAGGCAACTCAAACCCTCATAGCTTGAAAGCTTTGAAGCAAGTGGCGCAACACTCAAAACAGATGCATGGAGCACAATGAAGCCGGGTGAGTAACATCGTCGGACCACTCACGAACGATTTCAGGCTGGATTCCCCTCTCCGAAACGTTCGGCATTGTTCAATGCAATCGGTCGCGTTCAATGAGCACCACCCGAAAAATCAATTACGATCACATGACCCAAACTTTTGAACTGCAAACAGCGCCTTTTGGTTAACGCTGCATGGCGAAAACTGCGGTACTATCTTCTTCATAACATTGCTGCTGCTATTTCGACAGGTGAAAATAATTATGGAGAAAATAGGCCGTCCGCGTTGGTATTATTATAAATTTTCGCCAGACGAACTTGCCAGAATAACTTGTTGTATTTCAAGGCATCACCCCCTTGTCTGTTATGCACCATCACAAGGCCTAAAGGCTCATTCACACTGCTGCGACAGCGGCACGCGGCAAATGGGGCGATCGAAGCGACCGTACCGCAACATCTGGCGGTCGCGGTACGGTCGCTTTGGTAGAGCAGATTTTTGCTCAACTGAGGCATCGAGACCGACGTCCTCGTGTATGCCGCACCGCCTGGAATGATTTGAACCTTCCAGCCAGCAGCCGTCACCGCGACAGCGCCTGCGGTGACCGCCGCGGGTGCCGCAAGACTCTGTATTACCCCCTGCGCCACGTGTCGCAGTATCGCCGTCGCAGCCGTTTGCTTCATCATAGCCGCGCCGCACTGTCGCAGCAGTGTGCGGGCCTTAGGCCGGCAGCAGAGTCTTGCGGGTACCACGGACCCGCAATGACAACGGCAGTTGCGACCTCTAAGAATGTCAGATGTAGTAAGCAGAACTCTTTTTGTTTTGTGAAGAAGCGTTCTCTAAGCCAAGTTAGGAGTTCTTGAATGTAAGCCCCGAAATCTAATAGAACACTCCTTATAACACAACAGTTCTGTACCATTTTGCGCTTGCTCTCACTTTTGTCGTTCTTCCTCCACTAAAAGTTCCTCGATTGACAAGCAGCTCGAAGATAATGTGGTACTTATGAAAGTGAGGGCCCTGGGGTTGCCGGTAAACTTCACAAGTACCGATAATGTTGTAGCCCTTGTGATGACAGCATTTCCTCCGATGCGTTGTTGAGTCCGGGAGGTCTGTTCGATGCAGTTATAGCTCATACTAAAAAGAACGGTCTGCTTTGTTGTTGCGCTTCTGTGCAAGGGCTTTCCCTAAACATGGCTCACGGCGGCTCTACCCGCAGCTCCTGGCACTGCGGGTGAGAGCCGCCGTGGTTTGCCGGCAGAGGTTTGCGAGCGGCGACTCCACGACAACTCGTCCGCGCCGCGGCTTCCATCACAGTGGCAGCGTTGGTCCCACTGCGGCGGGAGCGATATGGACGAGTTCTCGGGGTGCTGCCGAGAGACTCTGTAGAGGCCCATAGGGCCCGTTTATACTTCGACGCCGAGCGATGCAACGCCACGCATTGAGGCCACTATACTTGTACTTTTTCAAAATTTTTCGAATGAACGAATAATCGAATAATTCCATTTTCAAAAATTCGAACGAGCGAATAATCGAGTAACACCATTTTTTCAGCTATTCGAATTTCCGAATAACCGAATAACTCCACTTTCCGTTTATTCGAATTTCCGAATAATTGTATATTCGAATAAATCGAATAATCGGATAAACTTCATTATAACTTAATACACCCGGTGCAAAATTATAGGTTCACCCTCTCTCTCCCCCCCCCCCCCCCATTTGTCCATTAGTACACGAAGAACCCGTTGCCGAGGTTCAGTAATGTTACTTTCGTCCTCACTATCGAAAACTTCTATAGAAGAATTCTAAGCAGTTTATCTTATTTATCAGTGCAGGATGCCAGGAACTTCAATTGTGGAGACCGGTGCAAAATATAAGTTCGCTTCATAGAAAACCTGATTAATCACAAAAGTACCTACAGACAAGGTAAGGTCAGTACTTCGTCCTCTCTTGTAAACAATATCAAAAATTCTATTTGGCATACTACTATATAGATTATCAACAACAGTTTTCTCGACATTGACCCATGCATGAAGTATGGCATTGTCCAGATCAGAAACCGAAGTCTAAGCGGTTCCGCTTTTGTACACTTTGTGCACAAGAATGCCCCACAAGTTTTCTAGTTACTCCACATTTTGAATTCAGTTGGAGTTAAACCAAACTGTAGTTGACTGCGATACATGTATGGATGCATTATCTTGTCGGAAAATGTTGTGCCAACGAAATCTTCTAAAATGTGGCAGAAGATAATCTCCGAACAGCAACAAGTCCGTATCCAGAAAGCGCAGCCCAAACCATGAGACTTTCATCGACAAAGTTGCGCCTGTAGAGTGCTCACTCCTCTCTCCAATAGTGTGTGTACCTGTCGAGCCCATCAAGATTCCACTTCTTTTACACTACTGGAGAGATCTGAGAAAAGAGGTCGAGTATCCTTAAGGCGCAACTTCAGCGGTGGAAGTCTCATGGTGGGCTGCGTTTTCTGGATGCGGACTTGTCTCGTTCGTCTCGTGTAGGATGAACAGTCAAGGCCACCAGAAATAGCTCGGTAATCACCTTTTGCCATATTTCTGAAGATTTCGTAGGCACAACCTCATTTTCCAACAAGATAATCCATCCATACGCGTATCGCAGTCAACTATAGTTTGGCTTAACTCAAACTGAATTCAACATTTGGAGTGGCCTAGTTGTTCTCCAGATCTCAACCCGGAAACTAGAAAGCTTGTGGGGCATTCTTGTACACAAACTGTACAAAAATGGAACCACTTACGCTTCGGTTTCTGATCTGAAGAACGCCATACTTCATGCATGGACCAATGTGGAGCAAACTGTTATCGATAACCTAAGCAGTAGTATGCCAAATAGAATTTTCGATATTGTTTACAACAAAGGTGATGTAACGAAGTACTAATCTTACTTTGTATGTAGGTACTTTTGTGATTAATCAGGTTTTTATGAGGTGAACCTATATTTTGCACCGGCCTCTAAACGGTACTTCTTCAATAAAAGTTCGTGGTATCCTGAACTGATAAGATAACCTGCTTGAAATGCATTTATAGAGGTTTTCAATAGTGAGGAATACAATGGTAACATCGCTGAGCCTAGGCAGTGAATTCTTCGGGTTCTAATGGACAAATCGGGGGTGAACCTATAATTTTGCACCGGGGTGTATTAATAAGGACGATTAGATTTTTGTGTTAGCCAATTTCGCTTGATATCATTTATTCACTTCAAAAGCGCATTGTGTAGGTTCGAGTAAATGTAGTAAAGTTAGTTCAACGACAACATTGGCCAGAGGCAAAACAAAAGAATAAAATTCTTTTAAAAAATGCAAATAATTGAGATATTCAATATTTTCTAAGAACCGTTTACAATACTCATTAAGATGGCAAGAGATGAGAACTTTTTTCCTACAAAGAAAAAATCCTACAAGAAGAGGACAGCTATACGCACGGCAGCTCACGGCAGCTATACGCCTCTGCCTAGTGCGAGCAAACTTGGACGATGAAGTTGTGCTGGTTAATATACCAGGAAGCAGTATAAAACGGCTCCTAGTTCGCAATAGGCTTTACGATCGCTCATGCATAATGAGAGACTGCGTGGTTTGCCCGTATGGAAGGAATCGAGACTGTGCGCAGAAGGGCGTTGTTTACCAACTTCAGTGTTTAACCTGTGGCGAGCTACACATAGGTGAAACAGGGCGGGCACTAAGTGTTCGCAACAGGGAATATTTAGCTGGTAAGCAGAAGCGAAGCTTACTAACCCCACTCGGTAAACATCGAGAGGAAGCCCACGGTGGAGACGATTTTAGTATAAAGTGCACTGTGTTGGTATGTGAAAGTGAGATTGGATCCAGAAAGACTCTAGAGGCTTTTTTGATTCGAGAACGGAACCCAACGATGAACAACCGAAACGAGTACATTTCGATCACCAGTGACTTTTTGCCGTTCATTCCGTTGTGTGGGATATGAGACAAAGACCAAGTACTTCTATAGTTTAACATCACTATAGATTTGTACTTGGTAGGTCTCATTTGCTCTATGGTAGTCCAATAACTGAGCTTTCACTCAGTGCTGGTGGAACAACGGTGGGTTCGGTTTGCTTCATAGGATTCACCTTGGCGCTCTTAGGAATTCGTTGAAACTGGCTGAGTTGGAAGCCTAAGTCTTTGCCGAGATGAGTGCCTGATCTTAGGCTTCGAACTTCTTTCAGGCCTTTGAAAACGACGAAATTGTCGAAACGTCAGGCCGAAGTAAATGTTCCATCTTATCAAACCTGCGTGGCACAGAAGTATTGAAATAATTCAGATATGCCCAGGTTTCATGACAGTCGAACATGAGAATACCTACAAAAAGAATTCCTACAGAAATACATGCGCAAAACATCTACGCACAAGTGCAAAGCTTTTGTGAGAAAACCCGTTCACTCTACTTGTTCAGTTCATTATCTCACAGGAATCGTCAACCAATCAAATCGTAGAATTATATACAATCTTCAGTTGAAATTCAACGTTTTCCAAAACAAATTCAACGTTTTGAGATAAATTTCAACGTTCTTCTGAAATCTTTTCCGTGTGTCAACGTTAAATTTGAGGCGCAATGCTATTAGGGGGGGCCAAAAGCAATGAGACACCCCATGCCGTGTCCATATATCTCGTGGCTGGAGTCTGGTTTCGTGCTTGTCGTATTTGTATGTTTGTATGCTACTTACTGAAGCCCATCTGAGAAGTTACCTCTTACGCCCTTTCCAGAAGCATGCCAAAAACCCCAGTCTGTCTCATGCCGAAACCCCAGTCTGACGAGTCGACCTGTGTCGCGCAAATCTCGCCCAATTCCCAACCCCGAGCAGCCTGGGCTCAATATTCACGCAAGATAAGAAGTACGTCTTCTACCTTAACCCTGCCAAGCAGCGAGTCTGGGTGAGGCCTGGTGACCTGTTACCGACCTTCCTTCGGCGAGATGTTCACGGCGAGAAGCATCTTTGGAGCTTTTCGGTCTGCGCCCATGGATCGGTTTACCGGAAGCTGTTTCACAAGAGCACCACAATGAACTCCAAGGCCATGTTGAACGAAATAGAGGAGATGGGCCGGCGACTCGCTCCTACTCATTCGCAGCGCTTCAAGAAGGTTCTCCTCTTCGACAACGCCGCACCCCATCGGGAACAAGTAAGCACGGATAAGCTTGGCCAGCTGGGCTACGTTCGCATGCCTTACCCACCGTATTCGTCGGACATCTCTCCATGCGACCACTACTACTACTTGAGCCTACAGGACTTCCTAGTCGGAAGGGACACAAGAACCCAAGCAGTCCTTGACAACCATATCGAGCACTTGATCAACACCAGGCCCAAGCAGTTCTGGAAGGATGGGATCACTAAGTTGGCTGAGCGATGGCAGCAAGGTTCTTGCCCTTAATGGCAAATACATTCCTCAGCACCGTTGAGTTGTAATTGAGTTATAAAGAGATAAAGATTTTTTTCAATTTGTCTCATTACTTTTGGCCCCCCCCCCCTAATACTATGAGGGGGCCAGCCCACATTTGAACGAGTTTTTACCCGTTTGACCTAGGCCCCTCTCGCTGCAACTTCCATTACACATATGTACGCGTCAGTTTGCGTACAATGTGGGAAATTTCACGTCTCCATATCCGACTGCTACGCTTAAGTCGGTCGAAGCCCCCCCCCCCCTCACCCGTGGTATCATTGCGCCTAATTTTATTTTAAAAATTTTGAATTTCAATTGAAATGGTATATAATCGTGTCATATATGCAAACTACGAGCCTCAGCCCCGGAATAATCGAGGTCGCTGAACACGAATCTTAACTTAGTTTCTGCAGTAACGATTGCCATCAAAAGATATTAATCAAATTATCGATTTATCGTGGATATCACTCAACAGGCTCGAAACTTCAAGCCTGAAGTAATCGAGGTCACCGAACACGAAGTGAAAATTTCGTAGAGGATTCAAGTGTATGACATTGATGATAGTCGTGGCCGCAGAGAATGCAAATGTGCAGTTAGATTTTAAAAATATCGACCAAGACCGGTCATACAACTGTTTCGCCTTAACAAATTCCCCATAAAAAATCAATAGCTCAATCAACTTCAACCGACAACCGACAAAAACGAACTTCAGATTTGTGTTCAGCGAGATCGGCTACCCCAAGGGCTGAAGCTTCGGACCGCAGTCGATCGCCGTTAACTGCGGCCAGTATCGCCAATACGCCATGCCCACACACCAGTTGTGATGGACTGATGGAAACACGCACGCGCACCCACACACTACCCTTCTATGTGTAGTAGGGTATTGAATGCGTTTTCGTAACGGTGAGCTCCTCGACAGTGTGCTATCGAAAACAATCGTCACCGGAATGGACGTCGCCTACAAAAATTTTCATCATTATGCCACATTCGAAACAACCACGTATTCGAAGTTCGAATATTATTCGAATTTTCGAAACTCACATAATTGAATTCGAATAATTATTTGAATTTGCGAAATTCGAATAATCGAATAATCGAAAATCGATTCCGAACGGATTATTCGAGTAATTAATCGAATTCGATTATTCAAGCACAAGTATAGCGGCCACATTGATCGCGCGACGCGATCGATCAATTTGGCCATTATGCGTGCCGCGTCGCTCGGCGTCGGAAGTATAAACGGGGCCATAGCGCAGGGACGCCGCCGGCGGCAAGCTCTGCATCCCTACCCTATGGTTAAGGATATGGCCGCGGCGTCGCAGCAGAAGTGTGTAAGGGCCTTAACACCCCTCTCGCCGTCTTCAGTGGTTCCGCCTCTGAGAACATTGAAGTCCCTTTTCCTTACATTAGTCATCCAGGTGAGCTAAGAAAAACGTGCTAATCTGTATTACAAAACTGAATGCATATACATAGCGTCCACCCATCAATTAAACGTCGTGATATGCTGGACAAGCACACGACGCAATTCCTTATCAAATCAAAAGATTTGGACGTTTTACAAGACGATGGAGCAGGTGTGACAAGGATAAAGATAAGGACAATTCTGAACCCCCCCCCCCCCTCCAGCAGTCAACTGCTGGTGAACTTCACTTGAAATGGAAGTGCAACTACTCGTCGCCGGAATTTCACCAGTAGGTCACGGGATTTTTCTCCGGTAGCTCGACAGGGTTTTCAACAACAGTTAGCTCATTACACCATCAACACTGTTTGATCTCACAAACACCAGCTTACCGCCTAGCGCAAGAGATTTTATCTAGTTTCCAGTGATCGTCACCCACATTCACTCCAGCTGATCTCTAGAAGATTTTCGCCACTGCTATGTACCATCGTCCTACATGAGCCGCCAAAGATCTTTTTTTTCGTGCAATGCGCTTCCAGAACTCCTGAGGCAAAAGGGGGACAAATATATGGTCATTCAAACAGTGTAAGTTTTTGTTTGGGAAATACTGTAGGGTCCTGTATAGTCCCACAACGTAATTACGGTTAAGTCCATCTCCGATTTGGAAACAAAACATCTGCACATCTGTCCGTTTGAAATTTGTGCAGATAGTATGGACGAATTTGTGCCCAACGCTGCTCACCAAAGCGGTTAGACCGGTCGTGAAGAACAAACGCATTTCCAACTCCTTCGAAAAACTCACATTTTCTTCCACTTAGAGGAGGAACCAGATTGCACTCTCCAGTAGTGCCTTCTTCGCTGCCCTACAACACAGATTGACATAGCCTACAAAGCAGTAGTTTCAAAGTGGTTCACGTACTTGTAAGCTAGGAGTGTGTCCTCCCTTCCTTCTGCTGGATCGTAGTCCGCTCCGACGCCTTTTCTGCGATGTGAGTGCTCTGAAAATGCCTACGAATCCAAGAGTTCTCCAGCAGTTATTGGGACGCCTACCTATGTGACAGCGCTTCTAACCAGCATTCACAGCTTTCGGGATTAGGTGCTTCTAACTCAACCACCTTATCACCGCTGCTGAAACAAAAACCATAGTCACCTTCTATTAAAAATGTCCTGGTCGTTAATGTGGTCTGCATGAGAAGACGGAAACGCACCCACTAATGGCCGCCAATTAGACCGCTAAAAAAACACGCGCCGAACAACTGAAATGGCACACCCAAGAAGGCATAACGTTTCCAAGCACCATGATTGGCCACATACACCCCCTGCTTCTTTCCCCATGTAGGCCATATTAACGACTAGTACCGAAAAAGCTGTGGACTATAGACGCCTTAAGGAACACCGACTGTTTGCTTGCAGACTAAGCAACTTACTGCAATATAAATGTCCTCTCGTTCCCCTCGGCGATCGTAAACGCCGCGTTGGCCAGCGGAAGGGCACCAATCGGGTCGCGTTTTGCAACCAAATCCGCCTCATCTTTGTAGTAAAGCAGCTGACTGTTCAATTCGTCGATGGCGAAATAATATTGCCTTTTGCTTCTTAGTATACTGAGTGCTGAAAAGCAACGGCCTGGATTAGTTTTACCGAATATGGGCTAAATCAAAAATCTGAAGCATTTTTTGGCAACCTGAGTTTGACAAATGAGATGTTATAGCAGGCGTAGCTACACTGCTGAGAGGTTTCTCTATGCTTGCCTCGAACGCGATAACGTTTCGATCCGTTTGAAAAGTAGCTCTTTAAATTGGCTTAATTGAACAAATGCTTCTCTTACAATCACGTTCACTCGTTTCTGAGGAGGACGAGGATCAGAAGCGGAACAATTCAGTTTGCGGGTTTTCTGGCGAACTATTGCAGAAAGAGTGACAAACCAGAACATGGATAGCTGGAACTGATACGTCTGCCGCTTTCGTTCCTCCACACCAGGGGTGTTCGTAAATGAAATCCGCAATTTCGTAAATCGTAAATCGTAACTACGAAAAAATCGTCGTAAATCGTAAATCGTAAACCGTAAATCGTAATAGGTGACTGACTTTTAATGCATCTAATTTCCTTGCTTTTTTATTATGTTAAAGCTAATCGAAGCTAACTACATATGTTTTATTGAGACGTTTTCAGATCGAGCTGGACACTTTCCTAATTAAGATGGAAGCCATTAAAATCAACTAGCACCTTTCAAATCGAGCTGGACAAGTTTTTGGAGAACCAAAATAAACTGCTTGTTCAAAAACGCTATCTTAAAAGGTGCCTATACAGGGTGCCCAAATAAAAAGCTCACACTGCTTGGACGGTCAAAAATGTTTATCATTCTACTAGCCACTGGCTTGCATATAAAACTATGACTTTGTAGAAACAACCGCAACACCTCCGAATAAACCAACAAAAACCGTTCCATCCTAAGCCAAAAAAAAAACTTGACTGCTGGCCAACTCGACAAAAACAGTGTTTGCACAAATAATCCAAGAACCATTCCCTACTGAGTGAGCGCATGGCACATTTCTATGGTATGACACACCTAAACTTCTAAGCCTTCTCACATTTTGAATCGTACCCAACAGCATTTTTGTAGTAGACAGGAAGGAATTGTGTGACGATTGAAAGAGTATGATCACATTTTTGGACACTCATCATAGTCGGATTTTTACTTATAATTATAAAAGAATATATTTGTGTGGCATTCTTTAGAAGTAAAGTAGGAAAGCAGGGTGCAGCTTGAATTAAAAGTGGTTCAACTGATTCATACAAGGTGCATTTTAAACATATAGGGGAAGGTAGAGAAGTCGGAGGAGGATGACTATCGCGTGCTCCAGAATAGTTCTTGATTAGGATCCTACCACGGGCAGTCAAGTCTTCCATACCTGCTGGGTTGTGAATTGGTACCTGATTTGCCTGGGAAGGATAAACATTGATCTCTACATCAGCTGGCCATCGCAATTCATTCTATAGCACAATCCCCCACTTAAATCTTCTTCTTCTTCTTCTTCTTCTTCTTCTTCTTCAGCGTTTGTCCCGCTTCGTGGCGGGGTCCGCTATTCTGGTGTCATGACGCCACCTTTCCCGATCCAGCGCTAGATTGGGGTGGACACCAGCTACTTTCAAGTCCGTATGTAACGTATCAGCTCAGTGCTGCTTCGGGCGCCCTATGGGCCGCTTTCCTATTACCTCGAAGTTAAGGCCTATCTTGCGGACGCTGTCTTCCTTTCCACGCAGAACGTGGCCGTACCATCGTAAGCGAGCTTCGCGCATCTTGTCAGTTATCGACGCGACACCGAACTTCTGCCGAATGGCATCGTTTCGGATGCGGTCCATGCGCGTGACTCCTGCCGTCCAGCGCAGCATCATCGTCTCCATGACGCTGAGGCGCGTTTCAACTTCCTTGGTCGCCGGCCAACACTCAGCGCCGTACATTGCTACCGGCCGGACGACTGCTCTGTAGATCTTCGACTTCAATCCCCCACTTAAATGACCTCTACAATGTCCCATAGAGGTAGAAAGAATGAATGGCGCATCTCAAACAGGGCCTGATTAACGTCATGCTTTGTCCTTTATCATTTTTGAAGACATCCACAACTTCTGGAATGAAAGAACTTCTTTCGGCGATACCAACCAATTATGTTTGGCATTTTCTTCGCCCACAAGTTTGCTTGTACTTGTTAGATTTCGGAAACTCCAAAATATTGCATTACTAATTAACGGCTGCTTGCATTTGCTAGTCCTGCTCTCCACTACCTTTGTAACAAACGCCATCGTACCTTTTGCCAGTGTTTAGGATTCTGAACGGATCGCATAGGGCGAACGCAACAGCTCCAATCAACCAAAAGTGTCAAACATTTTCACCTTTATCATGAAAATGTCAGACGTCTTGCTTAGGGCACACCTCATACGTAAATAGACTCCGCGCCATGACGTGCATTGATAATCAGATTGAAAAATGATTGTTTTACTTTTTCAACAGTTTAGCAATTATTCCACAGCCTCCAATCAAGTCCAATATTCCTTGATGGCTTTGCATGAGTTCTACTCGTGTGCATAGGAAAGAGTCGTCTATATGGTGAACAAGTGGAGAAAAAGTTACAAGTTGACTAGGCGGTGGTTGCAGCATAGGATATGGTTCAGCAGGCGAGATCATCTTCATTCCAGTGCAAGGAGAATTCTCATGCTTTTCGGTGGACTGGAACGAAATGCTCTCAGGCCATTCGAATGTGAGATGTTGTGCTAGAGTGTGACCAGAAAAAAGGCTAGCCCAGTTCCATTGCCAGGAATTAACTCGAGCGGCCTATCCACAAAGCTGCGTTTTTCTGTCACAGCGCCACACCAAAACATAAAAAAAGTAAATAGGAAATAACAATGGGCTATGAGGGAAGTCTTTAAAAGTGGGCACATCGTCATAATCCGAATTGTATCACGTTATGTGGACGTTTGTCATCCGTGGACCGAAGATAACATTTACGAAAATTCACGATTTACGGCCCAAAATGTCGTAAATCGTAAATCGTAAAAAATTTGCCAAAAATCACCGTAAATCGTCATTACGCACACCCCTGCTCCACACAGACAGCTCATACACTCAAGTATCGTAGTGCAAAATGCTGCAGTGCATGTTCAATTGCACTGCCGTCTTCAAATGTTCATTTGAGTAGCGCTGAAAATGCCACAGTTGGAAGGCATCCGATAGACAGATGCTAATACGCGGAGCCAGTGATTTTTAAAGATACCAAACCATCGTCTTGTCAGCTAGGGTAAGGTACAACAGAAGTTGTACTACTGCCCAACCGCGTTCTTTCAAATGTACTCAGTTAAGGCAGGTTTATGTCACATTTAAGGGCAACCGAAAACAATTCTGAATTGCGGAATTCTTTCGGCTCTTTTATGGCACTTTTATAACGAAGGTATCTCCTAAAATAGCTTCAGCAAATTAGATAAAATTGATATATGTAGTAGGTTTTCTGCCGATGCAAAGCATTCAAAATTCGAAAAATGCTAAAGCCTGAACATCAAGGGTTTGCCGTTGTTATTAATTCGGATTGAGCGGGACGACCAAGAAAGCGTCGAATAAATAACAGTAAAAACATGTAGAGAGAAATCAACAAGACGATGTTAACCAATAAATAGAACTTCTGAGAACCTAACGCCAAGCCACTGACAGCACAACAAGTAAAGTACTCGAAACGGCTTCAGAAGATGGCCTGATCTGATATCGGAACGAACACTTCAGAACTTGTATGTTGAGTACGTCCAAAACCTAATTCATAAAACTAGTTTAAAAATATTCTTAAAAATCTATTTTATTGATGATTGCTAACGACGCAAAAGGGATCAAATAGAACTTCAGAATACATATGGCCTTTATTCCTTTCTGGGTGTCCAAGGATCCCTACTTCACTATTCTTTCCATAAAAGGTCAAAAAGCCAAAAAGAAATAAATTTGCTCAATGCACTGGTGGACCCTAACAGCACCACGGTACACTCTGATACTATCACAGTATATCCACATAGGTGGATTCCAAAAAAACGCAGTCGAAGAGTTTCTTAACTACGGAGATGCTAAAGTACCGCACAGAAGATCAGCTGAGTGTATTTCGTTGAAAACATGAAGTGCCTAATATCATACACAGCCACCGCAGAACAGACGGTCCTTTTAATTCCATCGATAATGGTTAGCCTTCGCAAAAATTTGGATTGCTATAGAAAATTGTTTCAAAACAATAAGCTCCTCGAAAACAAGTTTATAAGAAGCCGCGGAGGGCAGGGCCCACCATGGATGTCAACTACAAGTGCTCCGTCACGCCTATCGGCGTGCCTCGCACTTGCGCGCTTCGCGCGATGTTGCAGTATCACTATGCTAAGGACAATCACATCGAACTGGCTGCTCTACTTGTAAAGCTTTTTTCCCTACCTAGGAGTACAAAAGGCTCGCCGTACGTACAGTATATAGTATGATAGAGCGCTCTATTGGTTCCTCACTACTGGTCCTCCTTTAGTGAAACGGTCTCACGTTACTGGTACTGGTCCTCTCAATGATCCCCCTTAGCGGACGACGTCTTCGACACATCTTCTGAATCCCCTGGCATGTAGAAGACGTCTGGGTATTCCCCGCTATTTTCGCGCCCCATAATTTAATCAGTATCGATTGATGGCGATCGAAACTTTAAAAACGAACTTCAGGATCGTGTTCAGTGACCTCGACCACTCCAGGGCTAACGTTTCGGACCGCTTGAACGACATTCACAAAAATTCGATAATTGGATCAATATCGGTTGATTGCGATCGTTACTTCAAAATGAACTTCAGATTCGTGTGCAGCGACCGCGATTACCCCAGGGCTGAAGTTTCCAGGTAGGGAGAAGACGTCTGGGTATTTTCCGCTATTTTCCCGCACCGTAATTCGATCAATATCGATTGATGGCGATCGATACTTCAAAAACGAACTTCGGATTCATGTTAAGCGACCTCGACTACCCCAGGGCTAAAGTTTCGTGCCGCCTGGACGACATTCATAAAAAATCGATAGTTTGATCAATATCGGTTGATCGCGACCGATACCTCAAAAACAAACTTCAGATTTGTGTTCAGCGACCACGATTGCCCCAGGGCCGACGTTCCCAGGCAGGGAGAAGGCGTCTGGTTTTTTTTTCGCTATTTTCGTGTCGTAATTCCCCCCCCCCCGCTAATTTCTGCGGCGGCGCCGATCGATGGCATGACTCATCGCTTAGCGCATTATTATAAAGTATGATGATAGTTGTGCACGAACAAATATATTCGAATAATTGGTCGAATATTCGAATATTCTATCTTTCATGATTTTCGAATATTCGCTCGAATTCGAAAATCGATGGTTTTAAAAAGCCGAATATTCGTTCGAAATCGAACGTCAAGAAAGAGCGATAATCGAATATTATTCGAAAACGGAATATTTCAACTTAATTTGAAACCCAAATAATTTTATTCATATATCGAATAAACTTCAACTTTTCTAGAACAAAATCTGATTGGAACAAATTATTCGACTATTCGAATATTCAAGTAAACAAAAAATGGGGCTCATTCGATTTTCGATCATTCGAAAAAATTGATGAGCGAATAACTTCGGTCGTTTATTCGCTCGCAAATTTTCGACATCGAACAAAATCGTTCATTCATTTGTTCAAACATTTTCGACACCGAATCGATTTCTTCATTCATTCGTTCGATAAAATTTCTCAAAAGCACAACTATCAACCCTTGTGCATGGACCCACGCGCTAACGTACTCCTACAGTCAAAATAGTATTGCAGTGTCCAGCCTAAATAGTAATAGTAATACCAACCAGGAGCACAGTTCAAAGCGTTAAATTTTGGATTTTGAATTTGAATTTTTAAAGCAGATTTCTCGTCAACTTCACGACAGATCGTTAAATTCCATTAAAAATCCGATTAGATGCGAACTACTATTTAAAATTTAAAAAATCCGGGAAAAACGTGAGCAACTAAAGTAAAAAAGAAGTAAAGCGAACGCATACAACATACTACAATTTAACCTAAGAAACAAAGACTGAACACTGAAATAAACCAGCTTTCAGCTACAACATATCTTCCGAGCGTGGAAGGAGAACGAGTACGGAATTATCATTCAAGAAAGCGGTACTTAGCGGGCTGGTGCCCGCATCGCACTGGCCAGGCATTCAAGAATGTTAGATCAGGCAGACCTGGAGTTCCCTCACTTTCCTAGTTCTTGGAAAAATCGTTTTCTGTGACTGTTCTACGAGCACGTACAATCTCAATGCGAGCACCAGCAGCCTATAAGCATCCCTATAAGCACCGAAGGAACAATAAAATACGATAAAAAGCCTATCAGCGCTTAGGAAAAATCGCTTTCCAAAATATTCTGTCGTTATCGTTTTTCAGAAAACGTTTAAAACACATCCAGCTGCTGACTAAATCCTCTCCGCCTCAACTGGGGGCGGAGAGGATTTAGTCGGCCCAACCCTGGGAGGTGTTCTCCCAACCAGATGTTTGGCGGCCGCTAGGCCGCGTTGCCGCCGAAGTGTGCGGAGGAAAAGTGATAAACTTAATGAGTTAAAAGTCAATTAAAAATTTCGTTAAATTCCTGAAAATTTTAAACGAAAAATGCCGTTAGTTCGTTAAATTCGTTAAAACGTTAACCGTTAAATGTGCACCACTAGTAGAAGACATGGCGCTTGGCCTGGATCTTACTCCTTATATTTCCTATACTCTACATCCTCAAAAGTTCTTACGGTGGGGTTGGATGAGTTACTGACCACACTCCCCCATCCATGCAAACAAAATAAAAGAGCCATCCGTGACCGAATGTAAAGAAGCACAAATACATATTTTTGCTTCTGCAATCACGTAGAAACTTTCGAAGCGACCATTTCTAAGATCAAACGAGTGGTTCGCTAGCAATTACACGCTAATGTCCTTGCTATTATATTTCAGCTCACTCCTCAGTCATTTTTCAATGCTTTGTGCTCTGGGCACTTCAAACTGTCTCCGGTCTCCACAAATCGTTTGGCATCGCAGAAGAAGATGAATAAGCGCTGCAGTCGTGCGCAAAACAACATATATGAGCGAATGAATGTTTGGATTTTTCAGGAAAAAGGCCACCAATGAATGGCCAGTCATCAAAAAGCAATAGATCGCAATGGTGTGCCTGGATTGTTGACGTATTCCTATTGAGCCGTTCGTTGAGATTTTTACCCACTTTTATCGACATTATCATGTCAAGCCAGGATTTCGATAAAGTCGAACCATGGCTGTTTGTAAAGAGCACTCAAATCAGGCATAAATCGCGGGAAATCTTGAAAGACCTGAATCGCTTCGATATCTTCAGAATTGTGTCTCTAGCAAGTGTTGCGTAGAGCTATGCCATTTTCAGCTTAAACTGGACACTTCTCACATTACGGTACACGATTTACTAACAACAATCAATTCTGGGACCAGCAAGAGAACACTGTTCTTGTTCTGGAACAATTGTAACTCATCTTTCAAAAATAGTAGTGGATCACGAGAAAAGCGTGAGCG
Organism: Heligmosomoides polygyrus bakeri; assembly: GCA_947359475.1. Taxonomy (NCBI): domain Eukaryota; kingdom Metazoa; phylum Nematoda; class Chromadorea; order Rhabditida; family Heligmosomidae; genus Heligmosomoides; species Heligmosomoides polygyrus. The sequence goes on from OX375870.1 coordinate 91,636,144, forward strand.
CGACAAGTGACTTTTCGGAACAGGTATGATGTGACGGTATGTGTGTTCCTATATGAAGGAATGAATTTGTGGAATCCTCTCTGCTTTTCTGCTGTCCAAAATAAAATATAAAAATCACACGGTTCAGTCTGGGGAGTGTATATTTTAAGAAGGAAATTCTATATTAAGGGCCTACATGTATAAAGGGACAAACGGTATATGTCGCGAAGGCGGGCAGCATTGGTAGACAAAGCGCCCCATCCAATCAGACCGCATTGAATGGGCGTGCCATTCAGAGAGGGAATGTGCAGTCGGTACCTTGATCGGCTGATATGTGTTCGGTTTGAGCTTCGCTAGGTTATTATTGACTGGCGCGCTCCCACCTATCAATGCTGCTCATCTTCGCGACATGTACCAGAAATGTCTACGTCCGCGACGAGAATGTCACAGTGCCGATCTTCGAGAGAAACTCAGTGTGTGTAGGACAGTGAACCGTGGCTGTGACTGTATAGCGGCACGCCGTCAAATGTCATTTGATATGCAAATGCAGACCTAGGAGCATGTTTCCATTTATGGCACGAATAGCAGAAGCGCGAGGCGTAAGGACTGACAAAAAGATAACGAGACAAGAAAGCGAGTCCCACAGAATATGCTAGTCTAAGAGAAATGGTAACTGCCGAATAAGAATAGTTTTCGTAAGAGTCAGAGAAGGGGCCTTGATATGATGAGCGTAGTGAACATTTGCATTATGAAGCTTACACCGTACACTAAACGATATATGTATAGTTAGATGAATCACGAGTCATTTTACACACCCTAAGACATCATCCGTTCCCTAAAGTATGGTCTATCGTCCTACATAAGCGCCACAGATTCTGGTTTCACAAGATCAGCGGGCAGAGCTATCTAGAGAAGAACGAAGAGAGGAAACGACGCGCACTCAGAGGACACCGCAAAACGAAACAAGTTGGGAAAATATGACTGCCATCATGTCGGAAGACTTTAGCAAATTAGAGTATAACTGAGGGATGCTGGGCTTGGCAGAAGAGAGATTTTCCATTTCTTTCAGCTTTTCTCTGTAGAATGAAAAGATGATCGTTTGTCCGGTTGTAGTTGTGTAGGTGTGTGTTGTAAGATTGACAAATAGGGCTTTCCAAAACGGAAGATGGTCACCTTGAGGCATTAAAGAGGACGTTGACGTTGAAAAGTTTATGAGACGCGCTGTTTTGCGCAATTCATGGATGGATTTAAAGCCAATAATGCGAACAGAAGAACGGAATAAGAGCGATCGGACGTCGTCGTACCTTTGTTTCCGCCAGTTTTCATGTTAAGATGTCCAGCTAGTGAGAACGCTCGGACAGCCATGTTGAGGACGGCTTTGCACACCCGCAACAAATAAACCCTGAACAAAAGAGCGTCGCGCTCGGCCCGCCATCTATTAATGTCGGCCTTTCATACACCGAAATCGAAATCGATAAAGTGAGACACTCGTACGGTTTGCGAAATTAATTGCGGATTTCGATCGAAGCAAGCGGAACTTCGGTGAAACGATATGCTTCCGGACGGCACGGCAACGCGGACGCACACCGCTTCAGAGGAATACATAACGACGTCAGAGAACAGTGCTCCGGACGTCAATGTGGGAGACAGCGAACAAAACGGAACACGTGGAGACTTCCCAGAAGCCACGCCACGCGAATCCCCACACGGGAGCGACAATCCCGTTAAACCGCGCTGTTTTCCGGTTCCTCAACAGTAAGTGGCCCTCATCTGGCAGACTGTAGATCTGTCAGGCGGTATCGCTCTCCCGCTCGCAACCTGTGCTCTACGGCGGCACAGAAGAAGAGATAAAAATTCTGCCATTATTTGACACAACATTAACACAAAATCTATAGCGGGGATTGGTAAACAGCAGCAGAAAGAAGATTAGTCGCACCTTTTCGTCATTTATAAAAAGCTCCTTCGTCTTAATCATTTTTACGATTTTATAATTGTTTGCTGTATTCTAACTGTGTGGTAGCGCAGTTAGAAGTGACGCAGCCTGCAGCATGCACATTGCAGTGATCCAGGTTCTTGGTTCGAGTCGGTCCCTGTTAGACAAGCCGAGCTTTCCGTTATTCCGGATTGGACGAAGTGATACCAAATATCTGGACAGGATAAGGCACTGATTCCTCTATTAACTGACCATCATCATTCTGTCGCCTAAGTACGCACCCAACTCGCCCACAAGGCATCCTGAAGGTGTGGAATGCGTGTCGCATCCCACAAAGTTATTGCTTAAAGCCGACCTTACCCTTTATCCCTACCTTTATTCTAACTTCGGCTGTGAGACCTCTATGTTGTTCTTTATATATTTTACGGAGGTCATGTTCATGAGCAACAAAAGGGTTTTGATGCCCCAATCACGCTCAGCAGAACTTCATCTCTGGCTTGCAGGGTCAACGTAGCCAACGACCTAGGGTCAGAGCTGGGCAGGCTAAACATCTGGCTTGAGGAACCTTCAAGTATTGAAGAGGCAATCAAAAAATATTCTGCTTCGTGCCCACCTACCCAATGTCACCGTTCTTCTGCCAAATTAGCCTCATAACCTATGCGTCCGGAGGCAAGAAGGCGAGAAGGCGACCCACGAAATAACACGATTCACTTATGTTAGAAAAGCCATGCCCAGAGGCGTCGACGGTTGAGGATCAGAAACGCAACCAATTAGGCAAGGTCGTCGAAAATTAAGCGGGTAGCTTTTGCGAACACGACAAGAGCCATGACCGATTACCCGGGAAATCAAACGGAACAGTACACCCTTCGACGCGCTAGTCCTAAACGAAAAGTGTGGCACCTTCGGCGTGGAGGAAAACCCACACCCAACTTCCTTGGGACGCGAAAGGGATGAATGGAGGCGCTGCTGGCGACTCTGACTCTGCTGAAGAGATTGATGCCACTGCGAAAAGAAGTGAAGATAGAATTTTACGTTTTACAATTGTACAATAAGAGTGTAGAGGTCAGCGTTAGTCAGCGTCCCTGAGATTTGCCCGCAGTCTGCCTCTAAGTAAGGGATGTTATGTCAGTAAGGGATATTTGAATGTCCATTTCACCTACACAGTAAGATGGAGTGAGCAGCTGATGGGCAGGGTATGCTTCCCTCACATTCTTGTCACTACTTAGCGACACTGGAAGGATGGGAAGATTGGCTGGCCATGGCGGAACACAAGCTCTGGATGGAATTAGGGCACACGCAACAGAAGACTCCTCGTCGAACTGTGCTACAAGTTCTGCTACCTGCTCTGTGTGATTTCTGCTGTTAGAATAAGAATTATAAGAAGTACCTTAAATGTGCCTAAAGAATATCACTTTGCTGAGAAAGGGAAATAATTTCACCTGGATTGACTTGCATAAATGCCTGTCGCAGCACAATAATGCTTTTAGAGAGTAGTCAGGGGCATCATCGCTAACCAATGAGTCGATGAATCTAATTAGAGAGCTTGGTTTGCCTGGAAAGTGTCCCAAACAACAACTCTGATTATGGGTGCGCGCAAATGGCCCGAACATCCTCCAATCGCTCTACGACTCGCCCTAGATCATCTAACAGTTCTCAGTACAACTGTGCATGAGATGTCCCCAAATTTCACGTTAAATGAGCGCCGATACTGCACAATTGAAGATCTGGAAAAGCATGTAAAAGAAAAAAGAAAGAAACAAGGAATCAGCTGCAATGAGAGAGAAACGGTACGATGCTGCTCACGTCACGCCAGCTGAACATTTAGCCACCCGTTGATGAAAAAATTTCTCAATGCTGAGTGATCCTCGAAAAATTTAAACAGCAAAACATTCGCGTTTATTTCTGACTGAGGTAAAGGTGTCATCCGAATGGCTTTTCATGGCGTCCATTTGTCGTCAGTGACGATGCTGATCAGGAAATACCGCGCGCACTTGGTTACGATGAAAAGAATGAAAGCCTATATAGTTAACCTCCTATAAGACCTTGTAGAGCAGCATTTTACTCCCTTGATTGCAGTCATGTTACATCGAGGTGGAGTAGTAATCACAGTGTGGACGGTGATTCTGTCGACAAAATGATGTGTGAGGAAATATTAGGGTGGGGGGGGGGGGGGGCAAAAGTAATGAGACAAATTGAAAAAAATCTTTATCTCTCTCTAACTCAATTGCAACTCAACGATGCTGAGAAATGTGTTCACCATTAAGGTCAATGACTTGCTGCCATCGCTCAGCCAACTTCCTGACCCCATCCTTCCAGAACTGCTTGAGCCTGGTGTTGATCAACTGCTCGACATGGTTGTCAAGGACTGCTTGGGTTCTTGTGTCCCTTCCGACTAGGAAGTCCTGTAGGCTCAAGTAGTAGTGGTAGTCGCATGGAGAGATGTCCAGCGAATACGGTGGGTAAGGCATGTGAACGTAGCCCAGCTGGCCAAGCTTATCCGTGCTTACTTGTTCCCAATGGGGTGCGGCGTTGTCGAAGAGGAGAACCTTCTTGAAGCGCTGCGAATGAATAACAGCGAGTCGCCGGCCCGTCTCCTCTATTTCGTTCACCTTGGCTTTGGAGTTCATCGAGATGCTCTTGGGAAAGAGCTTCCGGTAAACCGATCCATGGGCGCAGACCCAAAAGCTCCAAAGATGCTTCTCACCGTGAACATCTCGCCGAACGAAGGTCGGTAACAGGTCACTAGGCCTCACCCAGACTCGCTGCTTGGCAGGGTTAAGGTAGAAGACGTACTTCTCATCTTGCGTGAATATTGAGCCCAGGCTGCTGATTTTTTCTGATTTGCGCGACACAGGTCGACTCGTCAGACTGGGGTTTCGGCATGAGACAGGCTGGGGTTTTTGGCATGCTTCTGGAAAGGGCGGAAGTGGTAACTTCTCAGATGGGCTTCAGTAAGTAGCATACAAACATACAAGAGTCCCCTCCCGTTATAATGCCTCCGGATAAGACGCGACTCTCGATATAACGTAGATTTTCTCTGGCGCGGCCAGCTTACCTTTACGCCAATACACATCAACTCCGCCTAATACGTGTCGGATATAACGCCACTCCCGTTATAGTGCGGATCTGAGAAAAACTCTCCGTTCAAAATGGCTCCCGTTATAAGGCGACCACGGCTCAGCTCCGGTCCCACACCAAAAATTAAGACCAGCAAGATGATGACCGCGTCTGTAATCAGTGGAAGGCTCCTGGTACTCGTTAGAAGCTTCCGAACATTGGGAGTTTTCCTCTACCGGGAACGAGATGTGGAAACAAACTCTGATTATTCAAAACAATGCCCTACATTTATGATTCAGGGCTGAAGCTGCTAGTATGGATGCTATATACTGCTACAGGATGTAGCAGTATATAGCATCCATACTACATAGCAGCCTTCATCCTCTGCTTTTCGGCCAGGGTTACAGCTGCAGCGTTGTTTGATCGCACTCAACATTCCGAAATCATGGAATAGTGCTGATAAGCCATTTGCAGCGAGGATGTGTCGGATACGGCGTGCGATTTAAGAGCACTGATAGCGTAGTGGGCTAAAATCATGCCCGCAGGCTAGGAGTATTGTTCGATTCCCGCCCGGCGCGATAGTTTTGATCACAATAAAAGACCTTGCAACATCGGGCTGCACAATTGTGCTGTTGATCACGTCTAACTACCCTTGGAACTCTGTTATTCCTCACATTCGTTTTGCGTACCTATGCATATGACAGAGAGCATCTCTAATGGTAAGGGCAGGGCTTCATTAATAGTTTACAGTTGTTCTTTGCCTTCACACTCTCTTCATGGCCACATATTTCATCACTATAGCCACGCTTAGTCATTATATGTGATCTTAGATAAATCTGTGCGCAAAATGGTGTAAAACATTTCAACTCCGGTTAGAACGCGTCTCCAATTATAACGCTGATTTTCTCCGGTCCCTTAGGAGAGGGAACTGTATATGCTCCCCACTCGTCTGGCCAGCGCAGAACCCTCTTTCCAGAAAACTTGGGTGCTTCGTCAGGAAGCCATCCACTGTCCTTCAAACGCGTTATAAGGAGAGGGGACTGTATATGCTCCGAACTCGTCTGGCCAGCGCAGAACCTTCTTTTCAGAAAACTTGGATACTTCGTCAGGAAGCCATCCACTGTTAGAGCTCTACACTAGAAAACGGAAAAGAATTTCGAAAGAGGCTTCAGTCATGCTGCTCACACCGCTGTGAGGCTGTCGTTGGGGCAAGAGGAGGTCATACATAGTTTACCACATCGCTGCGTCCCCTTATAGTAAGTCTAGTAGGGTGAGATAAAAGCATTTGCGAATTCAAAGTCTATATCTTTAACAGCAACTATTTCTACTACGTAGTTGAAGCAAAATAAATTGCACTAGTTATAACACGACCGTTCTCTTCCTAAACGCATAAGGCCTGCCTATGCTAACGTTGCCACGCGCATCAAGAATGGCACAGATATCAATTTCCGCGCCTGGCATTTTTCAGGAGGTGGCGCTTCAAAATTGACGCGCTGCTCCGCGACGGGAGTATAAAAGCCCCCTAATAAGACCCTTGTAAAGTTCCTTGAAATTCCGCCGTGTTCACCGCGAAGAGTGCTAGATTCCAGCTCTGACAATGAGTTCTCAAGCAACGCTCAATGACAAGTGAACAAACGGGAAGAAAAAAGCTATTTGGAAAGAGAGTGATAAGCTGAATATGGCAATGTAAACGAATCTTCTGGGTGAAACTTGGTTTTGAATAGCAGTTCTGTCTACCAAAGAATTTACAAAAATTTGCGACATAGTTGAGCAGCCACGTCATTTCCTACACAGAGTTCCTTTTTATTGTAAACAGTCGTAAAATTTCCACGAGAACAGCGGTATGTGGTACAATACGTTAATTGCCGCCTATCCAACATTTATCGCAATTCTGCCGGCGTTAAGGGTACGAGAATAGGATTAAAGATACGCTGGATGCTGGGCGTGCAAACGACTGATCGATCGTGCCATCATTTAAAAAATCTCGAATCTTCATTATGTCATAACGTTTGAGGTCACCTAAATGGACGAGAAACTCCATTTCTGGTAGGATTGTAGAAGGATGTTCAAATTTCACGTTTATTTCTATGTATTGCTTCTGGCTGAAAGCTTTATGAACACATTTGGTGAGAATTCTTCCCCAAAGTTTCAGAAATGGTAGTCGTGGAATACTGTGTAGCCACCAATTGCAGAATTTCAACTAGTTCGCATTGAGCAAAAGTTGCCATAGTCGGAGGAGGCGCCACCGATCGGAGTTCGAGCACAGCGCAACGAAGCCTTTCATTAATACGAGATAGGTGCGTTGGTACCAGACCTGCTCTGGAAGGATAAAACACTGCGTTGTTCATCGGCTAGCCACCGTAAGCCGTTGTGCAGGCCAAATACGCATTCAAATTGCCTCTAGAGTATCCCGTAATAGAATGCGCCGCGCATACCCAGTAAGGCCCATGCACACTTCTGCGACACCGCGGCGCGGCAAGAGGAGCGACGGTCACCTCCGCGAAATCCGGCGGTCGCGGCGCGGTCGCGTTACAGCATCGTTATAGGCAACGGGACCGACGTCCCAGTGCATGTCGCGCCGCTAGGATTGATTTGAACCATTCCAGCCTGCGGCACTCAGGGCGGCATCGCCGGCGATAGCCGCCGCGATAGTCGCAAAAGTGTGCATGCCCCCCTCTGCGGCAAGTGTCGCTATGTCGCGCCGCGCCCATCGCGGCCCTATCCTTCATCATGGCCGTGCCGCGCTGTCGCAGAAGTGTGCATGGGCCTTAGGGATTTATTGCCGCCGTTCTTTTATCCATATCCGTTATAAAGTGAACATTGACACACATTGGAAAAGCGCACGGCGCGATCTCAGCACTAACATCTTCAACAGTTCTTGGTCATATTAGTTTTTGAAACAAGCTCAAGAATCCTGGACACAGTTCCTGGGACACAGCGTATGTGACAACAATAGAGACGCGAGGTAGCAAGATGGCAATGATGACCATGGAACGAGGGCCGTCGGGCCACCCACATGGGGATACGCCGAAAGCGGAGGCAGGGAAATTTTCGGAGCGAACTGTTTTCGAACGCGACGCGTGTTTTCGCTGTGCCGGCCGCCATTAGCGGTTTGCAGTGAATGGGAGTGGAAGGGGAGAGGAAATTCATGTGCACGACCTCTGACGGATTGATCGGATCCGCGAAGTACGCGGATATCCAAACAGACATCGAGCACGGTATCCACTCGGCAACAGTCGCAGCGCATGTGAATACCGGCGGTACGACCATGTGTGCTAGAAGCGAGAGCCGCCGTGGGAGTGAACTGGCTGGGATATAACTCAATCCGTAAGAATCCGACGGCATTATAGAAAAGTAGGGTCATTTGAGTGCAAAAGTAGCTTTAAACGTAAAAATAACCCGAAAACTGGACCATTCCGCCTCACCCATCTACTATTTGTATTTGATTGTAATACAGTCCCATCCGGTTATAACGCCTCCGGATAAGACGCGACCCTCGATATAACGTAGATTTGCTCTGGGCCCGACCAGCTTACCTTTACGCCAATACAAATCAACTCCGCTTAAGACGCGTCGGATACAACGCTATTAGCACGACTTTGGGAGAAACTCTGTGTTCAAAATGCCTCCCGTTATAACGCGACCCCGGCTAGTTACGGTCCCACACGGAAAATGAAGGTGAGCCAAGCTGCTGACCCGTCACCGATTAGATCTCCCCTTTTACTGCTTCGTTCGCAATCGCGACACAATGAATTATATGCATGTTGACGGTTTCCTTGCGGGCGCGGCCCACAAAAGTGGTCATAGTCAGCAATATGTCGAGCACAGTATAAGACTCCCGGTAGTCGCTAGAAGATGTCGTTATGTTGGGAGATTTCCTCTGTCAGGAACGACAGAAGGTGTGTATCAGATTATTCAATAGAATTAGTTAAATCGATATATAAAAATAATCGGAATCTCACAGTTCTTTAACAATTTAAAATTATATGCCACAAGAATCGAATAGAATGGGATAGAATCAGGAGCACGAATATACCAAAATTTACTCGAAATTTTATAATTCCTCAACAACATAAACTCTATGTCACAATAATCACAAGCAAAGGACAACAACAACCAGAACAATGACAACTATAACATTAAACATGATTCGTTTCGTCTCTATCTTCATACAAAACATGTTTAAAATTAGTTACCCCGAGACTCATCAGTGAAGAAGGTAACTAATTAACTTAGTTGTCAGTACAGTAGGGGTAATATGTTACTGTGTTATTACTTATGTACTAACAACTAAGGTCTATGCTATACTTCGGCGACGCTGTGTTGCGCGGGCTACTACGCAGTGCGTAGCAGTCCGCGTAACACTGTCGCCGACGTCGCTGACAACAGCGTCGCCGAAGTATAACATAGGCCTAAATTTTACAAACGAAATAAAGCAAACACGAAAATAAATCAAACGGACGCCGTCACAATAACTGTGTTAAAGCATCAACACCAATTACACACAATTAATTACAATTAATCCGTTATTTATTTATTTATTTATTTTATATTTTTTATTAATCATTTATTTTTATATATAGGCGCGCGTGGCGCAGTGGGCGCGTGTGGCGCAGTCGGAGGAGGCGCGACTGTCGCGTGCACCCGATACCAGGTTCCTGGTTCGGATTTCCCGCCCAGGCCAACCAAGCCTTCCATCCCTCCGGGGTCGGTGAATTGGTACCAGACTCGTCTGGGAAGGATAAAGCGCTGACTTGTTCATCGGCTGGCCACCGCAAGTCATTGTATGGCCAAATACGCATTCATGTCGCCTCCACGACATCCCGTAGAAGTAGAATGCGCTGGCGCATCCCAGAAGGGATCCTTTATCCTTATCCTTATCCTATGGCAAAATAAATGGATAAACTCTTAAATTTGCATATGACTATATAATGAGTATAAGTTATGAAAGACCAGATTGTTCAAAACAATTCCTACACATTTCTTCTAAGGCTAGAGCAGCTGGTATAGATGCTACACACTGTTACGGGATGTTGTGGTGCCATCAAAACTCTCGCGCCATGCAAGACTGTACCTGCACCCTCTGGCAGGATTACAGCAACAGCGCTGCTTGATCACATGAAATACCCCGATATTGTGGAAGAGTGCTGAGAGCTCGCTGCAACTGCAACGAAGATATGGCAATGCAGCGCGCGATTTAGCAGCGCTGATGGCGTAATGGGTTAACATTCTGCCTGAAAGGTAGAGAGTGCGGATCCATGTCCCGACTGGTGCGAGAGTTTTGATGGCGGCAAAAGATATTGTAACATCAGGTTACACAGATTTGCTATCGATAACCTTCTAAAATTCCTCTGATACTCGTTATTCCTAGCACATCTGTCATATTTATGCATATAGTAGAGAGTATCCCTGAGGACAGGACTTCATCAACAACTTAAAGATGCTATTTGCCTTCATACTCTCCTCGCGATCACATATTTTATTACGATAGCCATATTTAGCCATCGTATGCGATTCTAAATAAATCTACGCGTGAAAGAGTCCAAAAAAGGTCAGCTCTGGTTAGGACGCGGCTCCCATAATAACGCAGATTCTCTCCGGTCCCTCCAAACGCGTCATAACGAGAGGGAACTGTACTTTATATTTTTAATTGTTTTGATTTTTATTTTTAATTTAGTTTACATTCACATTTTTGGATCTATCCTAGTCGGGGGGGGGGGGGGGAGAGGCACATAACAAAAACATTATGTAATAAATTGAACTGAGATTCACGGAGCAGCTTCTAAAGGACAAAATAGGGCCTGATCTGAAAAAAGTCACAAAAAATGTCACGGCTTGACCACGATTGTAAAACAAATAAAAAGTAAGCAGACAAGGCTAGTGCCCTCACTATGATAGATCCCGATTATAACATGTCAGGCGGTGAGCTGTATTTGAATGCGCTTCCCCCGCTGAGAAGTCCTTGAACCACGGTGATTTTTTTTTGTTTTTTGCTCGTTTGTTTATTTGTTTTCTGGTCTATATTGTCCTCTTGAAGCGGCTCCGTGAGTCTGAATTCAATTGTTTGCAAATTTTTTTAGTTAGGTGCCCCTCCCCACTACTTTTTAATTTAAAATCACCAACTCCAGAAGCCTGGAAGGCCTGGTTGGCCTAAATGGAAACCACTAAACCACTGCTCTTCACGTGCCCTTCAATACAAATAAAAACATGAAGCGTGAAGCGCAGTCGGAGGAGCTGCCTAATAAGGATTGGTTTCCGCCCAGGCCAACCAGTCCTTATTATTAGATTAATTTGGGCTTAGTTTGTTTTTGTGTGTTGTAGTATGTTTTATCATTTTTAATATTTTTTTATTTTATATACCTTTTATTTTTGTTTTTATTTCACTTTTTCATTTGTTTTCATTTTCTATTTTTTGTTTTTATTTTTCATTTTTTTGCGTAATTCTTTCCCCTTTATGTGCCACCTCATTGCGGTGAAATGGTGAACAACACTTTAGTGATGCCTAACGGCACAAATGGCCACGCAGTACGCGATGCTTTGCCTGTATGGGCGGCTCTCATATATCCCTGGAACATGTGAGTAATCAGACCACCGCCACGCCTCAAACAGCTGAACCCGCGCCCCAGTCCTCCATGTGCCGGAGGTGGTCTTCTACGACGTTGATTGAATCCACCTCCGGCGAGGGCCATCTAATCTCGGAATTAAAAAACCCCCTCCCACCATGACACGGAAATTGCCTATTCATCTGCACTTATAACCGCCGTACGATCGCATCTGAGCAGGACCTTCGGACACTGCTTTACAGAAGTCGCAGCATCAGTTATGACGCTATCGCCCTGCAGGAAACCAAAGGCAAAACGGAAACCATAAGAAGGGCCGACCACAACGAGCTTCTCATTATCGGAGCAAAGGTGGACAGAAAGAATATTGGCGGAGTTGGATTTCTCGTCAACTCGACAGTGCACCACCTAGTAGACTCTTACAAGATCATCAGTCCACGAGTAGCTGTTCTGCGTCTGGAAACCAAAGAACAAGGAACCATCTCCAGCATAAATGGATATGTCCAACATCTGCGGCCACAGACGAAGAAAAGGAGGAATTCTACAAGCTATTCAAAAGGACTGTCAACGACGAGAAGAGCGACTACAAAGCTGTTGTTAGGGACTTTAACCCTACCGTTGGTACGAATGACATGACGAATGGAGGCTAGGACCACATGGAACATCCTCAAGGAACAAAAACGGAGAGCGACTGATAGACTTCCTATCCGCATGCCGTCTCTTCCATGGAAATTCTATGTTCAAGAAGCCTTCAAGCCGGCGATGAACCTGGGAAAGCACAAATGGAGCAATACGTTCGGAGATTGACCATCTTCTTGCAAACAAACGCTGGAGTCTGTTCGACGTCTCCGTGCTGCCTTCATTTGACACCGGCTCAGATCACCGTCTTGTCTGTGCGAAGTTGACTCTCAAAAAGAGGATGTTCAAGACACTCATAAACCGGCAGCACATTCAAGTCTGAGGAGTTGAAATATGCAATAATGTCGTATGATTGCAATTCTCTTGAAGATCCATTGGCCATGAAGGAATTGAACTGGGACGATAAAAACTACTTTGTGGACGGTAAACGGATCAGCAATCTCCGCTTCGCCGACGATATTCTTCTCATCTCTACCAGCACGGCAGAAGTTGAGGAAATGCTGAACGAGCCCAATGTGGAAGGTATGAAGATTGGATTGGACATGAATATGTCCAAAACGCGATTTATGGTCAGTGGTGTAACACGGGACTCGTAGGGTTAATGGAGTCGCTCTACAACAGATCGACTCCTACGTCTATCTGGGAAGGAAGCTGAAGATGGGTAACGACCTTGCTCCTAAAATCGCCCGCAGGAGACGCGCAGCATGGGCAGCCAGTTCGATTCGCGAAGTCACCGATCAGGTCAAAGATGCCGACCTCAGGATCTCGGTATCCAATGCCTCTGTACTGCCTGCGATGTGTTACGCGACGAAAACCTGGCTCCACAACAAGACAATCGCCAGAGCAATGCAAACTACGCATCGTGCACTGGAGAGATGTCTTCTGAGGACAAGACTTCGACAGCAATGGCACGAAGCTCGGAGCTACGGGAGAAGTCGCAATTAGCAGACCCGCTGCAGTATACGAAGAAGTCCAAATGTCGCTGGGCCGAGCACCTGCTTCGACGAAAGGACGATAGATGGAGTCTCCGTGTCACAGAATGGCTCCCAAGAGACGATAAGAAACCACTGGGACGACCACCAACGCGATGGGCAGACTCACTCTCAAGATCTTTCGGAGACCGGAGTCTGCCTCACTGGATGCAAGCTGCCAGAGATCGAGTAGTCTGGGAGAGTTGTGGTCCCCGCTGAGAAGACCTCCATCAGACAAAAGGGATATCAAAGTAATTTTATTTTACTATTTTATTTTATTATTTTATTATTTTACTATTTTACTATTTACTATTTTACTATTTTACTATTTTATTTTACGTTTTTGTTTTTGCTTTTATTTTTCATTTATGTTTCCCATTCATCTTTTTTATTTTTCAGTTTTATATTTTTAAATTTGTATTTCTATTTATATTGATATTTATGTTTTTCTTTCTTGTGAACTTTTGCTGGAAATATGGAATAAGCCACTTACCTACATGTGGCAGAAGTCGAAGAGTCGAAGAGGAGGGCCTCCAAGAAGTTGCCTGCAAATATAGCCATCAATTAAGCTCTACATAAGAAGATTCCGCCTACTTACCTGGCTGCCATGCGAAGTCTGGCGAGTGTCGCGACACAGCGTGGTCCACGAGCAAGCCGCTTACATGGCCAAGAAACGAGGTCGGCATGTGCGGGATGGGCAGCGGGGCGCAGGTGCCCCTGGAGAGGTCTCCGCCCCGAGGTGGCGGCTCTGTAGGTCAAACGTCCCAGCGACAGCCGACGGCATCCGTCAGTTTTCGGGTTCTCGCCTTTGGGTACGTGTCCCGTGACGAAGGAGCACGTGGGCAGTCAATGCCGAACCCTTTCCGGAGCTCAGAGCCACACTATGCGGGGAATTTTCTTTGGAACATCGAAATGATTTCCTGCCGGGCAAATTCTATCTCTTACTGAGTTTTCAGGAAGCTGCTTCAAAGTAGTTTACTTCCAATATCTGGAAAGTGTTGTAAGTGCAGATTTGTCATAAAATAAATTATGATGGACGACGTTTCTCAATCCCTTTTTAAGATGCACCACGCATCCTATTTACATGGGATGTCGTGGAGCAATTTGACCTATATTCGACCTATATTTGCGGTGGCCAGCCGATGAGCAGGCTAGTATTTTGTCCTTCTCATCCAAGTCTGATTGAACAAATTGTTTGTTTGGACGATACGCGAGAGTGGAGGATTAGAGGTTGATGCCTCTAGTCAAGTAGCGGAAGTTCGTGGATAGCTAGCTCTCCTTCGGATGACTCTACATGAACTTAACGTGTTTACAATTTTATGACCTTGGTTATACCCTCTTCCGGAGGACTCCAGTATTCCATGAGACTGATATGGATAATTATTCTCCTACTTAAATTACTTACAAATAGGGCAGTGTCACGTATGCCTTACCCTGACAAGATCTATCTCTATATGCTCAAGAGAAAAAGACAAACCATTATTTCGTTTGGATTGCTACAAAGTGAGTCGAATTGTTTGTTAAAATGGGTTTCAGCTGCAAATGATTTCTAGTGCTTAACAGGCTTCTGCCTGGATCGAAGCTGTGAGGCATCTTGTCACGGGTAGGTTAGATCATTTACATCCTTCTATACTTTTTTCTCTTGCCCAGTTCTGCTTGCGGTCAACAAGCGAGGGCAATCTCGATGCGGACGCAAGCCAGATAAGTACCTGATTTTCCTATGCATGCATTGTTGTGGGGGAGGGACGTGGAGTGCACGAGGTGATAGAGGTTATACATAGTACAGTGGCTTGATCTTCGGTTCGCCTTGGCAAAGACATTGCGTAGGCTAAATGGGCACTCTGGGTGCCTACTAACGCCAACCCTGGCTCTTTAAATTTAAACTTCCACACTAAAGTGACAAGGGGCATCAAAATGTTGACATCCTTCTCTTCCGCCATTGTCTCCCATGGTCTGCGTTGAGGTGGTATATAATAAAAACATGGGCATCTGAGGCCAGTCTCGTTGTCACGGGGAGAGGAGGGGATACGTGGCTCTGTAGCAATTCATCTGTGCGCCACCATTAAATTTGATTGTTCGACCCTCGAACGAACTCGAACGACTACCTTTTTGGGGGATTCAGTCCTAACAGTTAGCTTCATTAAATGTTACAACTGGCACGGCAACACCCGTAAATCTTTTGCTGTTTTTGCTTTCTGTCTGCTGCCATACCACAGGTCTTCCACATAGCAGCCGAGCGGATGACGACAACAGCTACTTGATCGGACGGGCTAAGGTCTATGTTATACTTCGGCGACGCTGTGTTTCGCGGGCTGCTACGCACTGCGTAGCAGCCCACGTAACACTGTTGCCGACGTCGCCGGCAACAGCGTCGCCGAAGTATAACACAGATTTAAGAAAGCAGAGTTAAATCCGTTTGGAAATGATAAGCTTCATAGGGGTGCCTCTCATTGTCAGAATTGTTAAGAGACGTAGGTTCCCTTAGAAGCTGGATAGATGCCGCCACAACTGCTGTGCAAAGGTGAGATACTTCTTCAGATATTCAGGCTACCACCAGCAACCCGCCCTGAAGCGTTCTTTACCCGCAACCTACCGTACTCCAGCGTAAAACGAAAAACGGATGTCATATTCGTGATCAGCACCTCAAATAACCCCCCTAGCCGAAGTTTGGGCGAAATCGGCGATCATGACCTTGGCAGCCTTAGTTACCCGTACCTACCGTAACCTACCGTAATCGGCCGTAATTTTGAAAACGGATCTCAGATTCGTGATCAGCACCCCAAATAACCCCCCTAGCCGAAGTTTGGGCGAAATTTTTTTTTCGACCTCTCCTCGACCCGTGGAGTTGTGAAAGTACAATAGTGCCGCATGATGCATAGTGAATGATGCAAATTTTACTTTGTTCCCATCGTTAGACCGTCTTTAGTTTGTGGACTGTTATGAGCTGCGTTATGAATCACTGTCAGCATTTGTTCAAGAATACCGCCACTCGGAAGGATTACAAATTCTGACGCTCGTAAGTGGAACCATCATTGCAAACAAGCGGTCTAAACGATCTCCTTTATTCCACAGTTAGACTCCTTGTCCACTTCTGCGACGAAGCCAGATGTCTGTTCGGAGTTACTGCGTCGCTTATTAATTGAGGGCACTAGACTCCAGGCGGTAAAGGAAAGCAAAGAATCACGATTTAATTTGAATAACTCGCTTAGTTTTGATGAACGTATTACTGCTCGGGCTGATCGAAGACAGCTTCTTTTGTTTGAAACTCTTGCCTAACGATCCTACTATTTTCAATAAACTGTGCAAGATCTTTGTCAGGTCCTTGCTCGAGTATGGTACCTGGGTACATAGTCCCTACAAGAAGAGTATATTGTCAAGGTTAGAGTGTCACTAGGAAGGTTTTTCCTAGATTCTTTGGTTCTAGTTACAATAGAGTTCCCAGCAATGTTATTCGAAATAAAAGGTTGGGACTGCTGCCAACGGATAATAGGAGGAAGAGAAATTATCCATTTCTGGTTTGCAGAGTCTTGTCTGGCAAGATTTTAATCAGATCTAGCAATTTGTTCAAGCTGTTGCCCTCATTCACCAGATGTAACAGAAACAGACTTAAGATAAGTTCACTAGATCAGAAGAGGAGGCGGTTCCTTGTCTAACGGGGTACTTTGGAAGTCACCAAGGCTATCAAGAAGAAGCAGCTTCCAGGCGATTCCTGCGTTCGCAGCAATCGTCCATCGGTACTTGCAAACGGAACTACAAAGCACCCCGACCTCCCTCTCTATTGCTGCCCACTCCTGTGGGGAGTGCAGGCGCGCTGTGCAACGGCGGCGGGCAATAGGAGCGGCTCGAACGGGCGAGTTGCCCGCGAGCCGTTCAAATTCGCGCCATCTGCCCGCGAACATTCTTGACGTTGTTTGTCTTCTGCTCACTAGGATTCTTCTGTAAATTCTGTCCTGGTGTGCTCCTGCTTGTAGCCCACTTCTTGTCGTGCTGCAATGCTGTTTAAGGGCATTAAACTCGTGTTAGAAAGCTGTAGTACTGGCAGGCGCACCTTGTGCTGAGTGGTTGTCCGCCTTGGTAGGAACGCACGTGAATGCGGTGACCCCCACCCCTTCCGAGCCGCATGCGCCACGAAACGTAATTATGATATATTGAAGGGAGTTTTCCCTAGCTACGTTTAGCCTGCAAAAGACATTTTTCAACTATGGTTTATCTCGTTTTTGTCTTAAATGGATGAAAATGTACGTGACTCGAATGACTGTCGCTAAGGAGACATTCTATAGAAGCGAGAACACAGTGCAACCCTATTTTCTAGTAATTTGAAAACCGACCCTAACTGAGGCAATTACGTCCCGTTCCTCAAAGCTCCATCACCTGTCCTAAATTCTCTCGGTAACCCTCACCCCAAGAGGTAGCCGCTCGGAGCTGAAACAGTTGCGGTAAACGGAGATAGGGAAAACGCGTTCTGGCCTTCCCAGACTAAGATTGTCTTATATTCCCACCCCAGTTTGTTCAACAGGATAAAGCCAGACCTGATGCTCCTCCTAACAGTGTTCCTTTCAAAAACCGAAAACTAGTACACATGTCAAATTGTTTGAAAGGCTTATCTGGCCTGCTGCCAGCAAATAAAAGGGCATAAACGGCATATCGTTAATTGTCGAATGAAGTCGAGGAAAAAATGCTTACAAATGCTTGTTTACTTTAATAGGTTCCATAGCAAATCCAGTATCCAGTTGATAATATACTCTCACGTCTTTCGTCGACAAGAATCTAGATTACGGAAAATGCAGTGCCGACTTACCGTAATCCAAAATTGCGTAAGCGGTATGTTGTGCAATCGCGACACGCCCTATTTCACGGGATTTTCACGCGATGTACAAGGAGCATGCTTTGGGAATGATTCCCAGCTGATTAAAGATAAGAGATAGTGCGAATTTGTTCAGATGTTTGGTATAAAACCAGTTTTATTCGAGGAAAAGCACTTAATTGTTAGTATCTTAAGGTTACCGTAGACGAACCATAGAATTTATTGTGTAAAATCAGGCAAACCTTTTTCCTAGTCCTCCTTTACCGCGGTTTCTTCTTCTTGGAGCTTGTGGTTATCGTAACATCTCGATTCTCTTAATCGTAGCGCAGTTTCACCGTTCTTTGTTTGTTGGCATCAGGACGAAAAAGTTTAAACTAGATAAATGAAGGAAGACTAGTTACCGGAATGCAAATCAAAACCATATTTTTGTCCAATCCACTGTGTCTTATGTTTTATTTATCTTCAAGGATTTTACATTGTGCTGCGTAGTTCTCATGAACAAAGTGTAATCGCTTTACAACGCTAAAAGAAAGAAAACATTATGGTAATACCGCATTTTAACAGCAAAATGTGGACGAGTAGAAGATGTTTGCCTGTTCCACTCGAGTTTCTAGACAGGTGTTACCACTATCCTAAACAGCGACTTCTTTATCCAGAATTCGTTCACAAATTCCAATTTCAGGCTCATAGTAGCCCGGGATTGCCTACATTCTTCACAGAAAAGCGAGTTTTTGTTTAGAAACGCATTACTTCTAGTATATTACATGTCCGGAAATTCCGGTCGTTCCCAGATCTTAGCATAATTTTGAACACTGATCGACTTCTGAACGCCTACGCCTATTGAACAACGTGTTCGGGGGGGGGGGGGGGGGGGGTAACCTTGCAAAAACTGGAAAAAGGTAACACACTGATAGTAAAGAAAACAACCAAACAATGCTATAGCTCTGTTCTGTTTCCGCGTCAGCGGAGGAGAGCACAGATTTAGGCAGGGAAGGGACTCTACGGTGTGGCTCGAGGGACGCGCCCGTGCTAAAATTGCCTACATCCTGGAGTTCCCTCCCTTGCCAAATTCGGAAGCAGGTAAAACACGGATCTGTAATCGAAAAGTGGAGATAAGACTGCATTCATATTCGCTATGTAGCTGCTCGCCGCGGCAGGCCATGGTGACCCCCCTCCAAACTACCATAGCACCCTGAAATAAAAGAAGATTTTATTAGGGCACCGGCTATGAAGAGGCTGGAGCATGTTGCATTACTTTAAAAATTGAAATAGACTGCCCCCACCCCCCCCCCCCCCCCCGGTATGTACTGCACCAACCCCGGTTCGTAGGAGCAGTTTCAAAGCGCATTCCCTTTGCATTCACTGTCTCCCGGTTTAGTAGCAGCTACTGTAGAGTGCTTTCCCTTAGCATTCACCGTGAAACAGTGCGTGTCGTGATTGCACAACACACCGCTTACGCAATTTTGGATTACGGTAAGTCGGCACTGCATTCTCCGTAATCTAGATTCTTGTCTTTCGTCATTCCTCGGCCGTCCCTTCACCCGGAGTAGAAAACAGCTGATAATTTTTCCGTGATTTGCAACGCTTCCTCTGTGCCTATGTGCCAAACATTTTGAGTACGGCTAGGAAGTTTCCCGACCGTACATTTCCGCTCGTGCAAAGCTTATGAATCGATTGATGCCGAGTAATTGCCTTGGAAAAATCGATATGTACATATGTTTTACCTGCGTGGCCAGTCGATGTTATCGCTGTCGTCGCGGACTATGAATAGGTCCTACTCACTGAATTTCCGTTGCGTTCGGCCATGTTACAACCGAGATGAAATCGACAGTCGTGAGGCGCGTGCTCCAGTTCTACAATGTCAACTGTGCTACGTCGTACATAATCACAGTGCGGTTCTACGCGCAGAGAAAGGTGTCATTTTTTCCTCGAGAACTCATCTCGATTTCCGTCCTGTGAAATGGGAAGTTGCAGCGTGCGCTTGATGTCGCAGTTATTGGGGCTCCAAACGTGGGAAAGTCTCTGC
Organism: Heligmosomoides polygyrus bakeri; assembly: GCA_947359475.1. NCBI lineage: Eukaryota > Metazoa > Nematoda > Chromadorea > Rhabditida > Heligmosomidae > Heligmosomoides > Heligmosomoides polygyrus. The sequence continues at coordinate 91,656,113 of OX375870.1, forward strand.
TGACGAATCAGCTCGTTCGAGCATCTGTCTCTTCAGTGAGCAGCAAAATGGACACAACAACGCAGGTGAGGGTGTTAGTGAAAATTGTCTGGAGACTTGCTCAATAATGCAGTAAAGTGAGGTTGCTTGCACCACCGTTTACCTAGGTTTAGAATATTGACGCTGTACTTACGGAAGATGACGTACAACTAGTGCTGGTCGATAGCCCTGGAACGGTTGGCCTACGCCATGCAAGAGAGGTTATGGCACGAAAACAGGATCAAATTGTGACGGAACCGGAGACAGCTTTGCAGAAAGCGGAGCACATTGTCGTCGTTCAGGTGTGTTAGCCTTCAGTATCCTTGTTAATCACTAGAACGATTCTATCACGAGCGCGAAACTACTGGACGCAATTAAAGAGCTATCACTGACACGTAAACATTGAATTAAGGTTTAAATGGGACTGCTGACTTCCACAAACGTAGAGATGAAGTTACTGATCGAGCCTTGTGTAGAATCATCGCGCCTCTTTGCAAAGCCTTACCTTGTAGTTCGGATATCCGTACTCGAGGGTTTGTGATCAAGGGGTATGCATGGAAAACATGTGTAAAGCAAAACGGAGTTATTTTGGATATGCTTAGATCTTGCTTAACTACAAAGGAAACTGCAGAGTCTTCTTGGTGTGGATAATATTGGAAGTGGTCTCTGTTAGGTTCATCATGCTGACAACACTTCAGCCTAATGGGGTTTCTCGCGTTCTGATACCAAAGGAGTTCGCAGACATCTACTTCGTTCGTGCTAGAGGACTCCAAGGCGTAGGCATTTTCGTGAGGTACTGCCTCCACCGAATACCTGATAGGGCCCGGACGAGGCTGAGACCTCACTTCTTGCACTGGTCGTCATCAAAGAGGCGTGTGCATTCACCCTATCCATACCCACACTGAAGAAATCCCACTACCTTCACCTAGTAGAAGACGTGCAGCAGTTTTGCGGCTTGCCGCCATTAGTGAGGTATCGACCACTTCCCTGAGAGCAATTCTTGGTTGAAGTTAGTGTTGTCACAGTTTTCGGTGGCTACATTTGCGTGACACGGAGCGACGGCAGGCGGCATCACGACAACTGTTTGCCGAAAGACTATTGCAGACCTAAGGTACAGTTTAGACATAGTTTGTACTTTTGCCTACGGTATGCGAGGCATTCTTATTGGTTTTTATGGCGCCCGGCAGAGCTGCGCATAGTCGGCCTGAGTATTGATTTTTGCACTACCTGCGTAGCGGCATTGTTCTTATACTTCGCCGCCGTAATGCACATTTGTCTGAATTTTTGGATACTGTTTTCGCGCCACAGTATGAATGGGCACGCCAAGGACGGAATACAAAACTCCTTAAGGAATTTCTTCAACGTAATGCTGCGACACGAAGCCCATGCCATTTGAAAAGCTCTTGAATACTGATAGTTGTATCCCATCATGACCGTGGGAGTCAGGAGTTAAAGAAGGTCAAGCAATTGTTGACGAGGAAACAACACAACACGTCTCTATTACTGCAACGCGGTCTATCGCATCGTTGGAGAGAAACTATGAAGAGATTATGGGCATTGCGGCAACTATTCCTCGGTACGGCATCCATCACAGCGGAGTGTTGGTCCACAACGCTAGGAACGCATCGCGTTCGATTCCGCTAAACGAGCTTACAGGTGTTGTATGTGCAATAGACAAACGCTTTGAATTTTTGACCTGATGTAGCTTTTGTCTGTACTTAGCCGGCTGGTCGTGTCAGCGGAGGAGAGCACAGAACTAGGTAAGGGAAGGAACTCCGAGGTTTCGTTGATCTAACTTACCCGTCTTAAGATACCTTGCCGGTGTGCAGGGGCACCAGCCCGCTTAGTACTCCTCTGTCTCCTTAGTCCATGCAGCTATAATTTGCATACGGCGAGTAGTGTTTAAGGACGTCACAAATGATATAGGTCTCGTTTCACAGGGTTAATTTACTAGAAAACTCCTTGTAAGGGCCTGTCCATACTTCGCGACAAGAGCGACTCGTCGCCCGTGCAAAACGCCGGCGCTGTCGCTCTTGTCGCCTGTTCATACTTGCCAGTTCTGCGCACGCCAGGCCACGCGCGCTACGCTCTCGTAGCTCTCATCGCCCATGCAAAACATACGAATCGATTAAAACCGAGCGCGCGCAACCGAAAAATGTTCATACTCGGGCGCCGGCGCTGTCGCTCCAGTCGCTGCTGTCGCCTGTTCGTACCACCCCGCGCTGCGCTCTTTTCGCTGCTGTCGCGAAGTATGAACAGGCCCTAAGCTCTGCGCATATTCCTTGGAAGATGAAAAATACAGTTGAAGTGTCAAGATGGATTCTTAGCTGCGCAGATTTGTGAAGTGGTCAATGCAGAAGTTGTGTCTATCGCTGGTAATGGTGTTTTCATGCTGCCCTCTGCGTGTCTTTCTCGTTCACTGCATTGACTTCGGTTGTGTGTTGCTCACCAGAAGTTCCGAGCTCAGTGTGAGTGTTAACCGTTACAGGACGCGACCGCAACAGGAGACTACATCCAGCATCGTGTGCTGCATCTTCTCCATCGCTACTCACATCTGCCGTCATCACTTGTGCTGAATAAGATAGACCTGGTATCTCGTCGTAGTGACTTGCTCGAACTCGCTCGCGTTCTCACCAACGGCCGAGTGGCTGGAAAGTCTATACAGACCCAGGAGAAGATTGTGAGTTTGATCACTCCGGGAAAAATTAGGATTCTGCCGTTGACCTTCGCACGTAGCTATTCTCAGATTGGTCGATTAGGAACTACGTCTAGAGGGATGACGTTGCATGATGAGAGCGTTAAGGAAAATGATGAAGCGTGGAGGGAGAAGTTCAGGTACACTTTCGACTTGATTTCTGGTTCCGTGCGGATTTCCACTCCTATTTGAACTACGCTTTTAGAACGGTGATCGATAAACCGTCTCATAAAGTTGGCTTCGCGGAGACAAAGCGGCTGTTTGCTAACGTCCGCGGATGGGGTGGTTTCTCCGCAGTGTTCTTCGGTATATCTTCTGCTCTTAGTACTCACGTTTTCACCGTATGTAAATCACGACATTTGAGTTTCTTCATTAACTGGAGAAGGGATCGATCCTCTTCGACGACATCTGAAGAACATGGCATCTGAACGCCAGTGGAGGCTTGACGAAATGGCCGTAACTACCAAGGTTGGTCCTTGATACGTATTCTTCAATCATCATCGCAAAATGCATCTAGGTCCACGCATGGAAACTTTTTGAGCCTTTTCCAGCCTGTTCAGGTGGACTGTTTCCAAGGGGTTCTTACGCTAGGTGGTGATGATATTTGAATTCTTCGTTCGAATGGTCTCATAGACAATTGTAAACGGCGGATATCAGGACCGGCTCACCGTAACCGCAGCGCGGGTCGCGGCAAGACCTTTGCTGTGTGCGCCCTCCTACGTTAGAGATCGCGTCAGCGTCCACGCTGAGATTCGGTCGATGTCTTGTAAGCCCGTGTTGGCTCTCTCACCAAGCGAGTCGTGGTGCAGTGGGTAGCGGGGTTGCTTCACGCGAGGGATGTCGGGGGTTCGGACCTCCTTCGTCGTGGCATTCTCGAGTTCAACTGACTATCTGAGATCTGAAAGGTTTCGACGTCTACACGACATTGCGCGTTTTTTGCGCATTGTTTCAGCCGGATGCGCTTCTCTGCTCGAAGAGCGCAGAACCCAGCCGCGCACTCCCCCTGAGCGACGTAAGAAGTCTGTAGTCTCGTTGGGTACTAAGCGGGCTGGTGCCCGACCTGTCGCGCCAGTCGCGGCATCGCGGCGGGGCGATCAGGCGGTCATGCTCCTCCACCAATAACAGCAGAGCGCCGATATCGCTGCGGGACCAATACCTCAGGAGTATGTCGGGCACCGTGTTCTTTTCCGCTGACGCGGAGGAGGTCGGCAAGGGAAGGAGCAGGACGGGTGTGGTTTATCTAACTCACCCGTGTTAGGATGAGACACACCCCGGAGCTTCTTCCCTTGCCGACTTCCTCCGCGTCAGCGGATGAGAACAAAGTGCAAAAAACAACTTAGAATTGAACACATTCAGAATAACCATAGAAGTTAACACAATCTCGCAGCATGTATAGACTCCTCGTGCACTGCACTTCATCGGCGGCGCTTCCGTTCAAAGGCATCAATCGCGCGGGTGTGCGCCATACGTTAAATTCGAACGTACGGACCAATGCGTTCAATAGCGCCGGCGGCGCCGCTCTGCTGCTATTGGTGGAGGTGCGTGGCCGTCTAACCGCCTCGCCGCGATGCGGCGGATGGCGCGACAGGTCGTGCACCAGCCCGCTTAGTACCTTTTGTTGGTCTCGTTCGTGAAATGCTCAGCTTTGCTGTGTTACTTTCAACGGTTGTTGAACTTTTTGCCTTAAGTTGTTGTGTTCCAGACTCCTCAAAAACTGTGTCTCGATTCCGTTCGCGCTGCACTCCTGGACACCCTTCCGTCGAATGTAGCATACGTGTTACAGCCAAAGATTGCCGAATGGAACGAAGATGGGGAAGTACGCTCAGATTCAGATAGCATTTGTTGACCACTCCTTATCCATGTTTTACAGGTCCTTCAAATTGTTGTGGAAGTTCATTGTGAGAAGGAGAGGATAGGTCGGCTTGTTCTAGGAAAGGTTTGTGAATTGGCTTGTCTTGTAGTGCTGGTGACATTTGATGAGACGACATGCTTCTGCTCCTCAAGACATGCTCAATTTTTGTTCAAAATGTCGGCGTCAAATAAGGTGAGATTGGGATGTTTACTTCAGTCGCCGATCTGCGAGGCTTCCGAAGGTCGCCAGTATCGATCGACTTTGCCATCTCATCGATATTGGTGGTTTTCGCCTCGCCCGGCGACCGAACTAAACTCTGTATTTACGCCTTTGAGAAACTTTATCGAGCGAATGAACGAACGAATTTATTCGCTCATCAATTTTTTCGAACGACTGAAAATCGAATAAGTCCCATTTTTCTCTTATTCGAGTCCAATAATTTGTTCGAATCAGGTTCTGCGCTTCAAGTTTTCAAGTTTATTTCACAATCGAATGAAATTATTTGGTTTATTCGAACATGGCTTTCTTCTGACGTTTTAGTTGGAGCGCCTTTTTAAGACCATCCGTGTCCAAATTCGAACAAATATTCAAAAGTCTAGAAATAGCGAATATCTGACTATTCGAGCAATTATGATGATTCGAATAGTCAATTAAGCACAACTATAGAACCAAGCAAGCATCTCTCTAGCACGATAATGGAAAATGATCTACGCTTCTATAGTTTTTTATTGGTTTTTAGGGTGGTCAACGTATAGCGGACATAGGAAAACGTGTTAACGAGCACATGAGCAATCTGTTCGCAAGGCAACTCTTTGTTCGTATTCTAGTTAAGCATGATAAAAAGATTATAAATATTTTCTGCTAAAGGATGATACTGTTATTTCTCACATTATTTTTCATCATTCATTACCTGGGTTGAAGATCTGGTATTAATAGCTCGATATTGTTGTTATAATCATGGTTCCACCTGCACAGTCACTCTAATGGCTCATTTTTCATCTTGTACTCATCACATGTTATTGATCACGAACGTTTACTTTCACATATATGAAGTCGGTTATCCACCATGTGGTTTCGATAGTTTGACAGCGACGGCTAAATGTTGTTTTTGTTTAGCTCGCGATTACTCTGTTGTACTGTTATCGTCTCATCATCCGTTGTTGTTCGCCATTAGTTGCGTAGGGTTAGGTTTGATCACTGAAGAAGCCTCTTTTGTTGGTTCTTGTTCCCAAAGGCCTTTTTATTGTCACGCTTTCGTTCGTATAAAGCTTTGAATGACCATTTAAGCTCCTCTCTAAGGTTAGTGCGTCCAACCTTATATGGTCCTCATAGCTGTAGAAGGATCAACGTCACAGCGAGGAAGAGGTTTGCAGGTTCTACTAGATATGATGGTGAAGGTAGTAAGTAGGTCGTAGGTCACCAGTGAGAGTGGTTCGTGAAGTTATCCGAGAAGAATAGGCATATTCTGCAATAGCTAGGAGCACAGTCATACGAGGAGTTCCTGCTCGATTTACCTGAGAAATCTTCGTTCAGGTGTTCGAGTAGCAATGCGTACCAGGTATGCTGGGCCACGAGTCCGGGTGTACGACTCGAGCGGGGGCAAGAAGGTCATGCAACGACCCACTCTGTGGGAGCGAAGGATGTCGTCCCTTTGGCAGCGAAGAACTTGGGTGAGCGTGTACTTCTATTTCTCTAGTATTAGATCACTGAAAGCTCGGTGTCAGGAAGCAGACATATGTGTTTCACCAGTAGAGCTGTGTGGTCTTTCCTGGGATAAGGAGCTACTTCTCCAGATTAGCTAAAGGACAAATAAGAGAATAAAGGGGGTGGCGTTAATCTACCTCTTTTGGCATGCATCACACATTCCAGTTCTGCTTCTTCCAAATTCTTTTCTAGAGCGCATGGAGCGCTGTTGGAAGAGGTGCCGGCTGTCGCGTGCACCCGATACCAGGTTCTAGTTTTCGGATTTTCGCCCAGGCCAACCAAGGCTTTCATCCCTCCGGAGTCGTTGAATTGGTTCCAGACTCGTCTAGGAAAGATAAAGCACTAACTTGCTCATCGGCTGGCCAACACAAGTCATTACATAGGCCAAATACCCATTAACGTCGCCTCCACGGCATCCGGTAGAAGTGGAGTGTGTGGCGCATCCCAAGAGGGACTGAGCAATGCTGTCCTTTATCGTTATCCTTCTAGATTAGCTACCAAATATGATGATTAAAATGGGAGTTCTAGAAAATCTTTTAGTTTTTAAGTGTCTATTTCGATATTTGGCGTTGTTTCTATATATTCGTGCTTTGACGATGCATTAGTCTTTATCCCTCAGAAATTGTTCGAACTGAGTTCCACAGAAATTTCGTCATCTAACCCAATTTTTCGTGTAGATGAAGTTGAAGTCACGCCACTACACTAGAAATCGCTTTTCTTTCTATGGAACAAAATAAGCGGTTTTGTTCTGGAAGTGATTTACAACCAGCGTACGGAGAAGAATATTTAGGGTGATCATGGGCTTGGAAAGGTCATTGGGTCATTAGTTTCTGTGAGATGCCTTGCTTGTGTTAAATGGATACATGTATTGTTGCAAACAAAAACATTTCTAATAGCATGAAACCAACTAAAATACTATTCCCTATTGGTTTCTTGGCTAAATTCTTACAATTGATTAGTGGAGTAAAAGATTTTTGTGAAAATCAGTTCCAAGGCCGGTCTCGAGGTTTTTCGGGAGGGATAAGTGTTGCGCTAGGCACCGCGGTGTCGGTATGCTAACAAGTGGATTTGTATGCTCCTATTTAGAGATGTCGTTGAATGTGCAGGGCTTGTTGCGCCGATGTAGACAACGCTCAAACCTTACGTAAGTTTTGTGAAAACCAGGAGAATTGCCAGTTCTCTTGGTGCTTTACTAACGGTGCCTAGTTTCACCTGTCTAACCTGTCCGACTGCGCCACTTCTTACCGTCGGCGCGATTCACTAGAGAATAGACGAACTGTTGTGAGAGCCTTCTGGTAAGTGCTCATAGGTGAGGAGCCATAGGTGCATGTAGCGCCAAGCCACTTCACTAGAGCACCATCCCACGCTTATGCTTGCACCGTACTTGTGATCTCACCGTCTAATGTGTAGCGATGAGCAGAGCAATGTGGTGCAATGATTGTTTTATGCACTGCAGTTTTCCATAGTTTGGGATCTATCCTTGTGGAGAGGAAGAGGGAGGGAATCGAGTTACCCGGAGGGTGAAGACCGACCAGACAGAGCAGGTTGCCCACCCATCCCTGTACCTGGGTAGATCCGCTCGTTGTTATGCTTATCACTGTCATATCTTTAATGTGAACGCTTTTCCAAATGCAAGACTAGTGTCTGCTAAGTTTTATGTTTACTTACTACTGACGTTAATTGAAATCAATCGCACGCGTGTTTTATACCTGACGTGAATTGAAATCAATCACACGCGTAGAAAACACAAACGCAAACATAAAAATATATAAATGTGCAGCTGAAACCATCTACCAGTCTAGTATCATGTTGCCTTTTCGACATAATTCAGTATGTCAAAAGGACAACATGATACTAGGCAGTATATGACTAAAACAACAGCAAACAGATCAAATCTTTCTTACAGACGTTCTTACTAGAATATCACGCTTTCAAACAGTTACCGTAAGAACAGTCGCTGCGAGACCGCAACGTCTTCGGGTCAGTGCACCATGCCAACTCCACTGTTAATCAACAGTGGAGCCATGGAACTAGGAAAACAAGCTTCATACTATTTGAAACGGTTTGTGATGGGGCACTTTGGGAAGAAATGCAATTTGACGTTGTAGTAGAGTAGTTACTTCAGCGTAGCGAAGACTGGTACAAAGTCTTTTGTTCAAATCTACGGTTAGCTTGTTTTCGACTTTTTACAGCGTCGTTTTCGTGGTTTCTCTGTTTCTGCAGTTTGAGATGGCGTTTGGGAGGGTAGTCAATTGTCAGATGGCTTCGACTTTTCCAGTACCTGAAGAAGGCGACTAGACCAAAACGTAGACCGCAGTAAAGACTGGTAACAATCTTGGCTACGCTGAAGCAACTACTCATCTACTACAAGACAAATTGCATTTCTTCCCAAAAATGCTCGACCAAAAACCGCCTCAAACAGCATGAACCTTTAGATGCATAGCTCCACTATCGATTAATAGTGGAGTTGGCATGGTGCGAGCACTGATCCGAAGACTGGGTGGTCCCGCAACAACTTTTCTCACGGTAACGGTTTGAAAACGTGGTACCTTAATAAGAACGTCTTGTTTCTTGTAGTGGTCTAGGGTGGTTTGGAGCGGGGATGTGCGTAAATGAAATTTGAAAATTCGTAAATTGTAATTACGAAAAACCGTCGTAAATCGTAAGTCGTAAGAGCCACCTGACCTGTAGTGCAGTACAACTAAATTTCCAGAGGTTTTTTCTACTAATGTTAATCATGATGTGATGTGATTCAATATTTATTGGTATGTCGTTTTATTTTCACCTCAAGTTGAACAGTTTTCCTACCAAAGTGCTTCACTTTTTCACGTCTTCGTCTTTCAAATCAAACCTAGCCCTTGCATGGTATTCCAAAAAAAAACCTGCATCGCCTGAATATTCATCAAATTCCCAAGTTACTGGCAGTTTTTCAGCTTGCGTATAAATCTAGGATTTAGCAGAAACAACTGCGAAAAAGTCGCTTTCATGGCCAGAAATTAAAAAAAAATCATTTCACCACTGACCAGTGCGGCGAAAACAGCAACTGCGCATGCAGGAATCCAACAAACCTACTGACTCATATGACAGGATTGCACCATGCGTACTGAGTGAACGCGTGGCTCAATCCCATCGTGTGACGCATCGAAAAAGCTCCGTTTTCTACATTTTGAAATAAGCTCAGGAACGTCCCCATAGCAGGCGGATAAAAAACTTTTCACCGCTTAAACAGAGTGGTCATATTTCTTGGACAACTTTTGTAGTCGCTTTAAAATGGGAAGGTTAACGTATTCATTAGGACAACCTTCTTGAGGCCTTTGTCATACCATCGCTCACCCCGAGCGACGCGCAATGATATGCACCCGTATCGATTCCATCGCGCCGCCCGATCGATATGGGAGCATATCATTAGGCGTCGCTCGGGGTGAGCGATGGTATGACAAAGGCCTGAGGCATCCTCAGTTTGATTCCATAGACAAGATAATTTTGATTTAGAAGATATCTATTTGATTTAAAAGTAACCCCATCCATATGAGTTGCGAATAGAAGAACGCGGTTAAACTTAAAACAGGTTCAGTTTGAGTTTGCAGAAGTCCATTTTAAACGCAGAAATAAAAACGGTACATAGACCGCTGCAGGGGCCAGAATCATCAACCGCTTACCGCCCTCTAACGGTGGCAATACCACCATACCCCCTGATATAACATTAGCATCAGGTTTGGCGGTATCTTAACCGCTAGAGGGCGATAGGCGGTTGACGAATCTGGCACCAGGAAGGTAATAACACATCCATTACTCAATGAGAGGGTATCAAGCAGTGACCACAGCGCGATACTCCAATTCAGAAGTTCTGTTAATTGCAGAGAGATTGGGACGAAGCTAATCACGTAATTTTAGAAGTACTCCCAAGTTCTGAATCATCGTTCGACAACATCAGCTATTGCGCCTATCTAGAGCGCCGGCTTCCTGCGCAAGTTTCCCTACACCTGCCCCATTTCGAAGACTAAAATATGGCACTACTACTTATTAATTCTCTGCAGTCGCTCGGGCCACCCTTCGCCAGTTCTGTAACGAACGCTTGCTCTCCGAGTCTGCACCATCCTAAACGGATTAGATAGGGTGGATACGACACCTCAATCACACCACCGAGAATGGAGATCTAAGCTGTCAAAACCATTTCGACCTTTTCTTGAAATGCTACACGTTTATGATGTTATATCTGTATATCAATTTGCTACGCCTTATGCCTGCAACGTGAACCGGTAGAAACATCAGTGATTTATCCTTTCCACATGAGAGCAGCAATTTTCTAGACCCCGCTTCCAATGGTACTTGATCGAGAATTTGCGTCAATTCTATTCGGGAGGATTTATATGAATCTATTATGAACAAATAGCCTAAGCGTTATTACCAAGCAGGACGTGGATCTAGGGACCTGCTCTCCCTTTCTATAAGAAACGGCCTCCAATGTCTTTTAGTAGACTGGAATGGAATAATGACAGTAGGAATGCGATGTGCCTTGCTAGCTCTGACGCCACTTGATTGTTGATCAAAGATCACATTTACGAAAATTTACGATTTACGATCCAAAATGTCGTAATTCGTAAATCATAAAAAATTGGCAGAAATAGTCGTAAAGTGTAAAATCATAATTCGTAAATACGCACACCCCTGGTTTGGAGCTGTTTCTGTTGTTTTAGTGCCTTTTGGACAGGGATTATGTAGTGGGCGAATGTTTCTGTCTTTGGGCCACAGTTTTTTTTTCATTCAGCATGTTTGCACGACTTAGCTTTTGCATGCTACCTATATTGCGAAAAAAATTATCGGTACTAGTGTACCTAGTGCACCCCACTTGATCTTGTTCAAAACGGTTCTACGAGGGGTAATCTGCCATGGGAAGAACGAATATCATAATCGTTTTCTGCGGAAATACCTCATAAGCGCGTTATATTAAGTTCGATTTGCCGAGTTACCAGAGTTTCATCAATCTGCGTCGTGACTCCAACACCTAAACCACACACTGACGCGAAGGAGAGCACAGAAACCGTGTTTATGTGAGTGCTCCACGACCATGTGCAATCTCGGAGCGGGAACCAGCCCGCCAGGTATCGCTTTGTCGATTAGATTTCAAGGCTTATGCCTGGCGAACCGGCTCCAGGACGTAATTCCAACGCGACGTCGCGGTACTGAAAGGCGGACGTGCATTCGATGATGCATGGTTAGTCGCGGAGCACGAAATTTTACCACTAATTATGCCCCTCGCCTAGTTTTTTGACGTTTACTGCTCGTCAGGACCACAGTTGGTCATGTCTTTGCAATGGGTAAATTGCGCTGTCTCGGTTACGAGCCATCAGGTTGTCTCCCTCAATTTATGCTTCTAACTACCTTTTTAGAAGATAGTTGCCAGGGTTGTTGAATAATCCAGCACAGTTTTATTTCACATTGTATTTGCTAAAGGGGTGCTTGGCAATGGCATTACACGTGAACTATGACATGCGAGTTGGTGACGGTCAGGTGCAGCGCAAAGTTAGAGTTGAGTAAAAAGCTACGGATTAGTGCGCTCATCCTCCTCCTCCCCCCCCCCCCCTCAATAGAAACTTACAAACATATGCTTCCGAAACTTCTAGTTAGTAATCCCGTCCCAGTTCTTGTTTCGAATTTTCCTCACCAGATCCCTGACCGTTCCCTTCTTCATTTGATCTAGATTATCGTTCCGTCCGCGCTTTGTTAACAACCACTCCCACATCCCTACCAGGAGACATCAGCCTTGCCTCATCCTCATCTCATGTCGCCTTCCTTCTTCTCCGCGGTCAACGTCGCCGGCACACCTTTTGGGGCCTAACGCGAGTCACCAGCCGCCCTGTCGTAAGCAGCCGAACCGCGACAAGTCCAATTTCGTCGCGCACCGTACGCGACGCCAGGGGTGGTTCGCGCGGCGTTGGGGTTATGTCTGCCCCCGCTGGCGAACCTCTGCTGCTGGCTAGGCGGCGAAACAATACGCATCGATGGGAGACGCAGACTCTGCGTCTCTTACCAGCGCACGCTATTTCGCAAAGCACTGGGCGATTCGAACTGGATATAACGGGCTTATAAGGCATTTATGCAAGAAAAACGACTATCATATTCGTTCTTCCCATGGCAGATTATTCCTAGAAGGCCTATTTTGAACAGGTAGAGTGCACTAAGTGCACTGGTACCAAATTGTCTTCCTATGCGTGCGGCGGGGATCGTGAATATGGGGTTCGTTCCGGTATTTGTTATATTTGTGTGTGGAATACAGTTCGATTCTTTCCTGGCAGACTCCAAGAGCCGACGGGGGTAGGGATCGCAGACGGTCCTCGGTCAATCATAGAAGACTGGTTCTACGTGGAGAACAGGCAAGGGAAGGAGCTCCGGGATTGCTCGCCAACGAGGAGCTTACGTCTGCATGCCTCGTTATCGCGTCTACTTTGCAGACTTCGCTTTCAGCTCTAGACTACCTTATACTGATTTAATCTGCATACACCGTTATTTTCGAATGTTCATCCATGCGCTAAACTCGTTATCAAGTGTTGTTTTCCTTCAAGAGTATCAGCGAGAGTGCGTTCTTTCTTTCTTTGTGCTCTTTGTGAACGTTGTTCTTCAAAATCGGTAGCATTGTACTGTTGAATATGCTTTTTTGAATGGAGTACAAGTATGACAAGCATCTATTTTTATTCATCCCGTTCCTTCCAAACAGTGCCTACTTATGATTCAGTTCTTAAAGAATTTTACATTTCATTTAATGGTAACAAATCAGAGAACTCACAGGTCATGATGAGGGAGAATGAACTCGTAAAGGATGCAGTGAAAGAACAACACACAGATGCATAATAAGTACTGTTGTTATCCACCGGTGAGTTTTCTGTAAACTTTGGAAACATCATTAATGAACTTGTTCCAAGCGAGATCATCAACCGTCATTGCGTAGCACCTGCAAATGGTATGTACAGTCGATCTAAGGCTCGTCTGAGCTTTGGGTTTCATAAAAGAAACGCAAGAAGCAATTTGAAATGATCGCGACTCGAAAACCCTCAAATTTTCAGTATATGTAGATATCGGCTCGTTCGTTAGCACATTTATCTTCACTTTTCCACTGATGGTTGTAGCGGCAGCATTACAGTCCTGCCTTACATTTAATTAAACTGTCCACCTTTGACTTCGACGTCTTCAAGAAGCATCAGCAGAGAAAGAGAGAGACATGTAAGAGCGAACCTCATTTTGAATGGCGGAAATATTAATGTTGTTAGAAATTTTACGAGTGGCCCACATTATCCGTTTTCAATAGAAGCTCGTACTACACATGGAGATGCCCTTCGCGTTCACCGCTGCACAAAAACTAAGTTTTGTGTGCGCTTTAACTATGCTTCAGATGGGCCACATACACTAAAGTTACTAGTCATGAACTGTTGATTCAACGTAGAAGAAAACAACCTACATGCCGAACAGAACTCCTCCGATGTGGGCTGCGTGGTCGAATAATCGGAACCTAAACTTTATGACAGTGAAAGGTAAGAAAAGAAAGAAGCATTCCTACAGATTAGTAATATTTCACAAGAGTGCTATAGTCACACAGTACATTCTGAAAAAAATATACGTGCGCAGAAATCGGAAACGCACTGATTATAGATTTGGGTGGATGCAAATGGGTGCTGTATGGAGAAAAACTGTTCCGTTAATGTATACGAATAACCCAACCGTAGTGCTTGTTGAATAATTTTCACTGACTCTGGGAAATTACACGATCTGGTTGACTTAACATCGATAACCAAGAACTTGTTGAGATGGTGGAAGCTATGAGCTATTTGATTGAAAAAAAATTGCGAGAGCGGTGTCGTCCTCATTTTCTAAGACATCTAAAGACGTTTTTCAAGTTAAAAGAGGGTTGTATATTGACTGCCCTTTTTGCATGTTTGAACGCAAAGTGCGAGCGTTCCTAATACGGAATTCATACTCTCGCCGTGTAGTGGCGCGGCGTCAGGAAAGCTACCATTATCGATCGTCGCGCCGCCCAGCGTTTTAAGTACAAATGCCTAGAGCCCCACACACTTCTGCGGCAACGCCGCTCGCCGCTTTTGTTAAGGATAGGGCAGGACGCCGCCGGCGGCGAGCTCTGTGTTCCTGCCCAATGGTTAAGTATAGTGCCGCGGCGTTGTCGCAGAAGTGTACGGGGGTCTTAAGGCCTCGTGCATACTTCCCGTCGCCGCGATAGAATCGCGGCGATGAGTTTTGCAGAGCGACACGAGACGATGTGGAGTTCTCAGCGCTCGTCGCATCGCTCATCGAGGGAGCACGACGGCGATCTACCCAGGACCAACGCTAAGCACCGCGCGCGGCGCGAAAAATTATGCCATGTCCGCGATGGGCGCGGAAAGCCCGGCTGCGGGACATTATGTACGAATGGTTGCCGCGGACGAGGCGAGCGCGGCAAAAGTCGCCGTAATTGGGCGACTTCAACGGCCAGCAATCCGCGGTTCAAGACCCATGGTCCAAGACCTCGGAACAACTTTCCTTTCTGGAAAACTCGTCACTGTCATCTCGTCATCACTACAATTGACTGAAAATCGGCCCGAAGACCACTAAACCTCGCATTTCCCCTCCCACAACAGTGCATTCAGGCCAGGGATATTGTTTGCTGAGCGATGTGCGACAATCCTTTGCAAGAAAGCAGAACGTGGAGGACAACAGAATGGGTAGAAAAGGGAGGGAACCGAAGTGGGGTACACCGAAACGGAAACAAAAGTAAATCAAATTTTGTTTAAAAACGACCGAAATGGTGTGTGAAATGACTGTTACCGCTGGTTCTGTCCCGCTCCGCGTGACCCCTATTGTATTTCTCATGTATGTTTATGTCTAAGATAGCAGAAAATGTGCGTATCAATTGCAGGGTTCCAAAGAAGGGCCTGCGCGATTGATACGGGAGTGATACGGCTTTCGGCACAAATAGCCGGAGCAGGAAGAAATTGTGTGCACATATTTTGTCCGATAATAAACTATTGGACTAGTAGAGTGTGTAGACCAAGGGCGAGAACCAAGCCCAAAAACAGAACCCCACCATAGGTTCAAAGAGCAGAGCCCTACCACAGGTTCAGGTTCTCTACCTGAACAAAATTCAACGAGGCATATGTAAAGCGTGAAATATGCCTGCTTAACATCAATGAATTATATTCTAATAAGAACTTGAGTGCAAATCTAGAATGAGAGGTCCTCTTTTTTCTCGATATACTTTTTTTTTTTAATTTCTTAAATGAAAACGTTAAGCACGATTACAGAAGTATTATTGCTGTAGAAATTCACTTAGAGTTGGTGCGCTTAAGAAAAGCTGCCAGCTAACAGGATGGGCTCTCATCTAGACTTGCACCAGAACCTGCACATCATGTGTTAGAAAGTGTTCACAAAATCGTTTTCGCTGCGATAGGGTGTCACCTCTTCAGGTTTTCCTGAAGAAGCACCATCTAAAAATAGATTGAGCATAACAATGTTGTTTAGTTTTGTAACTCGAACTCAATTTCTGAATCAGAGCATGTTTCCCCGCAGCTCTTGCAACAGCGGAAGGGGATATCAACAACTCAAACCTGGCGACTGCAGCAGGTCGTGAGCGACAACTCGTACGACCGCGGCGGAGCTCATCGCCCACGCGACAGTCGTCGTCGCGGGCGCGGTGACTATTCGTACATACATAAAGACCGCCCCTCGGAAAGCCCTCGCACATGCCGGCCGCCACTGTTGCGACGGCCGCGGCGAGGTTTCCTTTGATTATTCGGCCGCGCGCGGCGGAATGGTCATGAACTGGGCGCCGCGATGGCTCAATTCATCACCATTCCGCGGCGATGGAAGTATGCTCCCGGCCGAGCGCGACGATCGAAGTATGCCCCCAGCCTGAAGCCTTTCCAGGTGTTTTTTTTTTTTGCCATTTGAGGGATCACTAGCAAAGTGTTTAGCATAGCACCCAACAGCTGTGGCATCTAGCAGACGACAGTCAGTCTACGTTTGAACACATCAAACAACATGGATAGGATAGGACGTACCTCAGCAAAAGTCCAGCAATGTCGAAAAGCAGAATACCGATGATCGCTGACTGAGCAGAGAAATCGAAGCCAGGAATAAACACTATCTTTAGCCGTGCTTCCGGAATTTTCATGCAGGTATAACCAAGAAGAGCAAGAATTGCACCGCTCTGAAACAAATGGTGTTTTGCAAGGAAACGTTTGTTTATCCAGTTCAGTACTTCGTGCTTACTCCAAATGTCCGTAGAAATTTAACTACCTTCTGGACTAAAACCAGCACAATTTCATAACTTGGTAGAGAACAGAGTAAGGGAGAATATATGCCAATCTTTGTTATCAAGTGCTCGTTAAGTGATCGTTGCGTGTAAGGAATAAGACAGATGCCGGAATGGAAATGAAAATGTACAGACCGCTCCTAGTGCTCTCGTCGGCGATCTGGTTATTGCCTTGTGAACGAGGCTGAGGAAAGAGGAGAAAACTCCACCCGTAATATACAACGCCCAAAACTGAAAATAAGACAGTATTCAGAAGATATCCTCAATCGTTTCGTTCAAATCAAAAATAGCAGTACCTGATTGGGCCCAAGGAAGCTGTTAACGGAGACGTTGGTGAAAGACCAGACCACGTACATATTCAAGGCGAGGTGAATAATACTCTGATGAGAAAACATGCTAAGTAGCATAGGAGCACAAAGGCTCTCTGAAATGATTAGTCTCGACGGCCTCAACTATGCTGACGAATTTACACGCTTTTCGGAAGCCAATTCCAACGAGCCTGCTAGGCTGGTACGGCGGTTTTGGGTATTAAGTGGCGGGCGCAATACGAGTATGAGGGGTGCGTCCTTATGACGACGAGCTTTTTTCATAGTAGGCTTACTATTCTAGCACAGTTCTAGTGTGGAGGTGGACCTCCGCAAGAAAAGCGAAGTACTCTATCCTACCGCAACTGTCTATAGAAAATTTCGAAGCCTAAAATGTTCTGCACCCCATACCCGTATCGTGCCAAGTGGCTCTCATTGACTCGAGCTGCTCACGAGAAGCAGAAGGTCCACGAACTGTTCCACATCTCAGAAGTGGGGAAAATATGTATGCAAAGCAGTGTACTGCACTCACTGGATGCGAAACTGTTGCTGAAGTAGCGCCACATCACTTTGTCGAACGCTTTGACTTTCCACAGGGCAAATATAGCGACGTTCGCTGGAAATGAATCATGTGCACGATGACGAGGAATTGAGCAATTTGGGAGCAGAAAACCACATACCGCAAACCAGGTAGAGTGCGCACCGGTCGCCTTCGGTCAGCTGATCCCACCAGCTGGGCCTGATGCTCGCAGAACTGAACATGGCCTGGCTTTCCGCGTGTCTTCAGTGGCACGAACAAACAACACAAATCACGACTCGTCTTAGCGATGCAATCTCCAGTGGAAGTAAGGTCGGGAAAATAAAGCGGTTGATGTTCCCGACACTAGTTGCTAAACGGGAAGTGGATGGATGGTGAGCATACAACATGGGAAACCGATGGTGTTTGACACGACGACGAAGGAGCGCCTTAAAACCACCTTGATCGCATTTCGTTTTAGCGGTACTATTTGAAAAGCTGGCGCATTGCTTTCAACGTTGTTTCTTGACAGCATTTTTACCATCTGCAGAAAAAGAGGAATTGGCGAAACCTTAGACGATTTAGCTGCTGTCCTGTGTCAGAAAACTAAACGGACACTGACGATCCGTAACAGGATTTTGTTACAATGCTGGAACAAAACCTGGACAAAGAAACATCTATGTCCTGTGAGGGGGAGAAGGACAACTTCAACCACCCAGAAAAGGTATATCACTATTTGTCTATTGCCGCTGGGGACCACTACGCGTACACAAAGGAAATCATGGGCTGTTAGACGGAAAGGTTTTCGGTTTAACAGAACTGCAAAACTTGGTGGACCGGTGAGCCCGATTTGCGAATTCACCGACGAGGTATTTGATTTTGGAGCGCTAGAATGCTCAGAGACGGGGGATCGCTTAGCATTCCGGAGGTGTGAAGGCAGATGTAGGTCCATCTAAGCCAGAAGTGGTCCGGCATCGGGGAACAGCAACGCATTAAATCGAATGAAACGATATCGAATCCGTAACGTCTTGTGGCGGAACATTTACGTAAAATTTGGCTCCTTTGCATGGAGTCCTCTTTCACCCCAAAGTCCCTGTCGCCGGATATGCTCACGGCCTTCACCGAGGAGTTCTTCCTATAACCCTGGTGTAAACGCGGTTTTACTAATTCTCCAACGGTGAATAAAATGCAAAGAAAAGGAAGTGTAGAAGAGAGCTCACCCCGAGAAATTTGCCATCGGTAGCCCTGTTTTGCTGTCAAAGGTGAAGCCACTGAAGTGGAATCGGTTTTCCGTTCCTTTGTATTCAGTGATCGCGGCCACAGTGTACGCAACAGCTCCAACCTATGAGAGGTTATAGGTCAGAGAACAAGCTGATGCACCCGTGAAGTAAGGATACTTACCCCAACAGTGAATCCAAACGCCTTCAGTAGGTGAGATATCGGGCGTACGGGAATGGCATCAGCTGCGTATGCGGGCTGAGTTACTGCAATACCATCCTCATACTCTCACCGAAAAAAAAAACAAACTGTTGAACATAGAGATGGGTAAAAGCCGGGGGAAACGGAAAATAATGAAACCCAGTAACCCACCATGGGGCTTCGCTTTATGTTTGATGACTGGCCTGCGTAGTCGATCCCTTAGCGAGTCCCGTGAAAACCGGCTGCTGCTCGGGAAAGCATTGCGGAAGTTCCGCAACTGATGATGGAACAGTGCGTATTTGGACAGCAACATACCTTAACCACTCTTCTACAGTGCCTTCCTCACATTACTCTCTGAATCCGTTGAAAGCGAACGGACTTAGCGGGTGCTTGCACAACCGCTTTTGCCGCTCTCTAACATTAACTCAGGAGACTCAGAGAACCATGGCTGAAGCGGACGTTAATGCTGGAGAACCAGTGGTACGCCATGTGAGTATGCGGTCGATTCGATAGTGGTCGACCAGAGCTCCTTTTGCTGCACCCTCGCACCAGGTTGGGCAAACATTAGCTACGTACTAGGGAGGCTTTTGAACGACGATGCCATGGTTCTCTGAGTCTCCCCTCAGAGTATGGCGCACATCTGCATAGTGATGCAGCCGGAAATGCGTAGGGATGGCAGAGTTTACTGTTAGCACGTATTTCTGTCATTTCTTATCGCGTATTCTGTTCTTGTACTGATTGCCATGATCTCTAACGAAGAATTTGACGAAGCCCTTAAACGTTCATGAACAGACTGAAGGTCAGCCCTCATAGAATTTATTTAAACTGGCTCACTTTCCAATGATGTAGGAAGCTTGTTCCTACCACAGTTTCAATTCCCACGGCTCACAAATACAACTTGTGACTTTGTCGTAGCTAAAACTTCCAGAAACCGTAGCGCCCTCTGGAAGCGATACATGTTGGAGATATTCACGGCCAAAGTGCTGTTTAATCAACGGTTAAAGGATGTCCTTTTAGGGATTTGTGGCTGCTTTAGAGGTAGTGGGGATTATTCTTGCTGTGCATTCCTGATTGGATATGAAACTGCACAGCCTCTTGCTCCCACCATCTAACATTGTCCTCACATCTTTCCGCATTCTCTTAAAACGTTTTAGTACTATGTCACTGTTTCAGCAAGAACACTAGTAGTCGGTAAAATCGTTATCCAAGCCCTAATAGGTATCCCATAGTGCTTCCCACGAGTAAACAATTGCAGAGAAGGTTGGAAGGTTTTTGCCCCCCCCCCCCCCCTCTAGGTTTTCGGTTGCAATCCTAGAGGGGTGGGGCAGTCTATTTCAATATTTAAAGAAATGCAACATGCACCACAACATATAAATATATATGAATATGCTTACCTTATAAATTGCTGTCCTTCCAATACCAGAGTCGGTTTTCTAAATTTCTATTCTAGTTGGGGTGGGGGGGGGGAGTAATGAAAACACAGTAAATTGAACAAAAACCGGGAACAATTACAATACTATAAAGCCGCGAAAATTCGTTAAAGCAACCTTATTACTTTAATCAATTAGTGGATAGCGTTTTGTGACTTCTTTCCAAAGCAAACAGAGTTTTCGATCACAGCCGTAGCCTGTCCATACTTCAATAATGAAATCTTTCTATATTTCAGCGTAAGTCTCGAACATTTCTAAGGAGGGTAACAGGGAAGTTGAGGCATTGATATGCTGCATTACATGTTGTATTTATTGATGCGTAGCTCCATTAAAAATTCATAGACTGCCCCCCCCCCCCTCTAGGATTGCACCGGTTTCCGCATCAACTACTTCAGCGAGTAAGTGATCAACGTTAAACATGGGGCGCTCACTATATGAGGAAAGAAACGTAGCGTGGAGTGCCAGCAAAATGTCTTTCGCACTCGTAGTGGTGGCTACCTTTCATCAACAACCTTTTTTTTGTAGAAAATTGCAAGTGCTACAATAACAAAGCCTGAATGTTCACTTGAATTTGGTTCCCATTCATTAAAATTTCTGCGTTCCGATAGACGACATAGAGATTTCGCGGATTAAATAGGGGGATCAGCAGAGACAGGACCACTTGAGGCAACAACACATCATACTTTTCCAGCCTTATGCAAAAATTAGTGCTAAAATTACGTTTGATACGAAAATCAAGGTGCAGAGCCGATGGGCCGTGTGTGCTTTCTAACCGACGTAACCCAATACCTTGAAATTCATGCATAAGGCCTGTTGAAACTGTTGTTCAGCAACGGCAAATTTGGTTCGTTACCGTACTTACTACTTCAAAAAAAAAAAGAAATAACGAAGCAGCAAGAACGACGACGAACCAGTAGTGGAGCCCACGTGGATTCACCTGATCCTCGGTCTCCTACGGTAGAGTGCAGAAGCACGCATTTTCACACATTTTTCTACGACTGATGTTTGAAAAATCTTGTGTTTTTTACACACTTCTTGAGGCCTCGTGCCGAAGTTTCTGGCGATGTTTTTCTAAGTGAATGGATAGTCGTGTGCATTGCTGCATGATGTTGTGGCTTCTGGGGAAAAAGGCGTATAGCGTTTGCACGCGTTTCGTGATCGAACCGAATATTTGATAACGCTGGGGGAAGTAACAACGACTTGTACTGAACTGTATTCTAAGTAGCACCGGTGTTTCAGCGGCGTTGTCTCCGCCGGAATAGAGTCTGGGCGGTAATCCCGTGACCATTGACACGTGCGGAGTTGTGTGGATGCTCTGCTCGTGCTATTCGTCCCTTTATATCGCTCGCTTCCGGCGTTAGTTGTGCTCTTTCAGCGATTCCCACCCCTTATGTATCCAAACCACTCATACGCTGGTTATCATGCTAACACGATGGGTCCTTGGAATCAGGCAGCGATGCCACAGAATTCTCAGGTACTTTTCGGATTCGAATTTCTTCTTCTTCAGCACTCCTCTCAATGTTTGTGAGCACTAGGTTCGCCATGTTTAGGGAATTGGATATGCACTACCCTACGCTCATCCGGAGGTAACAACTTACGTTGAAAAGGCGACGTTTCCCACTCCATATGGAGCTATGTATGCAGCTGCTGAAAATGACTACTATCGTCATTCTTATGCAGCGCCAGCTTCTCAGCAGGTATGATTTAGTTTCCGTCTTCCGGTTATCTGCTTGCTTTTTACTCGAAATTCTTTTTTCGCTCCGTATGCTGGTACATTTCTCATAATGCAATTTATTACGATCTGCTTCAAATCATTCCACGTTATGTATGGCGGGATGTTGTGCAAGCGAATCTTTATCTTTATCTTTATCTTTATCTTTATCTTTATTGGGACACGTGAATCTATGCACATGCAACTGCGACCGACAAGAGTACATGGCGGTCGAGATTCCAAGACAACAACCCTGTGAAAAGAGTTTGAAACAATTACGAGGCTACGCGTATAAAAAGCAACGAAGAAGAAACAACTAACAGGAAACTAAAGAAAAGAAAGGAAACAATGCTGTCAAGTGACCCTCCCTCAGAGCAGAGTGCGGGGAACTAAGAATATTTCAAAAACTTATTTATGATTGTTTTGAAAGCCGAAAGTTTAGAAGGTATCTAAAAACGCTTACACAGCTTGACGTATTCGCTCCCCGCCTTGCAGATGAAGTAGTTCGAACGAGCCGAGGCCCTAGCCCTAGGTAGAAGCACTTTAAGTTTAGGCCCTCTGGTAATGGACGGCTCGACAAGGGCTTGAAATCTCCTCGCGCGGTAGCACCATGGCTATCCATTCACTGGAACTAGGAGCACACTGCTCTATTCGAAAGCGATAGGGTTGACAGTGCTGTTGTAGTTCAGTCTGTTGCCGAAAATAGACACTATACAGGGAACAACAGAATTGAACGACAGAAACGGTTTTTGTGTGCTTGCAGTGAACGTGTGCCAAATAAGAGTGAGTGGTGAACGGTTCACAGAATAGTAGAGATAGTGGAGGAGCTGTTTCTCATCATAACAGCTAAATAATGGGCAAAATACGAAATTAATCATCTAATACTATCCGAGCATTCAAAATCGCGCAATTGAGCTTCACAACAGAGCAGTGGCACTTCACTCTACTAGATCGCGAAGTTTTTCAATGTTTTTGGTGTGGCTTCTCATCCAGAATTTTTTTAGCTACTTTGCTCTTTTTGTTGGTACACAAGTAAACAAAATGGGCTATTCTTTTGCAAAACTAAGGTTAAACTTTATGAGAAAAGGGATTTCTACAAACCAGAAGCATTTTGGAGACAAATCAAGTAGAGGGCAAATTTCCGTTGGGTCCTAGCAGCAAGTTTAATTTCTTCAGGCTTTCTCGCATAAAAGTACCGATTTCGTCTGTGTTCTAACAATTGCAGTTATAAGGTCATCTTTCTTGTTTCACCTTTTGATAACATTCTGCCATGGAAAATGGGATGTCGGTTTTACATGTAACAGCTTTGTAAAAATGTAAGCACACTTATAAAATGGTAATATATGTAATGCTCCAGCCCCGTCTTGACCATATGAGAAGTAACGATTAATGTCGTGTTACCCCCAGCTTGAATTTGATATGAGTTCAAATATGCTCGATTAAATTAATGCCATAATGTTTGCTAATTGTTACAACCTTTCACTGTAAAACTAAGATTTATTGGTGACTTTTGCACAACACCTTGCAACCCAAAAGATTCCCAACGAGACCTATATGATGTTCTAAAGCATAAGACGGGGAGCACAGAAGCGTTTTCCGTGTTGTTACGGGCCACTAGGTGGTCCGAAAACGAAAAACTGTCGCAAGGCAACCCCATGTGATTGCCGGGATGCCGTCTATCAGCGCTGCCGAGTTGGCCAGGTGGGTAATGTTGAGGACTCGTGAAAAAGAGGTCAAGGGTTCGGATCCAGACCTATGCGAATTGTTGCAGTAGCTTTACATCTTCTGCCACTATTTTAGGAAGCGGGCAGCATGCGACTCTTTTCCAGCAACATATAACAATAAACAATCCTTGTATTCGTATCATTACTAAGGTGAATTACCAAACATTACTAGTGTAACAAATTGAAGTTTATGCAAAATCTCTGTAAATGTGATTTCGCCACTCATAACACATGAACGGTCTTATTGAATATTCCGGACCTATCCTTACGGAGGGCCAGCGGTAAGGTTACAGCTGCGTTCGGTTCCCACAACGCGACACCCGCGAATTCGCATGGGTTCCATAGCATTATTTGGCACTAGCTGAGGTTCTGTGACAAACTCAAAGAAGGATTGAAGAGATAATCTACCGCATGCCCTATTCCGACTAGGATAAATCCAATGTCCCTTATGGGAAGCATTGTTAACAACCTAGGAGTGATTATAGAGCTCTAGTCTAGAATTAGTGTTCCAGGCAAGACCTAAGTCTATTCGTTTATGTTCAAGAGGTGAATGAATGAAGGCAGTGCAAAAAAATCAGTGAGTGATGAGTCACCATTTCCGTTCATTCTTCCGGCTTAAAAGAGAGCGGAACACAAAACAGAACGGAAGGACTAAAAGCGACTGGAAACCGGAATTCGGAACACGGAAACGGAAATTCCGCACTTCCTTGATTGTGAATCATTCTCTCTTGCACACTCTACGTACTAGTATATGTTACAGGGAGATGTGATTGCGCAGAAACTGCTACCAGCAGTTTCGATTGACTTCCCTTTCGCAAATATTTTCTTCCAAAGTGTCTGCGCTCGATATGCACCTAAGGTCGTCTACAATGTGTTTACAATTGTTGTACTATTACCGCATGTTTCTTTCTTGCGAAGACCTTGCTAGAAGACGGGTTAGCACAGACACGATACATATACCAGTAAAACTACTGCCAAATATTAATATTTAACAGGGATAACAACAAATAATGGCAATCACTCGAATCCAAACCAACTAACAAGTATAAGGGGAATAGTGAAACAGTCGAAGCATAGATGTTTGTCACAGCAACAACAGCGCACGAAAGCCTTAGTGTGAAAATGAAGAAAAAAAACTTACATGATTTCATGATAGTGACAGAAGATGCAAAACCATTGCAGCTATTTGCATAGGTCTGGACCCGAACCCCGACCACGTGCCCACGAGTCCTCAACAATATCCACTCTGCCAGCTCGACACTGTTGGTGGACGGCATCCCGGCAATCACATGGGGTTGTTTTGCGACAGTTTTTCGTCGTTTTCGGACCACCCAGTGGCCCGTAGCAAAAGCGAAACCCACTTCTGTGCTTCCTGTCCCATGCCTTAGGTTCGTCTGAAGGTAGTGGCGAAACGAACCTTTTTATATGTGTTTATATTTTGTGACATACCATTCTCTTAATTAATTATAATTTTAAAAAATCTATTATTTTACACCTTTCTTCACTTCTACGAATTTTACATTTTGCTATGTTTATATTATATTACAGCATCATTTAGGCCTCGTTGAAAATCTTCGCTTCTTCATGGCTTTGCTTGTTAGAGGACTTATAGATAAATTGTGGTTGGATAGCGGGTGAACAATCCGTTCTTAAATTCCGTTTCCGTCGTTCAGATCAGTAGCTGCCACACCTATTTTCAGCACAGAACTTAACTTATTACCAACCGTACCACTTCCTCTAATGCAGTGTAATCCTAGTTCCACCGACTTGATAGTCGTCATAGCGCCACGACCTCGTGTGTGGATTTCGCGCCCTTTTGCGAATCCAGACGGCAGGCATAGGTCAAGGTACAAACGCGCGTGACGGCGGACTCGTGCTCCCAACCGTAGGGTGATGTTGCACCTCTGGTATCACTGAAGTTAATTGATTTCTTTCATGTCCATCATATTTATGTGTAGGCACTTTGCAACAAAGGAGGTCGAGAGATTGAAGCGCTACGTAAAAAGCCATATAAATGTAAGCAAAAGGTGATTTGGGGGGGGGGGGGGGGGGAAAGTATCCCTCTTCTAGGGTTTGAGCTAGCGCTAGACTGGTACGGGAATTAGTCTGAATTCCCTTGAGTGTGAAGAAAGGACACTCTTAAATGGCAGCTGAGAGCAAAAGGAAATGTGCAGTTCAGAAATCAATGTTTTGCGACCTGAAAATCTACCACGCAGCCCATGTTTTTTGCACCTCTTTTGCGATAGGCCGAAGTGTTTTGTTGGAGAGAAGATTGCATCGATTAAGGTTATATGTTGTAGAGTTCTGTGTTGGAGCCTTGGTTGATATTCGAGTCTCCATCATTCGTTGAACTTCGAGTGATCGCTCCAATATGAATCGGGAACTTCAATTTGTTTGGTTCAGTGTACCATTCGCATACTCCTGTATCTTGCAGGAACCATGCTTCATATGCTTGAACCATGCCAATCATCGAGTGAGGCGGGTAGGGCCTGCAAAGGGCCCGCGCATGGTAGGAAAAACATTTCCGCATCGCTTTAGTCTGGCTTGAAAGTTTCGTTCGTTAGTCTCCATGTCCGATGTTCATAAAACTTGGGCATATTATAACCTTGTTAAATGGTCTTATAGCCCTCTCTCAGCGCTGGTGGAACAACGGTGAGTTTGGTATGCTTTGGAGGGGCACTCCTTGACATTCGTGGGAACCCATTGTAACTAGAGATATGGAAAAGTATGCTTTTGACGGAATGCCGGATCTAAGGTTTCGAAATTCTTTCAGGCTTTTGAAAAAAGATGAGTTGTGTCGAAACGTCAGGCCGAAATAAAAATTGTACCACCATAACAAACCTGCGTGGCACATTCGTCCCTTTTTAGCGTACGCTTAGGCTTAGGCTTCGATAACTACTGAAGCTCGCACACACCTTCCTTCACCTTCGATAAGGCAGTTGAAGGTGTATGCGAGCTTGAGTAGCTTTAAAGGAAGACATGTTGGGGCAGGGGTGATAAGCAATTGTTCCGATTGCGGCTGGTCTCCCTAAATTGGGAATAGACTTAGTTTTGTCAAAGTTATGCACTAGGAACTGAGGCTGTTAACTACCTACAGTTATTTTCTTGTATATGCTCCACAAGATTACGAAAACGACCCTCTTTATGATAAGAAATCATAGCAGCGTTCCAGCCTCTGGGCGTCTATTTTGTTTTTAACGTTTTTAGCGAAGGTTTGGGGTTACCGAGCAGAACGCATATATTGTTGTCACTTCATCGCTAGAAGATTGCAAGACGCTTTCTTTCGTAGATTATAATAGTGTGTAGTCGTAGCCTTTCTAAGTATATTTGTTAATTTTTATTGGCTGTCGTTATCGGCAGAGCGATTTTTTTCCTCCTCGCTTCCTGCTGGCAAGACGCTTTGCTTTATTTCGTATAGTATAAACCACTTTTACATTTGTAGTGTTTTGTCTTAAATGGTGTAATAAATAATGAATTTAGTGCACGTCTCCTTGACGTATAGAATAAATAAATAAATATCATATCGTAGAGCAGCTAAACATATGGTGTGCTGTGTGACATGGGTGTAACAATTAGACATGAGTAGTTAGCGTGTGTAAATTTGTTAAAGTATAACTTCCTGGCAGGAATGCCGTTTCTAAATTTAGTCGAGTGTTTTGTGACTATGCCGAGTCGGTCGTTGCAAGTACTCCGTGTGCAGCTTTATGTTCTTGCGTTTGCCTTCGTTGAGGGAATCATAGAAAATTCAGTGAATATTGGCCGCACGGTTCGTCAGGGTTAATGTACAGAGGATCGCCTGTAATTCATGGAAGGTCTGGTCAACCGCTCCGTTACTTGAAGTAAAAGTGATTCGTTCATGAGGGAGATATATTGACTTTAACCGAAGCCGTGTGAGAAGCGAAAAATCTTCGATGAGTATTTTTAAGCTTTCTTCATGAAAATTCCATTGGTGTCACTTTCCTACTGTTAACTTCTTGCAAGTTTGTTAAACGAAAGCCAGCAGGGAAACTGCGGTCTTTATTTATTTGTTTGTTATTATGCTGTTATGTATTATGGTGTTATTATACCAGCTTACCTATAATTTCCTTCACATCATATGTGTGTTTTCCATAGATTGGAAGGAATAACATAATAATGCAGCATGAAGTAGAGCGTAATTCACCATCGCCAGGTACCACATTCGACTCTTTGTGGGAGTTCTCCCTAGGGTTAACCGTACTAAATCCTACTTCCTCATGTTTGAGCAGTGATCAGGACCATGTTATAAAGCTTTCGTTTTGCTCACGTTCTGACGTCTTTGGGTTCTTCAGAGCCTGACGAAGTTGGACAAAATGGTTCGTTCCAAGTGGTCTCTATTTAAATCCTTGGCGGCAATGCGTTGTTTTTCGCCTCTCGTCCCACTCGCATTGCTTATAGGTGAATATCCTTGTGAATCAAACTAGATAAAGAAACGCATCACCCGTTGATTTGTCAATGTGTAGTGAGAGAAAGTGAAGGAGTTGTTCCAAAAAGAAATGTTATGTTTCCTTCTAGCATCGTCCGGAGTTGCCTAGTGTGACAACCAGGCATCGGACAGCATTGTCCGATAATGAAGCGAAGGGGTTCACAGCTGCGCTGCTCTATTGTTCTTCTGAAGCCAATGTTTTTATGATGGGTTTTTGACCGTGAAAGTTTTATCGTGATGCTTTTCAGCCAGGGCAGTGGACGCAGACGGGATTTCACCAATATATGCTGGCACCGCAGTATCGTCGCTCAGTCACGGTGAGATTTCGGCCTTTCTTTTGAGGCAAAAATGCCAGTCATTTATTTAGGAATGCTATGATCGACATCGCCCCAATATGCCTAATACAGCTCGTCCTCCACCAAGTATGAAAACGGATAATAGCGATAACACTTTTCATGGTCAGTATCTTGACCACTGCGTACTCCTTATTAATGTTACTATCAATTTTCAGCAAGTCTATCCATGTTAGAAAATCCCACTCAAAATTCTGCCGCCGCTTATACTGCTAGTTGGGTTAGCAGTACATCTAGCATTCCTCCTGAACTGCGAGACGAACCGGAGGTTGGTCCTACTAACTGATATAAGCTGATTTTTCAACGTTTTGTATTGCCGTCTATCAAAATGAATCCTTAGGTGCCATCGTTCAACGGCTCAGCGCATAGCGGATGCGTGAGTTATTTTCTATTGTCCCAGGTCTTCTTTTCCGAATAGCTGCTTTCATACTATTAGGTTGTAAACAAAGTTCTGTCAGTTTTCGCGCGCTCATGATATAAAAGCGTACTAAAGTTTAATCCCTAATCAACCACTTAATGTTTTGTAATCGTTAGAAAGCAGAGGAACTGCTTTTGCAAATATATGTGTTTCTGGAGAATCGCTAGTGTCTTTAGAATGCAACACCTTTTTCCTACCATACGTACTACGTCTCTTCGCGCATCTAAACTTTAATGGTTGTGACTTGGTCCAAAATTGAAGGAGACAAATGCAATTGTAGCAGCTGAAGGAATAGGGGACAGTGAGAAGGAAAAAATTTCCTGCTGTTAGGTTTAAACGGTTATTGGAGGGTCAGGGTGGTTAGAAAACAAATAAGGGCCTGACAGAGCCGCCCTAGTTGAGCGTAACTGTAGAAAGAAAGCAGATGTGAACGACGAACAACGGTCATTCAGTTAGGTGGCTAAAGACGCAAACTTTAAACAGATCGTTACTGCTAGTTATTTCATGGAACATGAAACAGCATAAATTGCGCATTAGTTGGGTGCTACATGACCTCGCCAACGCGCGGCGGTCGACACTCGCAAACAGTAGGGGTCCATCTTCGAAAATGAATCGTGCGGAAGTGTTTCCTTATTAGTTTGCAGTTTTATACTAAGAAGTGACACTATAGATTGGGAACAACCGTTCTGTTTAGTGCCTTCCTATCGGTGAGCCTCTAGGGATCTTTTGAATCCTGTTTTACACAACTGGGAGTCATCCGAAGTGGTTTGGAGATTCTACTGATTTGTTGATTCGTCTCTAAATCGACTGAAACCTGTACCTGTCATTCTCCTAAGACATGTAGAGAGAATGTGTGTTCAACTAAAGGTGTATCATTTGGAGCCGATGAATGGCAGTGATTCAGTTCTTCTTCCTTGACGACCCTGCTGCACACCCTTAATGGATCGTCATGTAAAAGTTGAATGAACGCCAGATCCAAGATCATCGCCACGCTATATATTCAACAAACCTTCCCCTAATCGAACGTTCTCTTATCGAACATCCAAATGTTTTCTTTGGAAAAGTAATGCTTTTGAAACAGCAGGATGTCAAATTCGCCTCTGATGGTTTCAATCGCCATAAATCATCCAATTTGTAAGAAAATGCGATCCCTTATAATGCGTCAAACCGCCAGTGGTGTGACGCATATGATAGCTTTTATTAGGTTGTCCCATAAGTCCCCGCCGTTTTTTTTTCAACAATTCACTGCAGATTTCGCCGGCGATCTCTTGCATAGCGCTGCATAGCTTTCGAAAGAGAATGATTTGCTCTATCAGAACATTTATTGCATTTCTTTTTTCATCATGAGTTTTGACAATTTTTAGATCGTTGAAGTGAAAAGTGAAAAAGTAGCCATTTGCGCACTTGTTCTCTCCGCTTAGGTTTGTAATTTTTTGCGCAGCTTTTTATAGCATTTAGAAGACAATGTTCTGTACTACAAGAATATGCGTTGGTCCTATTTTCTCACTTGTCCTTTATTGATTTTTAGGCCATCAAATTGGGACGTCCGAAGGAGGATGGTTATTTTTGCCGACAGCTCCTGCTCTGTGGTTGGAATTTCTGGGTTGCTGTTATATGTCATTCGAAAGAAAATGTCTTGCTCCATAAGAATATGTGTTGCGTTTATTGATTTCTAGTGAATATCAACAAAATGCCAGAAAGAGAAAAATCGTCTTCACCAACAACTCCTTCTCCTTCTTCAGTTGTTGATATTCGACAGAAATCAGCGTGAGCCAATAAACGCGACACAAATTCTTACTGAGCAAGACATCCTCTTCCAAACGACATATAACACCAAGCAAAAAAGTTCAACCACAGAACCGGAGTTTTGGTAAAAATTCGGACGGGAAAGTCGGA
Organism: Heligmosomoides polygyrus bakeri; assembly: GCA_947359475.1. Lineage (NCBI taxonomy): Eukaryota > Metazoa > Nematoda > Chromadorea > Rhabditida > Heligmosomidae > Heligmosomoides > Heligmosomoides polygyrus. The sequence goes on from OX375870.1 coordinate 91,686,896, forward strand.
ATTCCCAATTTGATGATTTAAAAATCAATAAAGGACAAATGAGCAAGTAGCACTAACACACATTCTTGTAGTACAGAACATTGTCTTCTAAATGCTATAGAAAACTGCGCAAAAAATTACAAACCTAAGCGGAGAGAACAAGAGCGCAAATGGCTACTTTTTTACTTTTTCACTTTTCACTTCAACGACCTAAAAGTTGACAAAATTCATGATGAAAAAAGAAATGCAATACAGGTTCTGATAGAGCAAATCATTCTCTTTCGAATGCTATGCAGCGCTATGCAAGGGACCGCCGGCGAAATCTGCAGTGAACCGTTGAAAAAAACGGCGGGACTTATGGACAACTTAATAGTTTGAGTGAAAAGGTTCTTTCTGAGCCGGGTTATGATGTTTTGAATGTGAGCCTCGAAAACTGACTGAACTTTGTTTACAACCTTATATTTCGTTGGCGACGTGCTCTCTTTCACGTTTTCTTTGCTGACAGTTTTATTGATAACTGGTATAGACAGGCTGCTAGTAATACAGAGGAAATTGGTTTCAGCGAGATGATCTTGCGGCCGGTGCTTCTGCTGTTTTCACGCCTCCTGTGAGCACTTTTGCCGATCAGTTCAGCAACATATCTATTCATGAGAAGGTGAATATTCCTATCTATGACTCTCTCAAATTTCAATGATTTTGCTCCATATTTGCCATTCTAACGCTCCTTTCAATTCGTTTTTAAGCTTTAGTGAGTTTCCTTCAATTACGTTTTCATATCTCTAAATCACATCGCGTTCATAGGCATGCACTTGGAGATGTTTTGCTTTGTTTCGTTTGGATCTGCTCGACGGAGCTCCTCGTTTGAGAATAGCTTAGGCGTTGAGAGAATTTTGTTGTGCAATGTTGTGACACGCTATGGTGATGCTGTTGGCGTTAGTGTATTTGATGGTTATCAGGATGGTGAAACTCTGACTACACATTGGGAGGATCCGAGTCTCCCAGCTCAGCAGTGGCCTGGTCTAGGGCAAGACGGAGATGGAACGTGTGGTCCTGGTGGCCAAGGAAGGCGCCGGCGAACCGATGACCGAGACCGGCGTGCACGGGAGTCTCCCAAAGAGCTCACGTGGGAGGAGAGAATCCGGAAAGGCGCGGTTCAGAAGGAGCGAGTTGAACAGCGGGGGTACGTTGTTTTAGTCGTATACCACTGTTGTTAACTGAACGAAAGTATTTTTCGATTTTCTACATTAGTGGAATGTTTAATCTAAGCAGCGATAGAATCACAGTTCAAGTGCTCCCAATTATAGAAAAAGTTCTGATCTATCTTGTGGCTGAGCGGTTTCCCATGAATCTTTTTGCATTTTAGTCGACTTTTCACTTTCAGCACTGAAAGAACGGAAAGGCCTGATCGTGATAGTCGTGAAAACAGTCTAGGAAACGGACGTCCTAGGGGCCAGCGAGGCGGCAGATATACAGTGCCCACGAGATGCGAGCGTGTGGAGCGGGAACCTATCTTGTCTCCTGTGCTCGGAGTAAGTCTGTTCTCTACCGTTCTGCTTTCTACAGCTCTCATTTCGCCATGCATTCATTGAGCATATCTCGAGAGAGGAAGACAGACGTAAATCGATGAACTCTTTAGGAACGAGAAGCAAATATGTACCGTAACGGTCAAGCCGTGAGGACGCCAACATACCGTGGAGGTCGTGTTGGAGACAGGGGTGGCCACTTTGACGTTGGTCCACGGATGATGCAGATGCGAGCTCCTCCGTACTACAACCACGGTTCGTTTTTACGTCAGATGTGCAGCAGTATTCGCTACTATGCGATATTATTTTTGCTATTTGAAGGAGTGCCCCTGCTGATGACCCGTGGTACTTACTACCGCCCTGGTCCTCCACTAGTCTGTGTCCCGCAACAGGATCAGCGTTTTCGAAACACATGGCTCGATGCTAATCTTGGACTGAACTACCCATCAGTACACATGGTAATGACTAGCTCTTCTGTGTTCGGCTTTTTCTAGCGGCAACCAACAGTATGAGGGGGTCATTATATTCAGGTCGATTACGCCTTTGGCCCTTGTGGTGGATATCGTTCTCGGCCAACGTCTGGAGGACGCGGTGGCTATCGCTATGCGAATAAAAGCTCCGTTAGTACTAAGGGTTCATCGAAGGACAAATCGCACGAGGAAGCTTCTTGTGAAGCAGATCAGGATGAAAGGATGCGCAGCAGTGTGGAACAGGACGAATTGTCGAAGGCCGATGAGGAGGAGAACTTCAAACTCGAAAATGAGGAAGCAGAACAGAGCTGTAATAATAGTAGTTTTCCCCGCGAGAGGGAGAAACCTGAAAACGAGCGTGGAAGTTCTGAGAAGGGTGACAGTTTGGAAGGTCATAAGCAGTGTAAGGTTGAAGGGAGCGTTTCTTCAGATGAGAAAGCAAATGATGCTGCACCTGCAGCTTCTAGTTGAGGTGTGTACTCTTCCAGCATTCCCTGAGTTGTATTCATACTCATGTTTGTTTTCATTCTTTTCTTCATTCATTATCCGTGCATTTTCGTATATGTCATGCGAATGTCGCTTTGTGCATGTGGTATACACAAGTTGACATCTTCATGTTTGTATAATTCTCCTGTGGTCGTTGAACGAGCGTTGCTCTAACCTGCCATTTTCTTCCTTATCAAAGTTCACTGGGGTCTTACAGGCATTTGCTCTCCTGAACTACGATAGAGCAACGAATATCTGGGTTAGCTGACTATACCAGATTTTCCTTCCAGAAGGCACTCTTGTCAGGAGCAGAGAAATTTCAATAGATCGCTCAAATGTCCACTCATAGTTTTAAAGGTATGATGTACTCCTTGGTTTGGTTAGAATTCGCCTCTGTTTCCATCATATTCCTGTATTTGACCGCAGTCCTTTCGTTGTTCTTGTTCCTTTTTTGTCGTTTAATTCGCAGATTTATTTTTTATTTTTTTGAATTCTCTTGTTGTGAACATATTGGTTTTGTTCGCACTTTGATGATTGTGTATTTTCTTCAGATGTTTCATGATTTTCCTTCGTTCGGACCTTTCCTCAGCATTTCAAATGATTTGTTGAAAGGATAACGAAGGGGTATTCGTTTTGAAGTTACGTTTTACACAGGTCCACAGTGAATGGTCGTTTTAGCGATGTACTTCCTTATGTCTGTCATGTGACTTGAGACTACGATCCACTGTGCACTCGAAGATTTATGTTTCTGGAACAGCCAATTCGGCTATGGTTTTGCTTTTACCTGTAGTTGTGCAAGCAACTTCTCCTACCCTGTGAGGATCGGTTCACTCCGAAATGTAGAAGTTCGTTATGGTTATTTTGCGGAATCGTCGTTGTCATGCGTTCCCCGTGTTTTGTGTGTAAATCTGTTGGTTTTTCTCTAGACTGCACTTATGGTTGTGGAGTCCTGGGAAACGAGATTAATGTTGGTCAGATTATAAATTCTACTATGGTTATTTGTGTTTAGAACTATGCTGTCTTTCGCGATGAAGCGCTCTTCCATACCATATTGAAGTGTTTTCCTTCGCTAATGGTGCTCGCATTTGCTTGTACACTCCTAATAGATGTCGATGATCATCACGGGCCCGCCGGCAGCCCGGGCGCAGAACATCCTTCCCCGTGATGAGCGCGTCGCTTCGAGAGACAACTTGGTGCATTGTGGCCAATTACTCTCGTTTGGTGACGATGTCATGAGGTAAGCCAAGTTCTTCCATTGTTGTTTTATCTTGTTTGTAAAAAATGTCTAATTGGTAGCTCAAAGTTACCTGAGAGCCAGCCTATTTTTTGAAACGGATGAGAACCATGGGAAGCGGTATCAGATTGTTGTTGAATGGATATATGTACCTTTTTTGCAACCATTCTTTTCGATTAATGTTGGTTGGTAGTTGGATCATTTTCCGTTATCAAATTTTCACCGACCTTGACACGTGCTGAAAGCTATAGGGAAATGGTTTCGTGTGTTTTAGTGGACACGGGACTTTCCCAATTCGCGATGGTCTGGCGGCAAGTGTATCTGGGATCAAGGTCCAGTATAGCAGGCTGTTTTTGGTGGAACCGTACAAGTCGAAGTCAGTCTAGTTCTCGACACTACCGTCTAATTTCAGAATGTCATTCCTCTTGGCATTTAGATACGTGCCTAAGATAGGAGATGTTGTTGTCGGTAGAATCACCAATGTTCAGAAGGCTCGATGGAAGGTGCTGTTTTTGTAATAGTTTCGATCACTTCTTTTTTGCATCCATGTGTGTTTAGGTGGATGTGAACTATAGAATGGCTGCAATTCTGCATCTAAACAACGTAAATCTACCTGGTGGTGAGCTTCGTCGAAAAGGCTTAGAGGTATGAGATGCTTCGCGGCTTACTTTTTTTTTATAAATGTGAAATCCTCAGGACGAAATCGCTATGGTGAAACATCTATCCGTTGGGGATCTAGTAAGCGCTGAAGTTCAACAAATAAGAATGCGGGGTCAAGTGCAGCTCCACACCAGAAATCTGAAGTATGGAAAACTTGGTCAAGGAATAGTGGTTAAGGTGTGGTAGAAACGCGGTTTGTATTCGTCGACTAACTGAAGACATGTTGTTTTATTGCATGTGTAGGTTCCTCCCAGCTTGGTGAAGCCGCAGAAAGAATACATGCACGAACTATTCGGAGTTGCAATCATTATTGGTTGCAATGGCGTGATCTGGATTTCCCCCGCACGAAACAGCGATCTTGACGGCGGCTACAACACCGATTTCACCTCGGTATGTTCTCCGCAGCTCTTCCCTCATGCTCACAACGCCAATTGTTTAGTATTTGAGTGTTTTTTTTTCTTACCAGTTGCAACGCTGCTTGAATTCTAACCCCATTTTGTATTTCTAGGCACGAAATTCACTTATATCCCCATATGCTTGTTATCATTTTGGTCACCATGTTCGGCTTGCGCGACACAAGAGGCCTTTTTAGTTTTCCTGCTAAGCCATTCTGTTGCCAGGCGGTCCCCATCGAGAAGCGAATGGCTATAGTGAGAACTGCAGCTTGTGTTCGTCTCCTGGCGAAGATGTTAATCTGCATCTACGACGTGTCTCTTATTTCTGCGTATAGTGCGTCACAGCCTTATTACGTGAGTTCTAGTTCTTTGTGGAACTTCCTACAGAATATTAGCAATACTAGGCACCTACATCATAAGCTTTTGTATCCTTTGCACTTCTTTAAGTTGCATTACACATTTTGACTCCGTTTCTACATTCGTAATTCATGATGCATGCAATCGTTCAGCGGCGAACATTAAGGGGTTGATTGGGATCAACGTCCTCGCGCGTTTTTATCGCTTTCGCTTGTCTTCATTGCGTGGTATCGATAAGGTTGAATCCCTGATGACGTGTGTCAGCCAGTCAGTCAGTGTAGTACTAATATATGCACGACGGGTGCCAATCGGTTTTGTTCATTTCTGTTGCAGCAAGAATATGAATTTTGTTATTTGCAATGAATAACTAATAGGTTTCGTTCATTTCTGTGGTAGCAAGAATATGAAGTCGTTACTTGCTAATAATGAACTCTCTACCAAAGTGAAATTTGAGATCCATTTCCTGAAGTTCATCTTTTTTGTAGTTTCGAAACAGCGTGGTTAAAAAAATGAAAATCCACTACTATTTAGGCGAAAGACTTGGCAAACCCTGAGGTATCTACCACGTTGGCACCTAGAATCAATGATATGATAAAGGCGGAGGAGAAGCGAAGAGCATTGGAGAAAGATCGTGAAGAAGCTGCAAGAAAAATGCGGGTTTTGTAGAGCACCACCGATTTAGAGCTTGAAAGCTCGTGGGTCTTTCGTTCACGGTTGTTTTTCTGAAGTTACTTGTTTGCTTCATCCATTGTAATGATCAAGAATGGAATTTCAGGATCAGCTGATGATCTTAATTATAATTCCGGATTGTAGCTGCAAATTCAATAATTAATTCCCAAGATGAGTGCGCATTGGGTAGCTGATGAATAATTCAACGGATCTTGGATCGGAATCTCACAAGATGAAAGTTTTTTTAGTATTCAGATTGAAAGGTTCAGAAGTGCTTTCCTTCTTGTGTGTATCTATGTGTGAAGAACTCAAAATTCACTTAATTGCTTCAGATTTTCTTCTTTTCACGCAGAAAACAATTTTTTTAGAGCTTTGTTGCTTAAGTGAACTTCAATGTTGTACCCTATAGCGTAGGTTGAACAGCATTCCACATCACTAGCGTTACGTCAAAGTGTATAATTACTGTTTTTTTTTTTTGTTCAGATCAACCGTTGTTTATTGTTTTGGTTGTGTAAAGACGTACAGGTTGATGATGTGTTCTGCTTCGTTATGGTTCATTGCCATCGCATTTCTCCATGAGTTAATTGTGTGAGATACGCAGAGCCTATTTGTTCGATAACAGGTGCTTCACGCGTTCCTACTCTTAGCGAATCATAATGACTGTCGCAAAGGAGCGCCCTCAGACGATCATCGCTCAGACACGGGAAGAGTTGTGCCAAAATATCAAGGACTATCTTATAGAGACGCTTGCACATCTAATAAAGTATAACGGACTGATTTCGATAGGCGTTTCTGGTAGGGACTTTTCTATTATTGTTACCGAAGTGCGACATTTGATTGCAATCCAAATTAGGTGGCTCCATGCCGAAATTGTTTTGTGAAGTTTTGAAGTCTATTGAGAATCTCGAGTGGAAACGGATTCGATTGTTCATGGTACGTTTCAGTTATTTTTCGCGTTTATTGTTTTTAATAAGATCCTGTCTATTCTTATATCATTTTTACTCTTTTTGTGTTGGGAAAATGAGAGTTAGAAAAAGAGCTCTGGGAGAAATTAATTCCAATTCCGGAGAAATTCTTTGTTATTGTCTGCAACAATGGAGAATAGCCACCACTATGCTCTCGGATGAATGTATCTCACATTTGACGGTGCAATGCTTTCATATGCAGAGATGATGGAAGTAGTTTCACACCTCTAAGTAGGGCAGCCTTAGGAGAAATACTTCGATAAGAGTCATGGTAATAAGGTTATATGGTTCCCATGTTCTGGTGTTGCTTAGTTTTTCGAAGTGGTTTTTGTCGTTGTTGAAGACAGCATTAGCAGGTCGGCGATGGCGAAGCATCAACTCCAACTTCTAGCTAAAGATTGTCTCCTTCTACTCGCACTTCCCATCGTTTGTTTAGTATTTAGAGTTTATTGAATTATTGTTCAGTAACTAACAACAGTTTTCGTTCTACTTTAGTACGATAGGGCTTAACAAACCTCACATCAAATTGGACAGCTTTGGAATTATTTCTTCCAAACCGAAATGAACACATTAAACCAGAGTCCCTAAGAAGGTTGGCATAAATAATTGTTTTATGGAGATTTACTACGACTTTCCTTGAAAATCTATAGTTCTTCTATCCAAAAAGGTGAATACAGTGCTTGATATCCTATAGGATTTTTGTTTTTAAGAAAAATGATGGATTAGATCTTATTTTCAAGTACAGGAGACGTGATTTCTGGATATCCTACAAGAAAAGGTTACGCCATGCCATTGTCCAGCACATGGCGGTTTTCAGTCTGTGGCGCAACGCGTTTATCGGCGGTAAAAAGATAACGGATAGCGGACGGCGTTTGTGAATCCCACTGTGTGGGAAGCGCCAGCAAACCCCTTCTAATTGAGAGAGGGAATTTGAGCTACGCAACAGCCCCGGTACCTTCTTTGCGCTGCCAGGGCTATCACCGGTGTAGCAGAAACAATTGTAGAGAATACGCATGCATAACTCCAACGAGCAGCATTTAGACCGTCAATCAGATAAACAGGAACTAGTTATGTAATCTCTTTTTGTGAAGCTCTCAAAAGTTCTGCCTTCTAGCACTTTAAAATGAGCTTAAAAGCACTTTTGTATGAATACAATGTATGTATGAATGTTTGTAAGAATACAATTTTTACAAAATTACGGACACTGTACTCCTTTTAGTGGGAGCTGAGAAAAAATCTTGAACCTTCCTAGTTAAAGGGAACGATTCAGGTTCGGCGCTGAAAACGCGCACCAATGCAAAAGCGGCCCATGTCGGCCGCGGGCCTTCCCTTGTCAACGGCAGCGGCGCAGTTCCCGTCGGCAGGCGTGCCACGGACACTGCCAGGGGAGTATACCTTAGGCCCATGTTATACTTCAGCAACGCTGTTGTCGGCGACAGTGTTGAGCGGGTGCTACGCAGTGCGTAGCGGCCCGCGCAACACTGCCGCCCGCCGCAGAAGTGTGTGGGGGCCTTTAGGCCCTAGGCAGCTGTCAACCGACGTACGATATTGCGATGCTACGCAGAGAGGTGATAAAGGATTGTCGTAGGGAGAGAAGAATGCGAGTGTTGGCTGAAGCAGCGAAGGCTTGCATGAACATCTGAAATGTCCAGTGGAACTTCGCGTACTTCAAGACCAAAATGACCATTCTCTAACGTCCATATGGAATCATCACTTCGTCCGGAAAGGCAACGAAGAAGTCACTGACGACTTCTGCTGCGATCTCCTCGATTGCTAATCCACCGGGTCGGCCGGGTGTCACCGCAATCGCGATGCCCTTCCAAGATCCTCACACCATATTGTCGGCCGAAGATCGTACAGAACCCGGTTCCTACGGGACCAGAATAGAACACCTCAGGAACTTCCTGCCAGTGCTCATCAATAGACTGACGTAGATCTGGACACGCTACCTGTCGGCTTGCAAGGCTCCATCTTACTGGAGGACCTGCAACACCGTCTTGCTGTGCAAGAAACCGGAGAAGTGCACGACATTGGGAACTATCAGAGGATCTGCCTGCCAAACCTAATGTTTGAATTGTTCACCCGACTCATCCTAAACAGGATCACAAGAATGCTAGACGAAGTGCAATCATGCGAACAAGCAGGATTTCGGAGGGCATTCAGCACGATCGACAACAGTCACACCGCTACGATGCTCAAGGGAGTACAAGCTGTCGCAGTACTTTACTCTCACCGACCCAAAGAAGGCATTCGACTCTTTCGAAACTGATGCGGTCATCGAAGCTCTTGTTACACAGTGCCCTCCAACTCAGTACATCAGAGTAATTCGTTAGCTGTACAAGTAGATTCACGAACAAGATCTCTCCATCCTTCTTTTGCGACGTCATCGTTAACGTGAGGAGGGGGTTCAGGGGATGGGGATATCATATCCGCTATGCTCTTCAGTGACACGTTCAAAAGCGTCATGCGCGATCTGGAATGGAAAGACATGGGAATGAAGATCGACGATCGGCAACTGCACCACTTTGCGCGTATAACAATGAGCATTGTACAAGCGAAGTCAACATGGCCAGCGACCTAGATCCGGAGCTAGATTTAGGGAAGCAAGCGAAGCTTGCAAGAGCGCCGAAGAAGTGCTGAGGAAGACGAAGAATGTCGGGCCCCATGCCCACCTATTCGACTCTTCTATTCTTGCGCTAGCGTGTGTCTCAGAGACGTGGGCCACCGCAGCACAGCGGGGAACTGAGAGGACAATGCTCGGAGTGACACGATTCACGTAGTTCTCTATAGAACTTCGAGAAAATACCTATCTCATGTGAAAAAGGTTTAAAAGGTGATTGCAGAAATGTACTTGTACATACTTTTGCTAAATGGATCTCCTAAGCGAGTTCTGGCCGGTCGAAGTGCGCGTTGCGCCTACATGTCAGGGCACGTTAAAGCAACGTTGAACGCAGTGTAGCGTAATTTGCGTAGTCGTTAGCAGTATAGTAGTGATAGTTTTCTCGTGTAGGCCTCAGGTATACCCCCGCCGACGGGGGTTGTTGCGGGCTGCGACAAGTGGCCAGGTGTAGGGTTCCGGCACGATTCGTGTCCGTGCGCGGACACTCCCCGGGAGTATACCCTAGGCCTGGGAGAATGATATCATGGGTTCGTTTCTCGCCGATAGCGGCGTTTTTGCGATTCTGCGATTTATCGTCGATGAAACTCTTTATCCCCATTTCCAACACATCTTTCGTACTGCAAACATTGTCAACAATTGGCAGTTTATGTTTTTCGGACCCTTTGGTGGAACGATAACAAGTTTCGATTTGTTCGTGAAGTAAATCAAAAACGGAGGCGCAAAGCGGCTCGGAGGGGTGGGGTCACCATGTAAGGCAGCCCTATATGACGCTCTGTATTCTTCTTCTTCTTCTTCTTCAGCGTTTGTCCCGCTTCGTGGCGGGGTCCGCTATTCTGGTGTAATGACGCCACCTTTCCCGATCCAGTGCTAGATCGGGGTGGACACCAGCTACTTTCAAGTCCGTATGTAACGTATCAGCCCAGCGCTGCTTCGGGCGCCCTCTAGGCCGCTTTCCTATTACCTCGAAGTTAAGGCCTATCTTGCGGACGCTGTCTTCTTCTCCACGCAGAACGTGACCGTACCATCGTAAGCGAGCTTCGCGCATCTTGTCAGTTATCGGCGCGACACCGAACTTCTGCCGAATAGCATCGTTTCGGATGCGATCCATGCGCGTGACTCCTGCCGTCCAGCGCAGCATCTTCGTCTCCATGACGCTGAGGCGCGTTTCAACTTCCTTGGTCGCTGGCCAACACTCAGCGCCGTACATTGCTACCGGTCGGACGACTGCTCTGTAGATCTTCGACTTAAAGCGCTCTGGTATCTTCTTGTCGCAGAGCACGCCAGTCAACGAGCGCCACTTGGACCAAGCTGCACTCACGCGTGAATTCACTTCGACCATCAGTTTGCCGTCAGACGCGACTGCTGATCCCAGGTACTTAAAGACCGCAGTGCGTGGAAGCCTGATGCCGTTAACCTTGATGGAGCTGGACTCGGTAACGTCCGTCGTTAAATACTCGGTCTTCTTCACGTTCAATCTGAGTCCAAACCGCTCCAAGCGATCACACCAAGCTTGCAACTCTCGCTCGAGTTCTCCTTTATCTTCGCTAGCGAGCATCACGTCATCGGCATAAAGCAACGTCCAAGGGACGGGCTTCTGAAGATCTCGTGTGATGGCATCCATAACGACATCAAAGAGAAGTGGGGAAAGCGCAGAACCCTGGTGTACTCCGACAGAGATGGGAAACTCCATCGAGGTCCCAGCTGCAGCTTGAACTCGACTCTTTGGACAAGAGTAGAGAATTCGCACCCACTTTATGAGCTCTTCAGGAACTCCATGTTGTCGCAGGGCGTACCATATCACTTCACGCGGTACGCGGTCAAAGGCCTTCTCCAAGTCGAGAAAGGCGATGTGCACTGGCTTCTGTTTCTCGCGATGCTTCTCTATCAGGAGGCGGACGGCATGTATGGCATCAACGGTGCCACAGCCAGCCACGAAGCCGCACTGATTGCTGGAAAGCTGGACGATATCCCGAATTCGTCCATCGACAACTCGCTCAAAGATCTTCATGCTGTGCGAAAGCAAGCGAATCGGACGGTAATTGGAGCAGTCTGCAGGACTGCCCTTCTTCTTCCAAATCGGAATCGTCGTACTTTGACGCCAACACTCAGGTACTTTCTTCTCCTCCACAACCTGGTTAAAGAACTTCGCCAACCACTCAGCAGGGTACCAGTACTGGGACTTCCATAAATCAGCTGCCACGTCATCGGGCCCAGTCGCTTTGCCTGGCCTCATCTTCTTCAAAGCCGCTTCAATCTCCTCCACGGTGATCTTCTGAACGGGGCCGTGGGTTGGAGCCGTGGAAGGGATGGCTGGATGAGGAAATTCTACTGTAGAGATTTCCTCAAAATAGTCGCGCCATCGCTTCAATGACTTCTTGCGGTCCGTAAGAAGATGGCCGTTCTCATCATTGATGCCGAAAAATTTCTCAATATCCTCGGTCTGCCGATGGCGATTCTTAGCAAGCCGGTACAGATACCGCTCGCCATCGCGTGACTCGAGCTTCTCGTTGACATCTCCATAATGAGTGGCTTTTGCAACAGCCACGGCCTTCTTTGCAGCTTTCCTCGCTTCTTGGTACTTCCGTCAGTTATCGGCCGTCTTTTCGCCGAGAAACACGTGATAAAGCGACTTCTTCTCCCGCACTTTTGCTTTCACGTCATCTGTCCACAGCCATGCCTGCTTGTCGACCTTCCGTCGCCCAGGCTTCGTAATGCCGAGTTCCGACTGTGCAGCTTGACGAATCGCGTCGGTCGTTTTCTTCCAAGTTTCGTCGACAGTCGTGACTGTCGGTAACCGCACGCGAGAAATCACAGCTGCTTCCTTCTCTCTCATTCGCCACCACTTGATTCTTGCAGCACCGCATCGCTCGACCTGATTCAGCCTCGGAGGGACAATCTTCAGAGTGCAGATCAGCGGTCGGTGCTGTGGGGCGACCGTCTCATACGGCACGATCTTCGCGTCTGTGACAAGACTCCGGTCGCGATCTCTCACAAGGACAAAGTCTATCTGAGACTTGGAGCTCCCACTGTAGTACGAGATAAGGTGCGAGTCGCGTTTTCGGAAGACGGTGTTCACAATGGTGAGGCTATGCGATTCCGCATACTCAAGAATGCGCTCACCATCGGCGTTACGTGATCCGTATCCGAAACCACCATGACAGCTGTACTCGTCTTTCGTAGCACCTACGTGCCCATTAAGGTCACCAGCGACTATGATGACATCTTTCGACGGTACCTCTGCTGTCTTCTCATCCAGCAGGTTCCAAAACTCATCCTTGGCTTGATCGGAGCAGCCAGTCTGCGGAGCATACGCAGAGAAGAAGTGATAGAGTCGCTCCTTAGCGGCGACAACGATCTTCATCAATCGATCGTCAAAGCGCTCAACGCTTACAATCGAGTCACGAAATCGTTCGGAGACGATTATTCCGACACCACTGGTGGTCCTGGGACTTCCACATAGAACGGCCTTGAAGCCACGTCCTATGTCCCTTGACTTGCGGCAGGACCACCTCGTCTCCTGCACCGCACAGAAATCAACTCTTCTACGCTCCAGTGCTTCAACCAACTCGCGCGAGCGGCCCGTCAACGTACCCACATTCAGCGTTGCCACGCGGGTCCTGCTTACGTTACGGGACTTTCGGACTAGCTCAGTTGTCCCCCGATGCCGTCCTCGCATCAGGGACCCTCGCATACTTCTCACACTCGCCGGGCTCTGCGAGTGCGCGTCGGCTCCCGCGGACGCCGTAGCACTATCTCGAAACACTTGAGCTGTCATACACCATGTGATGTGACATGGGTGTTCGTAGGCCGGCCTGTCACAAGGGCCTGTCGCCTGCAATCGAATGTCCGTGTTCGGCTTAGCTCGCAGAGCGGGCAGTTTCCAGTGGCACCACGTGGAGGAACGGACATCGCCACCATATGACGCTCTGTATTGCACGAGATTAAACATTTTACATAATACTGATGTCTCTTACCCCAGTGATAAACTGATCTAGGTCACTTCTGGTGTAATTGGGCATTAATGTGCCTTCTTACCAACCCTGACAACCACTTAATACAAGATGACCCCCCCCCCAAGCCGCTTAGCGCCAAAGCGGATGCCAAATTCGGATCAGCACCCCACATAGCCCTCATGCGGCGCAAAGTTAGGGCGACATTGGTGCTTCTCACTTCACTCCCCTCATCTGTGCCATAAGCGTTGCAGCCCATAGCGGACTTCGTACCTTGGTCGCTATTCCCGATTAGGGATGGTGACGGGAGTGCGAAATAATTCAAGTGGAAACCAGTTGTATATGTTAGTTATGTCATCCGCTTCTGACTTCCTTTGCGTTACCTTTCCGTTTCAAAGTGCTCGGGAAACTTAAATGACAGTTGTTACCAAACGTTTGTAGAAGATTGTGTTGGAAATGAGAACAAAGTGTCTCACCGGCAACTAATCGCAAAATGCAAAAGCACCAGCATCGGCAGCAATCAAATCCAAGTCCGAATTTCTGCCAACCGAGAACACTATCGCTGCACATGACGACAGCACGTGGCGAGACGGCCAACGCCTACGCGGATTACGCGACGTTGCGTCAAACGGCGCATCAACACGTTTGACAACACAGTTGAGATAGCCCAATCTGACCGGACAAGACCCGGCTATGAGATCCATTTAGTTGGTTTGGTCCAAATATTTGCAGTCAACGCTTCGAGCTCTTACACAGGTGATAGTTCGCTGTCTGAAGTTCCATGGGAAACTGAAGACATTACCTGATGAGAAAAGGCCTCCGGAGTTCCGAGCATCGTCGGCGTTGGAGGATCAAAGCCGCTGTAGAATGAGCCAATTCGTCGAAAAATAGGCGGGAGGGCCACATAATGCTTTCGCAGACATGCGCTGGACAATAACCGTGACTGACTGGATTCCGTGAGATGTCAAAGGGTCTTAGTTCGTCAACCAAGGCGTTGGTGGAGGTCTTGCTGACGCCAGCTCCTGCAATTCGTCTTTCAATGAGTCGACAGGTAGTACAGGTGATTGTTAGCAAAGTTTGATGAACGTTTCTTTCTCGCAGAACAATGAAGTCTTGTTTTTCTTCTTATTTGGATTCCTATGACTTTGTAAACACATTAGAGCAGGGGTGTGCGTAAATGAAGTCCGAAATTTCGTAAATCGTAAATCGTAGTTACGAAAAAATCGTCGTAAACCGTAAATCGTAAGAGTGTCCTGACGTGTAAAGCAGTACAACTAAATTTTTAGAACTTTACTTGCTAATGTTAATCAAAACTGATCCAATATTTACTTATTTATTGTGTTATTTTCAGCTCAAGTCAAACGGTGTTTTAAAACTCGCTTTTTTAACTTTTATTTTTTTAGTGGGACACCTTTTATCTCAATCATTACATCTTAATAATTGTCTGCACTCAGTTATTTTTCGCCAGTTCTGTAATGAACGCTTGCTCTTGGAGACTCCGCAGCATTCTGATCGGGTTAGACAGGGTGACTGCGACAATCTCAACCACGCCGCTGCAAGGGGAGACTAAATCTATTAAAACCACTTCGACTCTCTTTGAATAAGGTCCAGGTTTGCTTTTACAGCACTTTGAATATTCATTCAACCCGCACTATGGTCTACAGTGGTAACCGGTAGAAACAGCAGTGATTTAATCTTTCAATATGGTTCTAGTAGTCGTCTACACCCCTCTTCCAATCACGAATGATATTCCATCATGGCTTGCGTCGGTCGAGTTCGGAGGAGTTAGCATGAATCATTTATGAACAGACTGACCAGACGGTAGTTACCTAATAGGATGTCAATCAGTGAATAGTCATCTCTTTTTCCCTACAAAATAGCCTCGAATATCTTTCTGTGGGCTGGAATGGAACGTTCTTCGACAGCATGAAGGCGTGCCTCGCTGGAAATGGGGGAAACCAATCTCCCAGTGATCTTATTTCTAATTATGTATTGTTCTTGCCTCTCCTTTAGAACAGGTCTGGTATCAAAAGGTAGCCCTTACAGCGTTGGAGAAATGTAAAAGTATGATAAGCAAAGTGATAAGGCGAACACGAGAGACCTGTGCGCAGTACGGTGTCTTCTGTCATGGTGTGACTTCAGAACATAGACATTTTTATAACCCGAGCTCCATCACCTCATTTGGAGTTAGGTCAAAGATCACATTTACGAAAATTAACCACCCAAAATGTCGTAAATCTTAAATCGTAAAAAGAGCCAAATTGCGCACAACCTTGCATTAGAGGACAACAATTTCTTTTTTCATGACAGGCGTTTGAAGAGATATGTTACTCACATTCTTTCGTTAGTGATTCTGAAGTACTCACTGTTTATGCAATGCTATTTAGGACTCAGAATGCGAAATTCTTTATATATTTGGTTGTTTACTGCGTTAGGCTTTCTCTCACGTTGCGGATACCCTATCACCACACGCTGCATCAACCCCTTTGCGACAGTGCGTTTTTTGGCTGCTTGGCTCGACGAACTGTGCCCTTTTTCCCTCCTGAAGCGTTGGACACCATTGTCCTACATTTCTCATTTTCACAGATGCATGTGGAGCAGCCCAGTGTCCGCAATAATTTTTACTTGGACATAGTTCTATATGCATTCAATAATTGATGGTAAGAGATCGATATTAACCAGACTTCTTCGTATGTGTTTTAGCTTTCCAAAAAAGGTGTGGCTGTTACGACCATAGTTGGTTCATATGGTGGCTGCATGCAAAAATGTACTATATCGATTGAGATCGATCAGTTGGTTATGTTTGTGTCCTATAAAATCCTTGATGCGATCACCATGCTCAGATCGTACTTACCTCCAACGGTAGCGACTGATAAGTGAACTGGTAAGTGGTCCCAGGAGTGATATTATTGGTCGATGTTGATTGTTCATTCAAGTGTAGATAAAAATCAGCAATATCAAACAATATCAATCGAATATTATTATTTGAACCCAATGAGGAATCTGCCAATGTTTCGCCAGCGCTGAAAGTTACCGGTTCAGTTACAAACCCGTGTTCCTTAGATCATTAACTGGGTCGTTAAACCGCATACATCGGCAAAATGTTTTGTGCTATCGCTTGCATGAACCACACTAAACGAAGATACCACAAAGCCTCCCATTATTGTGCAATAGCAATTGAACAGCTGTGCAAAGAAAATAAAATCCGAGATGTCGGACGGCATTATCGGACGTTGTGGGACACGGCAACCTGAGCGTCGAATTGCGTTGCCCAACAACATCACGAAAGGATTAATCAATCCTTTTTGGGGTGCGCCACACATTTTATTTCTACGGAATGTCGTGGAGGCGTACTTGGCCCATATAATGATTAGCGATGGTCTGCCGATGTAGAAGTGAGTGTTTATCCTTCTCATATGGTCCAATTCACCTACTCCGGAAGGATTGTAGTTTTTACTTTACGTTGTTTACTTGGTCTGAGCTGGAAGTCCGAATCAGGGGCCGGATTCATGAACGCGGCCGGAGGTAAATTCTACCCCCACTTACCTCGACGGCCATTTACCCGCCACTTTCCCCGAACTTACCTCCGTTTTCTGATTCATGACGTCCAAGGCGAGGGTTTTGCTCCGCGGCCAATTTCTGACCCAATGTGCATGCCTCCGCTGGCCCGCTGGCATCAGCTAACAGCGAAACCAAGCAGTCATACTACATATAGAGCTGGCTAAGGGCCAGCGGAATCATGCATTGGATCAGAAGTTGGTCGCGGAGCAAAACCCTCGCCTTGGAGGTAAATGTTCCTCGACGCGCTGACGGGGTAGCATTTACCTCGACACTTACCTCGGATTTTTCCCGCCGCGCGTTCATGAATCGCGCGTAGGTGGGGAGTGGGGGTAAATTTTGCACTTACCCGCCGGTAAATCGTTCATGAATCCGGGCCCAGGAATATCTTCAACTACCTCTAATCAGTCTAGATGTAGAAAGGTAAATGGTGTGACACTCCTAAAGGACATCAGTTTACAAAACAGGATACAAACCAAGGAAAAAGTGCACCATTGTAAACTCGACCATCTGCAAACCTGGTTGGAGAGAACATGAGGCGGTGGGGAAGAGACCATTTTTATGGGAATGGGTAGGAAATTATAAGAATTGATATCCTAAGAAAATTTGGCGTTGATTATCTATAGATGACACATTGCCGTTACCGTTTTCGTTGCACTAGTTTGCTTGCAGTTTCACATTCTAGGGTGCTTAACACTATGTATTGCACGACCTAATCAGTATGTCGCACTGTGATTTCATAATGCGTTAAACTTCAGGCTAGTGATGATTGAGGAATTAGTTCAAACTTATGTAATTATACTGATGTGCGCCGCAGCCGATGATAAAATTCAGCTGCCATGAGCAGGCAGTCTTTAGTGTGATGATGTGGTCATTCGATGTGGCCTTGTTTGGCACTAACGGGAGCCCATAAGACAGCATAACAAAAATTTACTCGGGAAAAAAATCTGTTGTGAAGTTTCACGACTCCATCTCTCTGCATGACTTCAGGCATTATGCTGAAAAAGAATGAAATTCTCTTAGTAGCTTCGAATGAATAGTTATTATGTTCTTTCAGTGCTACGGGTTCATTTGAGCCGAAATGTATGTACTAATAAGAAACGTCCATGTATTAGACTTGCTACTCATAAAATTGATGTGTTTAGGTTGATGAGAGAATCGTCCCTATAACGGACCCGGATAGCAACTATGGTCAATATTTAGCAAATCTTCCATCAGATTGTCATCAATATATTGTTCCCGTGGAAATTGCGGACACAGGTTCGTTCCTTTAACGCCACCCTGTTCTTCTGCACCAGACTGTCGTTGGCCAGTCCGAAAACGAAGCTACGTCCCTTCTTAGCGTTGTTTCCAAATGTGGCTTTCTCCTTCTGTTTTAATGTGCTTGGAGCCTTGGTTGTCGATTAAGGCAGTGGTGTGCAACCAAGATGAATATTCACTTACTTGCGCGCGTTTTATTCGAGTTGGAGATACGCGCTTCCTTTCTTACGCTGTTTATCTGTGACTGTATTATTTCAGCGTCGAAGACTGCTCTGCAATATGAAACAGCACTGCGTGCCACTCTCTGCCCAGAACAAATAGGACGTTTACCAAGATTTGATATTCTTTTTCTTGGTATGGGTCCAGACGGTCACACATGCAGCCTGTTTCCTAACCACAGACTTTTATTGAAGGTGAGTTGCTTGCTGTTTATATACATTCATTTACAGTCTTATCGAACGGCAGTTGCCGAAGGGGGCTGCCTCTCGATATTATTCACGCATTGGAAATGTAGGCAGTTCGAGCGCGCAGCGCATTTGAGAGCTACCACATTCTGTGGCTCTCGGAGTTGAAGATAACGCTAAGAACCGTTTTGCAGTAACGAAGGCTTTGTCCTTATAGTTGTGCTCCGGGCTACACCTACTACACATTCATATGACTTTTTCAAACCAAATCTTTTTAAAATAATTAAAATCTCCCGAATGTCAGCTTTTTCGACACTAACAAGGAGATGCTTGCTTCTAACTCCCTATTTCGTTGTTGTGCCCGGTTTTTACAATTCTTAGAGGGGGTCGCGCTAATATGCCGTGACGCGCAGGCGTGGGTCGTAGCTACCTACATGTTCTTGTGGCAGGTTAAGGTAGGTATGAATAAGTGAGAGTGATGAGGTCATAGCCACCAATTTCACCCCCACTTTGTGCGGGGGGGGGGGGGGTTATTTGGGGCGGTGATCAGGAATCTAGCGTCAGATTTTGACTTATCCTACGTGATAATCAAAAATTGTTATCATTCCAATCCGAAGAGCTCGGAAAAGGTATATGATAGTTGTTACGAGGCGTTTGTTCAGAGATGTGTTGGAAATTAAAATAACGGGTGTCTTTGACGATAAGTCACAAAATGCAAGAACACCACCATCGATAGGGACCAAACCCGTTACCGTCTTCCTACAAGTCGAGAGCTACCACTGCGCTGCAGCCGTAGCTGGCATCCTTCTTGCTAATGGCTTTTCTGATCACGCAGCGCTCCACCCATCGCTTCACCAGCGCAGGCGGCATTCAGTCGTCAACTCGAAATTTGACTGGGCAGTACTCGCTTAGGAGATCCATTTATCTATATTATATTAATCATGTTATTATGTTATATATATTTGTATTTGTAGTCAGCGTTTCAAGCTCTTTCACATGGTATAGGTCTCGTCCCGAAGTTCCATGGGAGGCTGAAGACATTTCCTTGTAAGATTAAGTGGTTCCTTCCCTAGCTTATATTGCAGCGAGCTGGCAGCAGTGATAAAGTAGTTGATACTGGTCTTGTAGGAACCTTTGCATACGAGAGTTTAATCGCGGGTATTATGCCAGCAGCTGCGCGTAGCTGTCAATGCGATAAAAGAGACTTAAAGCTCTGCAGAGCCCGCTTGCCACTTGGACTGCGCATTTCTCATTGGATCGCACAGTTGTTCAGTCATCTATCAAGAACACCAGCTTCCATATGTGCCGATTTTCAATAAACGTATGCTGTCGGAAAATGTGTTTGACTGAACGCTCAGCTTATTACAGGATTTGGTCTCAGTCAACACCATTTTTGTTAACACGTTGACGACCAGAGCGATTTTTGCGCGTCTGTCGTATGGGACCAAGTTCCTCATGGCACGACATCCCGTGACCTAAACGTCACCGTAAGGGTTATTTGGGATGCTGAACACGAATCTGATGTTCGTTTCACGGAATACAGCCGAATGCCACCCATGTGATTTTCACGTGCACCGCATGTGAAAATCATGCATAGCGCGCGCGAGAAAGTGAGATACGACATCGCGCCTCAAAATTAACCAGTAACAATCGATCCTCAAAATTAATCAGTACAATCGATCCATTATTTTTGAACAGGTATTACCACCCATAAAAATTTGTGCTGGACACCATTATAAAAATCAGAAATTTGGTGTGAATGTACTTTAATTATTGCCTGCTAGTTCGAGAATGAGACGACTAATCATCCCCATTTAACTGTAACTACCGCAGCGCGCCGTATTCGGTAAAGCGGGCGTCGGATTCGTGTCCAGATCCTAAAAAAACCCCCTACGCGAAGTTTGAGCCAAATCGGTGATTCTGACCCGTTGTCGATATGGGCGATTCGGTGAAACGGGCGTAGGATTCGTGTTCGGCATTCCAAAAAAACTTCACTACGCGAAGTTTGAGCCAAATCAGTGGTTTCGAAATAATTTTATTATAGGTGCGCCCCAAATTGGGACGCATTGTCCGACGCGACCGAAAAGGTGCGTCCCAATTTGGGACGCATTGTCGTCAACGTGTTAAGGGCTACCTACTATTACTTTTTTTACTTATCATTTATTTGGATCGCTCAGCTAGTCGACTCACAGCAAATTCAGTAATAGAACCGTTGCTGTGAACAGTGCACTTACGAAAGCTTCACGAGCATCATAAAGGTCTTGGACACCGTAGCACATATCTCTAATAGCACCATCGATCGTTCCAACATAGCTTTCTTCGTATCAAACTCTGTTTAAACTAAACATATTTTCTGGTCATATAATAGACTAGAAAACAGCACAGATGGACGCTTCCAAAATATTTGACGAGTGTTAAAGTTGTGCGCCATAGTTGGCAGCCGGGATCTGCGAGATAGGCTGTTTGTTGTGTACTTGTGCTAAGGACAGCATTTGTGCACAAGAATAACCTCGAGCACCATATAGAAAAGGGACTTGACTAGGTTAGGGCTTGCGAAAGCTGTCGATATAGGCTCTCGCCCCGTACAGCACTGGCTGACAGCTTGTGTCTAGCTGATGAATTCCTCTCTCTTCGTGCATGAACTAGTTGTGTTTCTGACCCAGTAAGCTCGAGTTGCGTGACTGGAACGCGTTTTTAGGTATCCTAGCACGCTGTTTTACTCTCATAGAACCGTCTTGGTCATTGGCTTCATCCCATTAATGTTTTTGAGTAAGCGCTGCAACGAACTTGCCGCTCCAGATAGCACAATGTGATTGTGCTCATGCTGTCACTGCCGGTTTTCGTGGTGTTCCTAGCCATGGCACTTTTCAGAATGATCATCTCACATGGGTGGTGGCGATCACAGATTCGCCGAAGCCGCCTCCTCAACGAATTTCACTCACTCTCCCGGTTCTCAACGCTGCGAAGAACGTAGCGTTCATTGTCACAGGAGAGGAAAAGGCTGCAATGGTCAAGGTAGTTTTCACTGCTTGGAGAGTCGCTAACGATTACGAGGTCGAGCTAGTTCCACTTTTTCAGAGCGTGCTCGATTCTGATAATCTACATGTTCCAGCCTCGTTTGTGAGGCCGTTCAGCAAGAAACTACGTTTCTTTCTTGACAAGGATGCTGCAAGTAAATTATAGGTTTTGCCCTGATAAACTATTCATCGTTTTCATCGTCCTGTTTTACCTGTGTATGGCGATGAGTTTTTCTATACGTCTTGGCGATGAATTAAGCTTGTCATATGACACACTTTCTTTAAAGTCATCTTATGCTTTGTTTTATTTTGTACGAATTTCTAGTACTTTATTGAAAGTCTGTCTCGCATCGTCGTTTTATTCTATACCAATTTTTAAGCACAACTCGTCCTATTCATGTTTCATAAACGGCTTTTCTTTACTATGTACTGGTAAAGTGCTATATGTTAATGACCCCATGTTTGTTCCCAATATTTATTCTACTTTTCTCCTTGAAACTTGTCCCATTTGACGGTGAGTCGGCATAAATATAAATTGAGCTTGTTTTAAATCACATACCTGTGCTCCTCAAAGGATAAGGAAATTGGTTTTTTCGTCTTCAAGAAGAGTTCCAGCAGAAAAGCGTGGTTTCAACTCCACGCCAATAGCGGTGTATAATGTTTGAAATCAAACCCTTGTTTACAGTCCACCTTGTCGTTGCCCTTCATCAGTGAACTAAGGACCAATCTCGATCTATGTTATTTTCATTCACCCTTTTTGTAGCCACCTATAATTTAAAACGTAGTGAATTATCAACAATGAAACAGAAATCGTGGATGGTAATTTGTGTGTGAAACTATGTGTTTGTGTGTGAATGGTTTAGCCAGTTCCTTAGAAGGTGTACGAAGTAATAGGGAGAGGTGTTATATTACCGTTTAAGAGCTGGAGTAGGCTGGGCTTGCTTAATGAACAAACTAACAGCAGGCATTTTCTTTAGACATTATAATGAACGTCAGTGCTGTAGTCTATTACAGAGGAACGCAAGAAGCGCATTAATTTTTTATATGACTATAAGATACTGGTTCTGAAGTGAGCCAAAGCATAAAAGGGATGAAGAGAGAAGCACAGAAGCCTCTTCTGATCATAAGTTGGCTGGAATTTGCTTAGAGAACCCTTAACACTATTCTCAGGCATTGCTTTGCAAACCGCCAGAATATTGAGCACACCGCTGTTGATTTCAAACTGACGACTTAGTCCCGCCTAGGTAAATAACGGCTTCGATGAGACTCATGAAAGTAGCCACTGCCACTGGGTCTGCTATCCTTCTAACATCAGCAATCAGATCTCTCCAGTGTTCCCAACTCATCTGGAATATTTCGTAGTCTGACCAGGATACTATCCCAACGGTAGGTCGGAACGGCGCAAGTGTTGTATATGGGCAGAACGGCCTCTCCCTGGGAATAACAAACTGCAGGTATCTCGACCCCAATACAACTCTGCGCAGAGTTAGAGGCGACGGAAGTCGCCTGTTGGCGCAGTGTTGATTCACGTGCTCCACAGCTGACGGACGCGCGCGGGATGAGGGCTCGTATCGCGACTAAGCGCGGTGCACAGGTGGCGTAGCAGGGAAGCGCTCGGGCTCGTGACCGAGGGGTCGGGGGTTTGGATCCCGCAGACCGCATTTGTTTTGCAATTTTGCAAAATCCATGTTTATCATATAGGTAATCCACCTATGGGTATTATAATGTGTTATAGAGCATGTTTACATATAAGATATGGTTCAAACTACAGATTAGCTAAAATGTTCACTTCTGTGTGTCACTTATTTTAAGCCTATTTTGTGTGAAGCAGTAGTTATGTAACGATAGATATTTTGTGGCACTAGTTAAAAGTTCCGACTCCACCGATAAGACTTCGGTCAGAAAAAAAATTTCGCTGAAACTTCGTCTAGGGGGGTTATTTGGGGTGCTGATCACGAATCTGACATCCGTTTTTCACGATTCGCTCGGAGGCCAACCATACCGTTAACAAGAGCGGTCCAGGCAGGGTCACCGATTTCGCTGAAACTTCGTCTAGGGGGTTATTTGGGGTGCTGATCACGAATCTGACATCCGTTTTTCACGATTCGCTCAGAGGCCACCCATACCGTTAACAAGGGCGGTCCAGGCAGGGTCACCGATTTCGCTGAAACTTCGTCTAGGGGGGGGGGGGGTTATTTGGGGTGCTGATTACGAATCTGACATCCGTTTTTTTCACGATTCTGTCTCTACTTGCCGTCACCGGCAGAAACTTTAAGAATGTAATCCTGTGACTTCCTGTATCTATATTATCCAGCCGAAACGTGAAGAACGGATATCAGATTCGTGATCAGCGCCCCAAATAACCCCACTAGACGAAGTTTCAGCGAAATCGGTGACCCTGCCTGGACCACCCTTCTTAATGGTATGGGTGGCCTCCGACCGAATCGTGAAGAACGGATGTCAGATTCGTGATCAGCACCCCAAATAACCCCCCTGGACGAAGTTTCAGCGAAATCGGTGACCCTGCCTGGACCACCCTTGTTAACGGTATGGGTGGTATGTTATATGTAAACATGCTTTATAACACACTATAATACCCCTAGGTGGATTACCTATATGATAAACATGGATTTTGCAAAAGTGCAGAACAAACGCAGTCTGCAGGATCCAAACCCCGATCCCTCGATCACGAGCCCGAGCGCTTCCCTGCTACGCCATCTGTGCACTGCGCCAATCCTCGATACCAGCCCTCATCCCGCCCGTCAGCTGTGGAGCACGTGAATCAACAGGGCGCGAACAGGTGACTTCCGTCGCCCCTAACTCTGCGCAGAGTTGTATTGGGGTCGAGATACCTGCAGCTTGTTACTTCCCAGGGAGAGGCCGTTCTGCCCATATACAACACTTGCGCCGTTCCGACCTACCGTTGGGATAGTATCCTGGTGAGTCGGGAATGACAGCAGTGTCAGCTAGTGGCGGAGTGGCGTTCTACCCCCCGCCCTTTAAACAGAGGCGTGGCAACGTCTGCATCTCCACTATCTCATAAGGCAGACACCGAACTCTCGAACAGGCCCAGGGGGTTGTGGTGGGGGGGGGGGGGGGGGGGCAGTGGACGAATGGGTGGAACGCTCGTCCCTCTCAGCTGGGGCCGCCTTTTCGGCGGGCCTTCCCTAAGGCCTATGTTATACTTCTGCGACGCTGTGTCGCGTGGGCTGCTACGCACTGCGTCGAAGCCCGCGTAACACTGTCGCCGAAGTATAACATAGGCCTAAAGGACGTTTTTTGTGGCGAAATTCAAAACCCCATTTTTAAAATGATAAGGATTGAAAACAGTGACCAATCAGTTCTTAGCTTTATGCAGCGCTCAAGTTCTGTTTTCTTTCCACACTTCCTAATCAAGTGCGATACCACATTTAGGCTGAAGGTGTGATAGTATTAAGTGCGAGCTGACCCAACAACCGCCCCCCCCCCCCCCCCCGGTATACCTAAGGCCTATGTCATACCATCGCTCACCCCGAGCGAAGCCTAATGATAGGCTCCCATATCGACTCATCGCTTCGCGCGATCGATATGGGAGCTTATCATTAGGCTTTGCTCGGGGTGAGCGGTGGTATGACATAGGCCTAAGAGCGGCGGCTCCCACCAAATGATTGATCCACATTACTGAATCTGACGAAATTAGGAGACAAAAGATGCAGATCAGTGTTCATCAATCCCTGTTTATGATGTGGTGGTACCCGCTCTAATTCTAAAGGGAATTACAACAACAGTATTCATTGCGATAGAGTCCCCATTGTTGTGGTTTGTTGTTAGTTAACAGTTCTGGTCTCCAGAGTTCTCCAGACGGTTGGTTATTGCCAGATCGCTTAGCGACGCACTTCCACTCGAACACGAACAAGCGTTCGCATTTTACACTCTGCACGCGGCCAAGATGTGGCGTCAAGTTGGAACAATGTCCGAAATGCAAGCCCGAAAGTAGAGCTAGTTCCTAGCCTCTGTATTCAAAATGACGTCTCTCAGTACAGACTATAGGCTGAAGGAGAGCAAGCGTCTTGTAATCTGCTTGACGTTTGCAACGGGGAGAAATCCATTTCTGCCGCTTTTGTAGAATCCTGGATTGGTCTCTCCACCTGGTGTAACCGGAATGCATTGCACGGCTGGCGTATCTAATTATCGACGACTTAACTCAGGCGGTTCAGATTCGAGCGTCGGTGGATCTCTTGTCGCCTCCTACTAGCGTCAGTCGTGCTATCCTAACCCTGGCTTGTGTGATTTCTCGTTGTGATCGCATATTCGTGTTACGTACATGTACGGTCAAGTCCGTGAGGGGTATGCTAGTGCAGGAAGGACGGTGTAGTGAAATATTTGGGCACGGTACCGGACGTGTTCGCATTTGGAGCTGTTCGCAGCTTGCCGAGCCTTTCTATCCCTTCGGCTCAGATTCCCGTCTACGTAGCTTTCTACATAGAGTTTGTGACCCTGAAGCATTTGCTGACGCTCGCTCCGATGGACTGATCTTTCCGAGTGAGTGAAGTCAAGTCGTCCAGTAGTATCCGGCTAGCGCAGATTTCTGCCGGAATTTCTGCTCGTTCAAATTAGACGCGTCATATCCACAGCTGTGTCCTGGGTGCTCCACTCGGTTACAAACCCTGTCAATGTCACACACGCGACAGCGCTCGAGTATAAATAGATCTCAGCGGCGATCATTCGATTAATCGATTTGCATATTTTGGATGTGCGATGTATGGGCATGAACAGGCCCTCATGTTCCCGCCCCTTGAAGCTTCTCGTACTACGCGGTATTGCAGACGTCCCATTTCCCCAGTGTCCTGGGGCCTGATTCATCAGCAATTAAACCCGTGGGTATGCGTGGCATAAGGGGTAGAGATAAAAGAAAGGGCCAGGTAGAGACAAGGTAAGAGTAAGAGACGCAGGCTTCACCGTGGGTATATCTACCCCTATACCCGCGGGTTAGTCGTTGATGAATCCGGCCCCTGAAATTCCAGATGAACCCAAATGTGGGCAAAAACTGTGCGCCAACCTAACACATTACCACCATTTTCATCGTCACTTATCCTTTTGCCGCATACATACTGCTATGCACCGAATCTTTCACACCTGCTTTAATTTCGGTCGACGGGTGAACCGTGCAAAGACGGCTAACCGAACGACTGCGTATGTTTGAAGCCGAGAACTGCCCAAGTTTATGTACAGAAGTGCTAGACATCACATGGCATAATCTTGTAGATTGCGTTGACCGCAAAACATTACACTGTACTTGTGTTCAAAACAACACATTATTACGCATCGTATCCTTTATTGAGAAGAAACTCATACACAGCCGTGATTTACATGCGCTTGTAGAACCGCTTTCCGACAACTCCGTTGGCTTCCATTTTCTGAAAAACGGAGAGACATGAAGGTGCTTCTACCAATTCAGTCAATCGATCTATTCTATTCTTCTGAACTACTCCTTGTTTGGTATATGGTGCTACCACACGTAGCACGAGACTTCGAGTGCGTCTTTTACAGCTCACTGGGGTACTCGAAGGAGCTATTCAGTTTCACTTCTGGAAATTTCCTGGGTGATTACAATTATGGGAGCACAAAAAATGCAACGTATGTTCAACGGTTGATTTGGGAAAGCTTGGCGCAACCTATCCCGAGGAGCGGGAGGCACAAACCGATAACGACAGCAAATTTAAATACAAGCACTTATAAGCAAACATCAAAACAACCCATGAGATCAAACGTTGTTGATTCCCAGCAGCAGACGCCTACAGTAAACGTGCTCGAGGCACTTTCTTAGCGGTGCCCAAAAGCGAGTTTTTTCGGGTTAAAGTGCCTGGACGTAGCGGAGCGGGAGGATCCGGCTGTTGCGTGTACCAGATTCCAGATTTTGGTTCAGGTTTCCCGCCCAGGGCAATCAAGGTTTCTTCAGCCCCCTCCGGGGTGGGTAAATTGGTACCAGACTTGTCGGGGAAGCGATGACTGTACATCGGCCGGCCACCGCTAGCCATTATATAGGTCAAGAACGCATTCGAACTGCTAAGACATGCCATAGAAGTAGAATGCGTGGCGCACCCCGAAAGGGATTGATGAACGTCGTCCTTCCCTTATCCTTCTTTCGCTTAGCTGATATAGAAGTATGACCCCCCCACCTCTGGAACCCTGTATTTTCATTTTCATAGATCCTGCACAGAAAAAAATTTCACTCGCAAAATTCCATACCCCGCTGATAAACGACTAAGGCATTCGGAGACGTTGACGGTCACCAGAAAACTGAGCACCAGCCAGCAGCTTTCCAGCATTTCAGCAGAGTTTTCAGGTACGTACAATGCAGCTATTGTAGACCACCAGGAAATGCATGAAGAATGTGATGCATGAACGATAACATATCACGCCTATTGTAGTCAAGTGTGAAAGCAGACGGGGCGGAGTATCGCAATCGAATTGGGCGCCAGTGTAATTCGATCCTGCTATGGCAAACCAGGCCTTCCATTCCTCTTGGGTCCATGGTTTGGAGCTAGCTTTCTTCGAGAACAAACTTTATCATCGGCTCATCGGTATCCGCCAGAAGCCATCATATAGTCAAAAGCACGCCACTCCACGGTGCCCGCCACTGTATGCCACAATGACCCAAGTATCACAACTCCGAAAAGGGTAGGCAAAACCCAAATTGGCTGTTGCGTCACTCTTTCACCTAGTTCGCTCGAGAGCCCCTTGTCTTAACACAGCTACGGAAACTCGAAGACATATTCAGGGGCAGACTGAAACGAACTACCGCATGTTCTCTTACGATTAGTAGTGAACCGACTCGCAATAGTTGGGTGGGAATTACGAGGATGCGCCCGACACACAGGTGTTACTCGAGACCAAAAAGGGAGCTGAGCTCTAACCTGTTCCTAGGAGTGCAGCAATGATCACCGTCTCGGAAGTGAAAGGGAGGAATGCCTACGCCGTCGCTGGATGTGAGGGCGCGAAGCGGCTCCTGGGGGTCACAATATATCCAGCGGTTATCCGCCTTCGTGAGAAGGCGCATGAATGTCCAATTACATCAGAAATGGTCCAACACTGTTCGGCTAGGATACACTAGTGCTGAACAACAGTCAAACAAAAATGCGGAATGGGCTGTTTGACATGGCGACCCCTCCCCCGGGGCAGCTTGGCCCCGATGCGAGCGCCGTAGAATGAATCTCTTCGAGAGGCCAGGGGTCCCTTCATACTGAGGAAGACAAAGGAGCGGTGAGCCATGGGGGGAGAACTATTCACCGACTGTAGGTGGTTCCTTTACAAACTAAGTTTGCTCTAAATTTTCCGTGAGGCCACGTTGATGGTGCAGACACCTCCAGACACTACGCACGCGGGTTGCATCCATACCCATCTCGTCAATCCGAAAATACACGTCATCAAACGGACGTACAGGCCAAACACAGGATGGGAGTGGAAGTGTGAGAAGACAAGAGATAGGCTGAGGGGGTCACCATGTATTCAATGGATATTCGCCTTGGTAGGAAGACACATATATGTCCCATTGCATAAGAAATGGCTTAGCTCAGCTCACCATTGGGCAATAACACAGAACTGCCGCTCAGAATTCTCTTACAACACAAGACGTATTGAGTTTTTTGCGCCGACGTACATGTCATGTGACCAGTGACCATGCACTGTGGTCGCCATTCCCCCCGTCACCCGACTACACACGAAATGCTATTTATACCCTTCAGCGGCTGACGAAGACTGGACTTCGAACGAAAAACTATCGATAGCCTCGTGTCTGTCGGTCCCCGATATCTGCTCCACTCGTATTAAGGTAGAATCTCCGCTGATCTGTGGACAATGTTGAGCCCCTACAAGACCATAGATAGATACCCCGAAATAACCGTGTGAAATCTGCCTTATTGCTTAACGCATTAGACACAAAGAGCAATTGGCGCTACAGGACCTGATGTCACCACAACACGCCTTCACACATAGGACGCGAATGTTAATGCCCTTTCAACTCTTCATTGCGACCACACATCCCCTTCCAACTGACCCTATGTATTAGGTCAAGATAGCTCTGGGATGTACCCAACCTCAGTGCGGAT